>CM050169.1:179768081-180208081 GCA_027410445.1 Discoglossus pictus | reverse complement strand
TTTTTTTTACCCGTAGGTACTGACCAACCGGTATTCCTGCAATCTGTGTTTTAGGGTGACTACTATCAGCCCTTAATAGACTGTTAGTGGTCGTGGGTTTCCTGTAGGTTTTAGTCTGAATTTTTCCATCAGATGTTTTCTCTATTGTCAAATCCAAATCCAAAGTGATGTGTCATTAATATCCGATGTAAGATACAACCCCATTTCATTATCATTCAGTCGATCTTTGAATTCATCAAGTTCTGCATGCGTCCCATTCCACACCAGTAAAATATCATCGATAAAACGTACCCATAGATCAATATGTACAGTGTATTTTTCCATATCATCAATGAATACCCTTTGTTCCTCCAACCTAAATATAAGTGGGCGTATGTGGGGGCACAGGCTGTGCCCATGGCTGTACCACATACTTGCTGGTAGTATTTATTGAGGAAACCAAGTATTTGTGAGAGAGGCCATATTCCAAGAGTTCCAAAATGAACTTATTATGATGTTGAAGGTGAGTTCCTCTTTTGGACAAAAAATAATGTACTGCATAAAGTCCTCTCACATGTTCTATACTGGTGTATAGGGACTCTACATCTAATGAGACCAAGATTGCATCCTTGTTCACTTGAATATCATTTAGCCTTAATAACACATATTTTGTGTATTTAACATAGGAGGCTAATGTGAATACAAATTCTCGTAGAATGGTGTCAATATATTTACTTGACTTTTCAGTTAAGCATCCTATGCCAGACACTATTGGTCTACCAGGTGGTTTCTTTTAGATTTTGTGTATTTTAGGTATTATATAAAATGTGGCTATCTTTGGGCATAGAGAACTAAGAAACTCTGACTCTGATTTTGTGATGACTTTAGTGTCTAAACCATTTTGTAATATACATTTCAACTCATCAATATATTTCTCTGTAGGATCTTCATCCAATTGTTTGTAACTCTTTTTGTCTTTAAGGAGTCTTTCACATTCTATGATGTAATCATTTGTAATCACTGCTAAGAATATGACTTCTTATAATTTAACACAAGAACAACGTAAGGCCCTTAGAGAATTACAACAAAATGAGGACATAATTATCCGGAACTCAGATAAAGTAGGAAACATCGCAGTGATGAATAAAAAAGATTGTTTTGTGGAAATTTGATAACATTTAGATTATTTGCTTCGACTTGTAGATAGGAATCAATAATCCATTGTTGTGTAAGTTTCCCCCCACATAAAATAAAGTGGCACAAACTGCTATTCGGGATCATTTAATCCTATATTACAGCATAGAAATATTGGATCTAACATGAACTTTACTATTGGGATAATTTTGCAATTGCAATTTTGGTTCCCATCCTGGATCACCATTTGGAAAGAAAATGGGATATGTCATTGGAACCAAATTACAACTTAATATATTTATGTTTATAAAAGGTTGGTCTTCATTGCATGGATATATTCTAATATCCCGCTGAAAAGGTGGTTCACCATCCTCATTTTTAAAGACCATGGTAACCTCATTTACTGTTGGTAAATTATACCATCTTTGATCAGTATTGCGATCTCTTTTCAAAACCATATTTACTCTTGACATTGGCAATTTATGTTTTGGAGCATGTTGCTGTTGTTCTTTTTCAACCTGTGCTAATTGTTTGTATGCTTGAATGTATGGGTTGTTGGCCCTAATTTTATACAGCTGTTCAAAGACTATGCACAAACACTGTTTATTTTCTGGAAGCATCATCCGTTGTTCAACAGCTTCTATTGTATCTAAGACATATAACTGTGCAAATTTCCTTTCCTCTCCTTGTGGGTATAAATGTGAAGTGCGGTGGTAAATTTGTCCTTGAACTCTAAAACAATATGAACCATGTCCTAGGACGTTTTCTGCTAATGTAGCACCTATCGAATTAAATGAAATTGCACTGTTATAAGACCTGATGTTTTTTTTTTAATTTGGTATAATTTGGAAATGTTGGATCGCTCATTATACTTGGTAAGTAATCTGGAAATGTGTGTCTTTGTGGAAGTCTTACTTTTCCTTTCTGACAGCAACTAATTAAGTCTCCGTCAGTTGGTCTTTCCTTGAGAAAATGATAGGCCCCACAAAACTGACAAACCACATTGAGTAATCCACAATAATGAGGGTCTACTGTTAGTGCTGTAATGAAAGCAGCATCCTGAGCTTCCTCAACATAGATATCACTACAGCTTTCTATATCTACATTGGTGTCATGTGTATGAACATTGTTGTCATGAGGCAATATTTGGTCAGTAGGCATTGTTTCACAAACATTTTGTTGTTTACTTTTTCTTTTCTTTGAAGCTACAGCACTCACACTTTGTGCTTTCTTACTAATTTTTCTTTTATTTAAAAGTCTTTGTCGGTCTTCTCTTAAGCATTGGGAAGTCTCGGGGAACTGTGCATCTCTTCACCTTTGCTTCCTTTCCCTTGCCGCTCTTTTGCGTTCAATCCCTCCGTTGTCCACCATTGTAATCTGTAACTGTAAATAAAGGTGTAAGATATAATGTTTTTTTGTATTGTACATATTGTTTTTACCTGCTCTCAATGCAAAACCTAAACAGCATTAATGAAAGAATGAAATGATTTGTAATTTTAACATGAGAGAAATTAATTGATTATGGGGTTTTTTATTGGCATATATTTTTTTTTCTTTTTTTTAAATAATTAATTATTAAGGGCCTCATTCTATTAGCGGCCGTAAATCGGCCGTAAGGCTGCGATTCCTTGCGGGGGTTCTGTTAACTCGCGATTCTATTATACGGCCCCGCAAGGATCTCCTTTTACGGCCGGCCGCATATCTTGGAACCGGCCGTAATCTCAGAAATATAAAAACTCAAAAATAAATTCAAGCCTGCACTGTATAGCTCTGTAAATGCTAGGGATCATATTGGGGGACATGAGGATTAAAAGGAACCCACTCTCAAGCTTGCACATCTGCCCAAACCCGAGTTCAAATTAACTGTTTATTTTCCGGCTGCGGCGTGGGTGTGTCTGAGGTGCTCCAAGCACTCTGGACTTTTTACATGGATATTTTACGGATATTAAAAATAAAATATTTTACGGATTTGAGTACAGGATAATTATGTGCTATTTTTTCTAACACCTAAAATCCCTTTATAGTCTTCGCAAAGTGCAGAATGGCTTTATTTGAGCTATTTTATGTGCTTAATTGGTGCTAGCGAGACCTCTTTCCTGCAAGTAAGCTGCGGCTCGCTTTTAGCCTTGCAGAGAGGTTTCCCGGAGCAATTGAATTGCAAAACTCTTGCGGCCGTTTTAGATCAAAGGCTTTCCTCTGGCGCGAGCGGCCGCAAGAGATAGCAAGGCACCGGCCGCAAGCCTGCCGGAGCCTCCGGCCGTAAGGGAATAGAATAGCAGAATAGCTTGCGGCCGGTCCTTGCGGCCCCGCAACGGCTGCGGCCGCTAATAGAATGAGGCCCTAAGTCTTTAATAAATGAATCAATAAGTGACATCAATGGTAAAACCTTAAGAGGTAATTATGTTTTCCTATAGAATAGGCAAACAGAAAGAGCTATGAGCAAAGTATAGATTGAACTTAAAATAATGTGCAATTTTGTTATTTTATTAATTTAGAAATCTAGAAACTTATGAGGTGTAATTTGCGTTCTTTAAAAGTTAATTAGGTAAGCATATATGTATGCATAAGTAATTTTTTTTCAAAATTATTAATGAATAATTAAATACCAAGGGCCTCATTCATTTGGAATTTGGACAATTGATTTGGCTCTATATAAGCACATAGCATATTTTTGTTACAAAGTTATTAGTTGCTGAAGACCTTGCTTTTTGGATAGATGTTAAGTAACTAAAAACTTCTGTAAAAAAATATGCTGTGTGCTTATAAAGAGCCCTATTCAGTTTTGGCAAACTACAAATGAATGAGGGCCTAAATGAATATTGGTTAATTAATTAATCATTAACTGTCATCAATAGAAAATAAAAAGTGCCTCATGAAATTATATACCTGTGAAATTGATGTTATTGCAGATAAAACATTTTTTTTTTTTATCCATTATCCATTTTTTTGGGGGGGCGGGCAATTATTATTAATTAATTGTTCCAAAAGCAATGTACATGAATGAGCAGTAAGACAGATAAATACTGTAAGTGCAGGTTAAAAATGTTTGTTATTTTTATTACAGTGTCAACATTTTTAAATGTTTTTGTTAATGATTACTATGGGGGGGGGGGGGGGGGCGGGCAATTATTATTAATTAATTGTTCCAAAAGCAATGTACATGAATGAGCAGTAAGACAGATAAATACTGTAAGTGCAGGTTAAAAATGTTTGTTATTTTTATTGCAGTGACAACATTTTTAAATGTTTTTGTTAATGATTACTAATTATTAATTAATATATAAATATAAGTTAATTAATCAATAACTGTCATACATCCAGAATAAAAAGATGTAATCCTTTTTTTCTTCTATAAGAACATAATTAAATGATATACCTGTAAAGGTGATCTTTATGCTGTTTAAAGGCTACAAACGTCACTCTGTGTTCAGTCAGCTGCAGAGGTGATGAAACTGTCAAATAAGATGGAAAGCATTTGTAACATTTGTATTCATCCCTATCGGGCAATGAGCAGATATGTCAGTGCATTGTAAAATATGCATATTATTTGTGGTCCTTTTTTTTTTAATTATTACTAATTAATAGTTAATAAAGTAATGTAGGTTAATGATCCGTAATACAGATATAGAAGTGCAATGTGAAATCTATATTTTTTTATTGTATTGTAAAATATACTTTTTTTTGTAATGATTACAAATTAATAAAATAATGTACATTAATAATTTATTAATCAATAAAGAAATATATTAGAAAGAGGTAAGCATTAATATATGAATAAACTAAAGGAAGTTGAGAATGTTACATTTTTTTGATAAAATGTAAATTAATAATTAATTAATGATTAAATATATTATAGAGAGGTAAGCATTAATATATTAATAAATTAAAGACAGTTGAAAATGTTAAAAATCATTTTTGGTAATCATTACTAATTAATAAAAAAATTATGTCCATTAATAATTATTTAATTAATTAAAAAATATATTTGAAAGAGCTAAGCATAAAAGTATTCCTAAAGTAAAGGCAGTGTAAATTATGTTTTTCAACTAATAATATATAAAAAATGTTTAATAATAATTAATTTATTAATTACTTATTAATAAGTAATATAAATTAATATACTTTACCTATTTGTAATTAATATTCAGCAATCAGTATCCTGAAGAGCTAACAATCTCTTTGGATTTTCCTGCAGTAGAAAATGTCCACTCAGACTGCCATCACCTGAGGAGAAAGTGTCAGCTCTATGGCAAGTATGCCCTATATATAGGCTGCGTGTGCGAGACAAAACCATTGGTTTAGGCGGGAAAGCCGCCATTTCATAATCTTAATGTGTAAGTTAGTGTTATAAAATGGCGGCGTCAGTGTATGAAGTACGCGTTGCTCGAGCATTTTGCTTCCTTCCTATTAGTATTTTTTGTGACCTCCCACGCGTCTTATTTAGTTTTTTTCAAAGTCCTGCTTATCTGGGTGTTTTTTTACCGTGAGTAAAGAGCCGTAGAGCCTCCACCTCCGCAAATGCGGCATCTCGCTTTGCAAGGGTCCGCATTTGCACCCTGCAATGAGCCTTTGGCTCATTTCAGCCGACGTTGGAGCCTCCACCTCCGCAAATGCGGCCAGAACTGCGTCCCTTGCTTTGTGAGAGGGATGCAGTTCTGCGAGCTTGCTTTGCGTGACGACGACTCCCAGTTTGACAATTATAATATGTGATTTCTAAGAGTAATAATCTTTAAATAGAGAATGATTGGAACAATACGAAATCATCTCAGGAGCGGTTTTCTTACTTACATTTCTCTAAAGGTAAAGTTGTGAAATCATCTAGGAAGTCACAAAGGATCCTAAAAAAAATTCAAATAACAGCAGACTTCTCTTAACTTGGTTAAGGTTTGTATTTGTGATGCCACAATTAAAAAGACTGGGCAATATGTAATACAGTGTAGAATTAAGACATGGATCATTGTTAACCAAGAAGAGCACTTGGATGGTCCAGAAGCCTTTTGAGAGAATGTTCTATAGGCAGATGAGTTAAAATTGCCTATTATGTCTGGTATATGGCAAACACAACATAGCACAATGAGAACAGCATACCAGCAGGCAAGTCTACATCAAAAGAATGGTAAACATAAGCAAAATTACAGTTTAAGTGGCCTATCCAAATTTCATGCCTAAACCCAAAAGAGATTCTGTTGCGGGATATAAAACAAGACCAATATTTCAGTATTAAAGGAGTTCTGTTAGGAAAGTAAGCTAAAATTTCTCCACTGCAATGTGAAAGACTAATGTTGACTTGGGGATAGGGCTGTTTAATAACTTTGTTTAGAAAATTAATTAAATAAGTAAAATGTGTTATATGTTCAAATGCACCCTTTTTTCTATTAACAGATTTTGTCTAAAGTTCTGAAAACATTCAATGTGGCATATACTGTGTGCAATAATAAGGGAAAATCAGGAAGGGGCATTTAGCTATTTTTACTACAAGATACCTTCCTGGGTCTACTGCTTTTGGAATCTAGGACCCATTGACTTATTGGTAACAAACTTTTGGATAAGTACTTAGATATAATCCTTTTCCCATGTCTGTAAGCTATTGCTTCTTGGTGAAGTGTGTTTATATTGTCTTATGAAATTGTGTTTGTGGTAGGATATATTTGTTACACTAAGAGTACATATATATATATATATATATATATATGTATATATATTTATCGATGTTCAGGAGTGCATATTTGTATTTGCTTAAGCATTTGTCTGTGGACACTATTTTTATATTTTCTACTCTACACATGTCTTAAAATAATTTGAGAAGATATTTTTAGGGAAATTAAAAGATTATAAATTTGTTTTTTTTAAGTTAATTTAATTGAGTTTAGCATGATTATTGAATAACTATTTTTGATTCAAACTAAACTAAAGGGGCAGAATAGGTTTAAATTTCCATATTTTCACGTGTGTTCATGACTATTAGTGTGATGTGGTACTTAATAGATTACAATGTTCTTCAATCTTTTATTTTCCAGATCTATATGGTCTTCAGCTAATTCATGCACCTATGAAAAGGGCATATGATGTGCTTGATCAGACAGAAGTTGTAGGAGGTATGAAATTCACCTTACATGTTTTCCGAGGCTGTAAAATAGGTATATTAAGCATTTAATGCAGTATGACAGTGTAGATTTATCAAATAAATGTTTAAGCACAAGACTTGATTTGCATGTTTCCATTTCAGTTTATTGGAATTGTCAGTTAGACGCCTACCAGTGCTTCTGAGTTTCTTTCTCTGTCAGTTACCTAGGGTATCAGATTTTGAACAATTTGGATCCCATGGTGCCTAAAATTAACTGGTTAGCATGGGGTTCATATGAACTCCCATGCTAATCTAATGTAGAAACATGGGGGTCCCTAGATAATATTCTCTTCTCTGAATGGCAGCTTCAATAGCCAGTCCGAGAAAGTAACACTAGAAGGAAATCCATTTCTTATTGGCTGACATTTTAAAACAATAATAATACAGTTTCTTATATATTACTTTTAAATGCAATTACTTACCTTTTTCTTTTCCATTGATCAACTTCTTGAGGTGTGGAAGACTTTGAATGCACAAAAGGTTTGTATCTGCACAGTGGGAAGTTGCACATTTTCTTGAGTAAAAACTGTAGAAAAGTAGAAAGATTAATAAAGGAAATAGTGATAACCAATTATTTATAAAAAAGGATAAATGTAAAGTCTGTGGTTATTGTCTGTTTTATGTTTTTTTACAGAAGTTTCATAAATTATCAATTTGCTATTCTAAAGACCATATAACAAACCTTTGACCACCGTGGTCTTTTCAGTTTCTTTAAAATTACAGAGCACTAAAGGGGATACAGATTGTGAACAGAGGAAGCTACTATTTTAAGTAATATTTTTGTCACTAAACACTTAAGATGCTGATCTGAGTCAAAAGTTCAAGAGCCAGTTTAAACACCAGCCCAACTGCAGCTGAATTCTTAGTTGGAACAGTTACAGTATATGCAGTTTCTGAGGTTTTTAGTAGCTTGCAGAAGCTAAAATACAGATCAATAAAAAGCAAGTGCTAAAAACTTTTACACTTTCATTCCCTGGTGCCCATTCTTATACCCCTGTAAAACAATAGCAAGCATTTAATTATTAATATGTTAAACTAACATTTTGCAAGTTTGGGCTTTTACATATTCCCCTCCCTGTCATTGTGGGGGACAATCAGAATAGAGTGCGGTGCTTGCACCATAAGTCCACCAACCAGGAGTTAGGGGTTGTACTTAAAGATTAGTACTTGGGAGGGAGCTATGGGATTTTCCCATTGGTAGACAGGTGCCTAGTGGTCTAGTCCAAAAAAATAGGTGGTCTTTGTTGCCCACCTTGGTTGGACTAACTACTCTCACGGCTACATGCCTGGGCTAGTTTGTGCCTCTCCCCTTTAGTGGGCGTGGGAGAGAACTAGGGAAAGTTCAGGAGCCCTGTGAATGGGTACTGTATATGTCTTGGAGGGTTAATACTTCTTTCCCCTGGACCCAATAATGGAACTCTGGCTAGAAAGTCATCTCACCTTTATTGTATCCAAAGTTTCTGGGACTCAATGGTGAGGTAGGGTACACCCTAATCCAACATCTGTAGTCATGATCATTATACTTCGTCAGTGGAGAGCCTAAACCCTAGTACAGACATTGAAAGCAAATGTATGGTTTACTACAGAAAAGGTTAAAAAGTATATCAATTACACATACAGTAGTTACATAGTAACTGAGATAAAAAAAAAGACTTTTAGTCTATAAGTTCAACCTTTTTAAGATCTCCTCTGATCTGCAATATGCGTATTAGTTGATTAGTTGATCCAGAGGAAGGCAAACGGAAAAAAAACAAAAAACAGTGAAACTTAGCCAAAAGGAAAAAAAATACTGGCAATACTTCCTCCCTGGATCAATACTCTCTCTAATTAACCAGGATAACACTGAATGCCCTTTTTAATTAAAAATACATCCAGTCCCTTTTTAAAGTTATCTATCGAATCTGCTGTCACCACCTCATTTGGTAGAGATTTCCACAGATTAACTACCCTTACTGTGAAGAACCCTATTCTTTCTTTAAAGTGGAATATTTTTACTTGTAACCTCAAAGGATGTCCTCTTGTCAGTTGAAAACCTCTTGGCACAAAAAGCTCACTTGACATAGATTTATACTGACCTTGGATGTATTTATATAATGTAATCATATCTCTGCCTTTTTTCTAGAGAAAATAAGTTTAATTTGTTTAGTCTTTCTTCATAACTTAACCCCTCCATTTCCCTTATTAGTTTTGTTGCCATTCTCTACACATTTTCCAGCTCTAAAATGCCCATTTTATTAAGTGGTGCCCCAAATTGTACTCCATATTCATAATGAGGGCATACTAGGGATTTGTCTAGTGGCAGAATTATATTTGCTTCCCTTGCTTCTATACCATTCTTAATACATGCAAACATTTTATTTACCTCTGCAGCTGCTGCTTGGCTTAGAGCACGGTTACCTAGGTGGTTGTCCACAAGTACTCCCACATCCCTTTCAATATCTGATACCCCTAGATTTGCTCCATTAAGATTACAAATTGCATAACAATTTTCCCTCCCAGGTGCATAACTTTACATTTATTCATATTAAATCTCATCTGCCATTTAGATGCCCATTTTCTAATTTATGTAATTCCCTTTGGAGGGAAAGTACATGATTATATGATTTCATTACCTTTGTGTCATCAGCAATAATGGAGACACTACTTTCCAGTCCCACTTCTAAGTCATTAATATATATGATAAAAAAGGAGAGGACCATATCTGGACCCTATGGAACACCACTTACCACCTCAGTCCAATCAGAGTATGATCCATTTGCCACAACCCTTTGCTCCCTGACTTCTAGCCAGCTCTCAATCTATGAGCAGATATTTACTGCAATTCCTGTATCCCTTAGTTTGCACAATAGTCTTCCATGTGGCGCTGTATCAAAAGCCTTTGCAAAATCCAAAAAGACTACATACACTGAGTTGCCTTGATCCAGATTCCTACTAACCTCCTCATAGAAACTAATTGGATTTTTTTTTATCATGACCTATCCCTCATAAATCCATGTTCACTCATACTTGTAATCCTGTTCAAATAGACATATTCTTGTATATTATCTCTTATTAATCCTTCTAAAAGCTTTCCCACTACAGAAGTGAGACTCACTGGTCTATAATTCCCCAGACTTGCTCTTGCTCCTTTCTTAAATATAGGTATCACCTGCTTTTCGCCAGTCATCTGGTAGCGACCTTGTGTTGAGTGAATTATGGTTTGGCTATTACAGAACCCAGTTCCCTCAGTATCCTTGGATGTAGTCATTCAGGACCTGAGGCTTTATTAACATTTATTATTTTCAACCTTACTTCCTGCATAAACCAATTATTTGGTAAAGGTAGTGTAGCCCCATTAAGTTGCGGTGACCCAACCCCTGGTGTTTGTGTATACCAAAGAAAAATAACCTATTCAGCTAATCTGCGTTTTCCTGGTCACTAATTATCAGATGGCCTGTTTCACATTGTAATGTTCCTATAGCTTCCTTACTTCTTCCCATTAATATATTTAAACAATATTTTAGGGTTTGTCTTACTCTCTTTTGCAACTCATTTTTCATTTTCTAATAGCTCTTTTGCAAGCCTTGTTGATTTCTTTGTACTTACGTAAAAAAAATACCTGTTTTTTTTTTACTCCAGATCTTGATCTTTAAATCATTAAGCCACATTGGATGTGATTTACTTATTTTACTTTTATTCCCACAGGGAATATGGTGATACGTGTGTATATTTAGTAAGGATTTAAATGTTGTCGATTTATGTTCAGTATTTTTACCCATCAGTTCTCTGTCCCAGTCTATACTTTGTATTGCTGCCCTTAGATCGTGAAAATCTGCCCTTTTAAAATTATGAGTTTTCTTTGTTGGCCGTTTACAGTTTTGTTTTTTTAATTCAATCGCAAATGAGACTGTGTTAGGACAACAGTTGGGAAACATTGATCACATTTCAGCATTTTATACCATATCAATATTATTTGTGATAACTAAGCCTTAGCTGAACTGCTGGTCTCACTCATCCAGTTTATTTCAGGGTAGTTCAAATCTCTATTATTAAAAGTTGCCCATGCTTACCTTCATTTTCAATCTGTAACAATCTGTAATAATTGCATTTCCCCACTTTCAATTATATTTGGTGGTTTGTACCATACTCCAACTAATGTTCTTTTGGAATTTGCTGCTCTGCTAGTTTACTCTACCCACAAACATTCAACATTATCGTTAGTTCCAGCATAAATATCTTCTCTGAATATAGACTTATATTCATGCTTAAAATACAGACAAATCCCTCCTTCTCTTTTACCATTTTCCCTATCTTTCCTAAATAGATTAAAACCATCCAGTTTAACAGTCCAGTAATGAGATTTATCCCACCATTTTCAGTAAATTCTATTAAATCACATTTTTCATTAACTGCTAATAATTCTAACTTGCCCATTTTTCCTGGCAAGCCTATGACATTAGCAAGCATAAACCTTATGTTATGAGTTTGTAGTTTTGAAGTGCCTGCCTCTGTACTTGAGTTACATAGAAACACTTCCCTATTGAATATACTAATCCTCCCCGCATCTCATTCACCATGAGTAGTTCATTCATCCCTCATCCTCTCTACACTTTCTACCCCATTACATTCGTCTAGTCCCTACCCCACCTACTAGTTTAAAAACTCCTCCAGCCTTTCTACAATTTTATCTCCTAGCACACAAGCTCCCTCATCATTAAGGTTCAATATATCCCTGCTACAGAGAATGTACCCAGGTGAGAAGACAGCCCAGTTCTCTAAAAAACAAAATCCCTCTTTAGTGCACCATGTTTGTAGCCACACATTAACTCCCTAATCTCCTTCTGTCTCCCTTTACCTCCAAGGTAGTATTTTCAGAGATACTACCTGTGCTAGCATAGGTGAGAAATTACCATGTCTATCTTCCAAAATAGAGTCCCCTACCAGAAAAACCTGTATTTTGCTCTGTCTAATCTGCCCTCCCACTCCTCCAGTAGAACTGTTCTCCTGGCTGTTAGAGGGAACAGCTCTATCTGCTTCCTGAATAGACACCCCCAACATTTTCACTCAATCTGGCAAATCTGTTGGTGCTTGCCAACTCAGAACTGGCCTGCCTCCTTCTCCTGATCCCCCTGCTTCCCCTTGTAACTGTAATCCAGCTACCTCCCTGGACATCCCCACTAGCCGCATCTCCACCCTCCATGCTAGGCCCAGCAAAACTGTGCTCAGTGAGTACCAACTTAATATAATCAAAGGGGTATTAGTTACAGTATTTTACATCCCATAACCTTTGCTTTTTCAATTAACTAACTTTCATTGAGAAATACTATGGCTTGTTAATTATGTTCCCATACCACTTGTCCCTGTCTAGACTCACATTGTTCATCAGAACAAGCTAGAAGCACTGCCATGCCATTTCGAGGTAGCAGCAGGGTCTGGGACAGCAGTGTGGTTTAGTGTGGCAAACTTTCCCACCGGACATTATAATAGACTTTCTGGGGTCTTTTACATCTTACCTGTTGGGCGCAAAGTCTTCCCATAAATTGGCAGAAGTACTCAGTCCCCTCCATTTAGTCTTTTGCACCAAAAGTAAAAATGCTTTAAAAATACAGGGACTTTCTGTTTTTTGCTCAATTACGTAAAAAGTTCTTGCAATAGTAATAGCTGTTCGCAATTGGGTAGTCCCATGGAACAAGGAAACCTGGTGATTGTGACAGCCACCCTCCCCCTTCCAATCCAAGCACAGAAACGATGATCCTGATGGATGAACCCCTGGCATGCTGCCAATATCTGTCCTCCAGTTGTGAGAGCCCATTTGCATTCTGATGAGCACTGCCTTTCCGACGTTGTATGTAAAGGTTAAAAGTGTGGAAAGTGAGACTCCATTTCAGCAATGCCCATTGTCATTTGCTACCATGTTGAGTCAACACAGGAGATTGAGAATTAGTGACCATGGTAAATACCCTCCCATACATATAGGGTTCCAGTTTTCTCTGGGCCAAAAGAACTGCCAGACATTCCCAATGTCTGCATAGGCTACCTCTTGATACAGAAGTTTCCAACATAAGCAATCAGATGTTCACATCCCAGGCAAAGTACCTGGCTGAGCAATGCTACCTTTCCATGTGTAATATCAGTTTTGACCAGGAAGATTCAACTATAGTATGGAGTGGCTAGCTCAGGGGAGAAGGTGAGAGCAGATTGCAAGACCCTGAAGACCTCTTTATAGTCAAGAGTCTATTTAATGGCCAAGTCCATACTCTTGGTTAGGGCAGTTAGAGGCTTCACAATTGAACTGTGATGAGGGACTTGGGGTAATAATATGCAGTACCCAGGAAAGCCATTACCTTCTTTTTTCACTTTGGTGGTGGGCCAGGCAGCTATTCCCTCTGGTTCAGACTATTCTTTCCCCTTCTCACCCAATGCCCCAGGTGTGGAACTTCTGCCACACACCCTGGCATTTATCGAGTCTGATCATAAGCCCCTCCTGTTGGATCATTTTCAAACATTTAAATGTGACTAAGGTGTTCCTCCCATACTGAAGATACATATGTCATCCAGGTAGGCCTGGGCAAACATGTGGCAACTCTGTAAGATCTGATCTATCAGTCTTTGGGAGAATCACAGTAAACTGATGTAGCCCAAGGGAGGTGATGAAATATGATTCTCCTTGAAAGACTCTGCTAAGGAAATCTAATAGTACCCTTTCAAAAAATCTTAGGTAGTCAGATAAATTGCAGTCCATAATCTATTGTAAGAGATTAATCAATAATTTCTATAAATAAGTTCTTTTGGACTGGTGAATGAACAAACAGCCAAATAAGGTATAATTAAAAATAAATATTGTACATAAATCAAGATACTGTTACACAATGGTTTTATACAAATAAATAGACAATATGGATAAAAACGATACTTACCAAAGGACATTTATTCTAAATTTTACATTTCTATATAAAGATACATTTTTTATAATGTTGCTAAATACTACCTCAAAAGTCAGCATTTCTTTCCCAGTTAATCTTCCAACAGGATCTCTAGTCAGGATTTGTCTGCTGGGCTCATCTCTGATTCCTTATTCTGGCTCCTTGGAAGATGAACTGACTTTTTCTTAGGCATTCATAAACTGAACAATCTCTCTGTTGGACACACCCAAAACTTTCCTTATAGCATATACCTTTTTTTTCACCCCCTCCTACAGTTCCACAAAAGACCATTTTCTAGTAACTGTCGAACATGAGAATCCCCCCCACACAGCTGTCCCTTTGTTTACCCATAAACTTGTAACGAGATTGAGAAAAAGCATACAGAAGTAACCAAGACATCAAGCAATAGGAATTTGCTATACTAAATTAAAGCAGAGATTTGTGAATATAAAAACAAAATACTTTATTTACAAAATATATAAAAAATACATATAAAATCCGACGTATAATAACAATATTGTGGAGAACCCCTCCTGAAGAAACATATAAGTATACATCTGAGGATAAGTGGTGAAATGATTCTATATACTCCCTATGATGTAAGCAGATATTGGACTAGGACCTGCAATTGCCCTTCTAGCTTGTTGTAAATAAAGTCTAACTTCACGAATCTAATTGGTTTAAAGTAGTGATTTTTTTTTAGATGGTACTTCACATACTGATATAATAAAAAGTCATCCGAGATATTAGTAGAAGTGTAGATGCTATATTATATCAGAACAAAATTGCAATCATTGTTGCATCCAAACATAGAAAGTGTATAATTTCAATTTAATCTCCACGTCAATATGATCAATTACTTATCCAATGCATAGGTTATGTACAGGAATGCAATTTCCAGCTGATAATATCTGGCTATTATGATACACTTGATACACTCTGTTTTGCACTTAATATGAGTGTTTGGCACTTCTAACCTTTTTTATTATTATCTATAAAGAAGTACAGCAATTACATTAAATGTGTTTATTTTTTAGCATGCAACTTATAGGTGACCAACTGTTAAACCATCTTTTTTAACAATAATAACATTTTAATGTAAGAATAGGTCAACGTTGTATGAATGAGTATTGTAAACATTACATAATAGTTTGTAACATGCAACTTGTAGATCAACAACTGGTAAACTACTGTTTGTCTTCCTCTGGATTCAATCCCTATGTAAACAACTCCATTGAAACTTAGCTAATATTATCAAAGGGGGAAAAAATGTATTCCTTCCTGACCCCATTAACTGGCAATCAGATTACTCCCTGGATTAAGATTCTGCATTTAATTATACATTTAAATTGTACAACAAAAGCTCCTTCTCCTCTTAACAGGAAACTTTAAAAATATACAATGAAAAAACTTAACACACTTTTCTCCAAAAATAGTAACATTACAAACAGTAACTTAATGTAGTAACATTTAAAGTTGAATTGTCATAAAATGCAAGCAAATTGTTTTGTGGGGCTAATCATGCTAAAAGGCCACTTCCAAGATGTTTCAATATGTTACTTTGTCTTAGTTTCATTTTTTTTTTGTTCACTTTTTTTGGTTGCTGTAATTCTTGAAAATGGCACATAGAGTTTCCTATGTGAAATAGTGGTTCTCTAAAGAGTCAGAGTGACAGAAAAGTTTGTCCTTGAAATAAAACCACTGTTCTCTATATTTTTATTTTTTTTCTTGGGAATTTGTCCTTGCGGTGAATGTATTTTTCTTGATTTTTTTTTTTACATGTCTTGTATTGTTATTCTTTTTTAATTTAAGTTATAATACCTCATAGTGGACAATGTTTTTTGTAAAAATGCGGCCATCATCTAATAAATCACCCTGATTTGTGCAAATACTGGTTCTTCTAAAAAAGATATCCACAGATTTGAAAATTTGTCCTTGTGATTTATTAATGGTCATGGCAAATGCCATGATGATGGGAAATTATCTCCTTTGAAGTACAAAAGGCAAGCTACTTTCACTTGGTGCCATATCTATTCTTAGTATGAAAACTCTCTCTTCTTTATGCGTACCAGTTAGAATTTCTGCATCTATGAAATGGTTCTTTAATTCTTGAACAATAATCTGGTCCCATTACATAGTCCTTTTTTGGGTTCATGTTTCGCAGTAACATGACAATTGCACCTTTCTTTAGCTTCAAAATATGCAGTGGCATTCCAGAGGGAGTTAATGAACTAATGAATTCAGTTGAAAAGTTTGTCTGACTTTCTTTGTCATCATCAAGTACAGAATCTGCACTGTGAACATTTGTTTGTGGTGCATTTTTTTTTATATATTTCATTTTTGATTAACAATGCATCCTTATTTTTGCATGTTGGTATTACTTTGTTTGCAAGCTCTGCATAATTCTCGTTATTTATTGTATTTGGAATATAGCTGATATGAGATCCTGTTTGCAACTCATATGAGATGGAATTTCCACGGTATCATCAGGTAAATGTTGTATTTGCTCAGTTTTTCCTTCTCCAATTTTAATGAGCTAATCATTGAATTCATTTTCTCCTTCTGATCTCATATTTTGTTGTAATTGAAGATGGGTAAATAGTTTCCATAGTGTACTTGACTTTATACATGTTTCGACAATGTCTATTCGATTTCCATGTACAATGATAGGTCATTTTTGTCTAAAATCTCCCCCTAACAAGAAATGGCAAATCATTATCCATGACTTCACGTAGCAAACGGTCAATACATTGTAGTTTCATTGATTATAATTAATTTACTTTTTTCATTTTTTTTTTACTTGTAATGTCATTTGAATATCCAACACTGATGTTTCCAGAATGGGAACTGGCAGTTTAAATCCAATATGCACAGTTCTTCCACCTTCTAACAAAAGTGCTGCAATTCCAGTTGTTGCAAATGGCAGTGCTATTTGACCTTGTGCTTGAACAAAACTCATCAATAAATTATACAGATTTTCCTGATCCACCAGGTCATCTAGATAGAAATAACGCTCTTTGAGCATGTCATCATCTAGGGCATTTTTATGGCATTAAATGATTGCAATTGTAATGTATTTAAAGTTGCAATTCTTTCTTCTGTTTGTTTTTGAAGCGGAGTGTCATAGTCTTCAAAGTTTATGTCGTCTATGAGTCTTGCAGATTAAAACTTGCACAACTTAATCCATGAGAAAAAAAGACCTCTTGAATTTCAACTAATGCTTTTAATTCTGCAATAGGCAATTGTATTGTTGCAAAAAGTCTTCAGACATATTTGTTTTAAATTTGTCCCACAATGCTAATGCATTTGGAGCATTTGAGAAGATGCTAATTTATGCAAATAGTTCCCTCATCTGCCATGGCGTTTGACATAGTGCTGTCATTAACAGTTCTCAAGTGATCAAAACTTTGTGCATCAGGGACATTTAGAAGGAGTAAACTTAAGCAGAAACGTTCAAGGTTCGTTGGAATTGCAGTGTAAATTCTTGGTATTATTTTATTTTCACAGCTTTTTCGTTTCGCCATTATCCATTAACGAAAACATAATGGTAGGGAATGTCAATATATAACAATTCCCTTGCCTCCAAGTCGTTGCTCACTTTGTGCCAAAGCATTTTTTTCATTTTCAACATTGAAATAAATGAAGTGTCTTTGGGGCAAATGTACAGCTAATCGCTATACTGCATGTGAGCGTTCATGCATTTCAAATTTGAGAAGACACCACATTGCTTCTGGCGCACTTACATATCAAGCATCTACATGAGGTGCAAGTTCATCATGTACTAACTCACTGTGTTATTTTCAGCACTTTTGACCACTACAGTAGCTGCATCATAGCCTTTGTAAATATATTTGTAGACATATTTAATGGATTTAATAGAAGTGCAAGCTTCCACATTAATGTGTGCATTATACTTCATGAGTAAATGTGGATTGTAGGGTACCACATATCTGTTATCTACCTTTTTTCAACGAATAATGGCATTTTAGCTTTCTCTTCTTCTATATAATTGATAGCAATCACAATTAGCATAAGTTTTGTCTCTATAATCTTTTGGAAATTCTTTAGTGCATTTATTATTTTCCATATATGGTGACTGTGGATTAATATCTCAACACGGTCCATGAATCATACGATGAGTTACAATCTCATATAGTCTAATGTGTATTTCTGGATCTGGTAGTTCAGCAATAATCACTGAATCCACTTTGTCACCAGTATCCAATTTATATTTCTCTTGAAAGGATTATGAGCATATGTGCATGTGGAAGGCCTATTTATGAAATGTTGTTATAAACATAAGCCATACATTTGCCAAGTAACTGAGTTATGTTTATGTCATGTATTAAATCTGGTCTAACGGGAGCAGTTTCTCCAATTAGCAGATTCTCTACAATCTCTGGCCATTGTGGATTACATGTAAATGTAATAAAAAAAATCTGGTTTTCCATATTTAGTTACAATAGCCATCATCATTGTATATTGCAAGGAGATCCATGGAAAGAATAAGGTAAAATCATGGCTTTGCCAGCTGCAAGCTCTCTGGTTGTAGCCATCTCAGCGACATAATCCATCAATCCACAATACTGTTCTACACATAGTTTATCTTGTTGATATTTTATGAAGTTTAAATTATTTGCCTCAACTTGCAAATATGAATCAATGATCCATTGTTGTGTCAGTTTTCCTCCACATAAAATGGGATTGAATCCATCTCGAATGGCAGTTTGAGACACTTTAAATTCAAGCATGGAAATATTATTTCTCCCACATACTTTTGAATTTGGGTAACTGTCAAGTGTTAATTTTGGATGCCAACCTGCTTTCCCATGTGGAAACAAAATGGGATATGTCATTGGATCCAGATTAGTACTTAAAGGGATAGTAAGCTCATAGATATGGTTTTCCTGTTGCGTCTGGCAAAGCAGAGCTGTCCAGAACAAGTTGTTTGATTTTAGATAATGGGATGCAGGGAGCTGCGAGTTCCCCCCTCCCTCAGCCCTGCAGTTCTTGAAAGGACCATAAATTGCAAACTTTACATATGTCTACCATCTGCTTTCATGCCAAAAATAAATGCCAGACACTCACTTCCCTTTGGTTTCTCTTCACTTCAGTTGTACATATCCTCAAAGAACTATAAATCAGTAATAAAATACATAAATTATACCTTCTGTATTTATCTATCTTTTCCATTCATTTATGTATGTGTGTATACACACACATACATACATATATATATATATATATATATATATATATATATATATATATATATATATATGAATAATCAGAGTGTTGCAGTATATGCAGTATATGTTTGTCCAATAAAAAAGGTATCACAATATACTGCAATACTCTGATTATTCATATATATATATGTGTGTGTATATATATATATATATATATGTGTGTGTGTATGTGTGTGTATATATTATTTGTATATATTTATCAGTTTAATATACGAGTTAGAGATTTTTATCAAATGAAATTATGCACTTGTATTATGAATTTCCAACATGGGTCTTTAGTGTGTAAAGCGAATTGTGAACTATAATTATTTATCCATACAATATAAGCTGACATCACTATTTAAGTGGCGGTTACCATGGCAATTTATTAATTATAAAAGACTGGCAGCGACATATATGCCCTCCCCCTTTGACAAAGACGTCACAGTACGTTGAAACGTGTCAGGCATCTGCGTTTACAACCATATGTGCGTCATTACGTAGTCCACGTAGGTTATGGGGTTAGGCTTAAAGGGTTAGTTAGGTTGCAGTACGTTTTGACATTATCCAACAGGATAGGACAAGAAATGCTTACTCAAAGTGGAAGGATCTATCCTGTTTGTTGCATGCCAGTGTTTTCATTATGGACCGATATTTAAGGGTTTAGGCTTAGAGGATTAGTTAGACTACAGTGCATTTTCCCAGTGGCGCACACCAAACAGGATAACTCCTTCCATTTTGTTTATGTTAACAACATTAGCTGTGCTATCCTGTTTTTGTGTGCACCACTGTTGGCATTAGGGGTGTAGGTTATAGGTTTAGGCTTAGAGGGATTAGTTAGGTTGCAGTAAGTTTTGACATTGGTGCATAGCAAACAGGATAGATTAGTTTTCTTTTTTGTTATACTTTATCTGTTGTGTTGAATTTGTTGTGTATAAATGACAGAGGGTCCCATGCTGCCAATCTTCCTGTTAAGCAAATGTATTTGTTTAGGTTACCTGTTTGGTGTAATTTATTTTCTGTAAATTTCTGCAGTTTACAGGCTGTGTTACACCGTGCAGTGCTGCAAATTAGTCAGTGACACTGTCACGCAGAGTTTGTTGGAAATAAGAGAAATATGCAAATGTTGAAATCCACTGTAAATAATACTGATAATTTATTTTGCTAAGAGCATAGAAGATTTTGTCAAATCTGTGTTGATAAAAGGTTGTTTTTTTTTTTTTTATAGAAGTGTCTCCTTTATTTTTTTTATTTTTTTTACATTTACAACATTTTACCCCACAGAAACATTTATCTGTGTTTAAAATCTTGTCTATCTGAATAATGTTGGTATTCACAATATTTCAAATCTTTTTTTTCTGTACATGAATAATGTTATTCTTATCAATATTATTATTATTATTATATTTATTAATTTATTAAGGGCCCTATTAAATTCCAGCCTCGTAAATAAGAGGCTTCTACTTAAGCCCTACATACTGCAAAGTTTCTCTAAGTTCCAATGCTATTAAATTAGCCCTGCTGCGAGCAACGTATGAGCTACGCAGCAGGGCCGTACGTATCTACACTGCGTAAATGTACATGAGGAGTGACAGCCTGCGAGATGATATCGCAGGCTCCCACTCCTCATCAATTGCTGCGGGGGTCCTAAAAGGGACCTCCGCGGCAGTCCCCCACATAAGCCCTGCCGTGGGGGTACTCCGAATACCCCCCCCCGGCACCTAAAATTAACTCCCCCTCAATGCGGGGGTCCCCGTCGGGACCCCCGAAGTGTCCTCACATGAACACCTTGCTGCAGGTGTCCATAGGAACCCCCGCAGCCCCCACACATCGGCACCGATCAGGCCCCCCGCTGCATTTAAAACTTTTAAATTCCCCGCCGCGGCTCCTTAAAGGGGCAGCGGCACACTATTACCCAATCCCCCCGCGGCACTTAAAATTAACCCCCCTCTATGCTGGGGGTCCCCATCGGGACCCCCGAAGTGTCCCCACATAAACCCATTGCAGGGGGGGTCCCCGATCTGCATAGATCAGGCCCCCCACTGCATTTAAAACTTTTAAATTCCCTGCCGCGGCTCCTTAAAGGGGCCGCGGCACACTATTACCCAATCCCGGCCGCGGCACTTAAAATTAACCCCCCTCTATGCTGGGGGTCCCCATCGGGACCCCCGAAGTGTCCCCACATAAACCCCCTGCAGCGGGGGGCCCCGATCGGCACCGATCGTGACCCTGCTGCAATTCATTTTTAAATTTCCCGCCTCGCGGGTCCTCAAAGGACCGTAAAGGTCCTGAAAGGACTCGCACTAAAAATATTAACCCCAGGCAACTATAATTACCCCATTAACTCATGGTGGTCAATACAGACCACCATAAGGCCTAAATTAACCCATTAACTCATGATGGTCAATACAGACCACCATAAGGCCTAAATTAACCCATTAACTCATGGTGGTCAATACAGACCACCATAAGGCCTAAATTAACCCATTAACTCATGTGGTCAATACAGACCACCATAAGGCCTAAATTAACCCATTAACTCATGGTGGTCAATACAGACCACCATAAGGCCTAAATTAACCCATTAACTCATGGTGGTCAATACAGACCACCATAAGGCCTAAATTAACCCATTAACTCATGGTGGTCAATACAGACCACCATAAGGCCTAAATTAACCCATTAACTCATGGTGGTCAATACAGACCACCATAAGGCCTAAATTAACCCATTAACTCATGGTGGTCAATACAGACCACCATAAGGCCTAAATTAACCCATTAACTCATGGTGGTCAATACAGACCACCATAAGGCTCTATTTAACCCCATCAGTCCCATAAGGGTATATTATTACCATTATGGGCCTGTTACAACCCAACATTAACCACATAAGTGCCATGATGGTCCTCAAGGACCATCATGACACTAACTACAAACACTACACTATAACCCCCAATAAACCATTTAATCTAAACTAACCCCCCTCTACACTAATCTATTAACACTTACACTACCTACCTACACTACCTACCCCCTAATAAACCTCCCCAACACTCTAATTACAAAAAACAAAAAACCTACAGTACAGAAAACAAAAAACCTACAGTACAAAAAACAAAAAAACCTACAGTACAGAAAAAAAAAACAAATTTGATTTGGACTATATGTAATATATTATATGTAATATATTATATTTAATATATTATATGTAATATATTATATGTAATATATTATATGTAATGTATGTAATGTCATGTATTGTATGTAATGTATGTAATGTATTATATGTATTTATTGTATTGTGTTTATCTGTCTTTCCTTTTCAGGTGTGTCATTTTTTTATTTTCTGTAGTGGGGGGTGGGGTTGTAATGTATTTTTTTGTTTTCTGTAGTGGGGGGTGGGCCAATCAAAAGTCGTCAATGTAGGAGCCAATCAGGATGCGCAGATGTCTTCTACCAATCACTCCGTGGGGGTGTATCCCATAGTGATTGGCTGAAGGCATCTGAGCGTTGTGATTGGTTCCCAGAAAGATAGCCAATCAGGGTGGGATATTGGGGTGTATCCCATCCTGATTGGCTCACACATTGACGACTTTTGATTGGCTGAAATTGATAGACAGCTTTTTCAGCCAATCACAAGCCGCCAATGCCAATTTCCTCCCGGAAGCGACTCCTGGAGGTTCAGTAGCGTCGGGGAAGTCTGCCAGTGCAGACCTCTGTTAGTTTTTTTTCTTTTTTTTTTTTAGATTTGGTTCCGCGGCCCAGCCGGGGCTGAAGGAGAGAAGGCCGGGGACATCGCGGGGAGGTAAGTTAAATGTATATTTAGATGTTTATTTGTGTATTTTATTTATTGTTTATATATTGTATTAATGTATTCATGTATTGTGTTTTTTTTTTTAACAGGGCCGCGCCGGAAGAGCTAAACAGTGACGGGACATGCTGTAAAGGTGAGTTGAATATTTAGAATGTATAGAATGTTTATTTATTGGATGTTAATGTTTTGTACTAATTTTTTTTGTTTTGTTTGACCCATAGGTTAGTGATCTGAAGCAACATCTTAAAGGTAAGTGGTCTTAATTTATTGATTTTAGCTTAGAATTAGGGTCTGTGTAGTTAGGACTGTAATTATTTTATTTTATTTTAGAATAAGGGTCTGTGTATGTAGTTAGGACTGTAATTATTTTATTTTATTTTAGAATAAGGGTCTGTGTATGTAGTTAGGACTGTAATTATTTTATTTTATTTTAGAATAAGGGTCTGTGTATGTAGTTAGGATTTTTTGTATATTAGATAGATAGGGGGATGTATTTGATATAGTTAGGATTTATTTTAAATTAAATAGATTGTATGTTAGATAGATAGGGGGTATTTGATTTGGACTATATGTAATATATTATATGTAATATATTATATTTAATATATTATATGTAATATATTATATTTAATATATTATATGTAATATATTATATGTAATATATTATATGTAATGTATGTAATGTCATGTATTGTATGTAATGTATGTAATGTATTATATTTAATATATTATATGTAATATATTATATGTAATATATTATATTTAATATATTATATGTAATGTCATGTATTGTATGTAATGTATGTAATGTATTATATGTATGTATTGTATTGTGTTTATCTGTCTTTCCTTTTCAGGTGTGTAATTTTTTTATTTTATGTAGTGGGGGGTGGGGTTGTAATGTATTTTTTTGTTTTCTGTAGTGGGGGGTGGGGTTGTAATTGTTTTTTTTTTCTGTACTGTAGGTTTTTTTGTTTTTTTGTACTGTAGGTTTTTTGTTTTCTGTACTGTAGGTTTTTTGTTTTTTGTAATTAGAGTGTTGGGGAGGTTTATTAGGGGGTAGGTAGTGTAGGTAGGTAGTGTAAGTGTTAATAGATTAGTGTAGAGGGGGGTTAGTTTAGATTAAATGGTTTATTGGGGGTTATAGTGTAGTGTTTGTAGTTAGTGTCATGATGGTCCTTGAGGGTTGGTGGTTAATGTTGGGTTGTAACAGGCCCATAATGGTAATAATATACCCTTATGGGACTGATGGGGTTAAATAGAGCCTTATGGTGGTCTGTATTGACCATCATGAGTTAATGGGGTAATTAAAGTTGCCTGGGGTTAATATTTTTAGTGCGAGTCCTTTCAGGACCTTTACGGTCCTTTGAGGACCCGCGAGGCGGGAAATTTAAAATTGAATTGCAGCAGGGTCACGATCGGTGCCGATCGGGGCCCCCCGCTGCAGGTGGTTTATGTGGGGACACTTCGGGGGTCCCGATGGGGACCCCCAGCATAGAGGGGGGTTAATTTTAAGTGCTGCGGCCGGGATTGGGTAATAGTGTGCCGCGGCCCCTTTAAGGAGCCGCGGCGGGGAATTTAAAAGTTTTAAATGCAGCGGGGGGCCTGATCTATGCAGATCGGGGACCCCCCCTGCAATGGGTTTATGTGGGGACACTTCGGGGGTCCCGATGGGGACCCCCAGCATAGAGGGTGGTTAATTTTAAGTGCCGCGGCGGGGATTGGGTAATAGTGTGCCGCGGCCCCTTTAAGGAGCCGCGGCGGGGAATTTAAAAGTTTTAAATGCAGCGGGGGGCCTGATCTATGCAGATCGGGGACCCCCGCTGCAAGGGGTTAATGTGGGGGTGCTGCAGGGGTCCCCGATCTGCATAGATCAGGCCCCCCGCTGCATTTAAAACTTTTAAATTCCCCGCCGCGGCTCCTTAAAGGGGGGAGCCTCACACTGCTGTCTCGGGCTGTTCTGAGGCAGCACGTAGAGGCTTTCGGATCCCTTGCGTGGACTTTTTGTCCACGTAGGGATTCTTACGATATGCGAGACTCGTGCATAGATTTAAGGCTACGTAGCTCTCTCGGAGCCTATTCTCGGCCATTTTCTCGCAGTCATATCGCAAAGCAGGCTGCGAGAGATTCGGTTCTCGCAAACAGCAGGAAAACTGCCTTTTGCGAGCACCGAGAGTACTACGAGGGAGAATTTAATAGGGCCCTAAGTTATTATTAATTAATTATAGCTTACCTTTTTGGTGTAATTTGCAGGATTTCAACTTCTAAAGTGATAGGCAAGTTGCTTCAATAGAGACTACAGCAGTGAAATGTCCAGTCACACTGTTCATCACCTGAGGAGAAATTGAGAAATTTCTAGAAAGTCTCCAGTATTTAAAGACTGTCAGCTAATGTAGAAACCGTTAAAACGTAGTACGCATGCGTAATTTGCATTCTATCCGCCATTTCTTGGAAGTTATGTGCTTAGTTCATGGAAAGTGGCGTCAATGTTGTATGTGTTATGTGCCTCGCAATGTGTTAGTGGCTTCGTGTAAGTGTTGCGAGTGAGTTGTTGATTTTTAGATGCTTGAGCCTCGTTTTCGTTTTTTCGTCCGCCATTTCTTTTCTCTCTTAGGCGATTTGGGTTCGTGAAAAAAGGTGGAATATGGCTCAAATTAACTTGCATCCTGACTCTGCCCCTGTGCTGTGTGTGAGTTTTTACATTAATTTGTGTCATATTTGTGTTAATTTTTGTGTTTTTTGAGTGCTGCAGTTCGTCCGTTAAATTTGGATTTTTGCAAAGTGGTTTTTTTTAAGTCATATTTTTTTAAGTGTTTTTTTTTTTTTGAACAGCTACGGTCTTGCAGTGGAAATGGCATAATTGAGCTTCCTGTTCATCTGTGGTCGCATGGGTCGAAGGAATGATGCGTATGTGGTTCTGGATCGTAGGAATGAATGTCTTAACATGATTTAAAGTGCTTTGGGTCTCGCAGTGTAAATTGTATAATTGCGCTTTCTGTTCATGTGTAGTCCCGCAGGTCGTAGGGATGATGCGTAAGTTGTACGGGGTCGTATGGATGAGCACCAATGGCGCTCATCTCCATCAGCGCATTAAGCGCTTTTGGTAGTCTCTGCCTAAGTCGTACGGGGTCATAGGCGCTCATCTCACCAGCGCAATGAGTGCCTTCGGCGCTCCTTGCCTGGCTGCAACCGCGGTCCTCGCCGAGAGCCTGCAATTTTAACGTTGCATTACCAACGTTTTTTGGCAAGCCCACGCTGCTGAGAACTATATATGTGACTACCGACTTGCCCATCAAAAATGACGGGCAATAAAATTGTAAGGCAGGTAATGCTGTTTACCACAGTAAAGACGCTTTTGCTCGCGTTGTAAGGGACGTGCTGCTCTCCTTTTTGCACTTATTGCAAGTCTGTCCCCTGGTGTAGTTTGTGTCCTATGAGCACCATTGGCACTCCTTGTGAGGCGCGTGGTGAAGGGCTTTGTCGTTTATTGCGATACTGTGGTGTTTCTATTTTTTTTGTGTATATGTATTTTTTCATGATAATTAATTAATTAATTAATAAAATGATAAATTAATATACTTTACCTATATGCAGCAAGCAATGTGCTGAAGATCCAACAATCTGTTTTGATGTTCCTGCAGCATACAATGTAGATTTGCACTGTTATTGAACTGAGGTGTAAGTGTCAGCAATGTTTGCATTGTGTAGTGTAAATAGGCTGTATGCGCGAGGGGAAGCCGTTAGTGTAGCTGTGTACTTCCGCATTGTGTAAGTTAGTGTTGAAAAATGGAGGCGATTGTGTATGTGGTACGCGGGTGTGGATGATTTAGCGTCCTTGCTAATAATGTATGCTGTACCTCGTACAGGTTTTTGTAAAAGTTGTATGTGCTTGGCGGTGTTTTTTGCGGCTTTAGCGGTCGAGTAGCCTTGTTTTGTTTTTTTTCAGTGGCCATTATTTCTCTTGCTTTGGGGTATTTTCGAGTGTCTAAACTCTGTAAATTGGACTTAAATTGAGGTGTAACCTCACTTCCAGATGTCCTGGGTGACCCCCGTGCTGGGGGTAATGTTTTTATTTTATTTGTTTTCAGCTGTGAGCTGTTCAGCCGTTGTAACTCTTTGTGAGGCTCCGTAGAGCCTCCATCTTCTCAAATGCGGCCCCTCTTTGCGAGGGTACGCATTTGCGGACTGCAATGAGCCTTTGGCTCATTGCAGCTAACGTTGGAGCCTCCGCCTTCCGCAAATGTGGCCCCTCGCTTTGTGAGGGTCTGCATTTGCGCCCGAACTTCGGCCCTCACTTTGTGAGGGACGCAGTTCTTGCGAGCTCGCTTTGCGTTACATTATGAGTCATATAATACCCCACATCAATTAAATTTACTTCAACATCTAATACAGTAGAAATGTGTACTTAAAATGTAACACTTTCAAATATTTGTATATAGTGAGTTCAGTAATTCATTTAACCCATGAATGGCCTTAATGACTGACTTTCTTTCAGGATCCAAGCGGAAAGAGATTTTTAATAAAAATTGTATTCACTAGAGACAACACATTATAATAATTTTTAAATTTTTTTTGCATTATTGATTTTTAGTTTCACACTTTTCCCACCACTTGGTTGAAACGTAATGGTTTCATTCTTGACCTTACATATTTATTAATTTTTATAGTTAGATTCTACAATATTCATTTACTACTTACTGGTTGAAACGTAAAGGTTTCAGCATAACGATATATATATATATATATATATATATATATATATATATATATATATATATTGGATTCACAAAATATAAACTAACTTGACCATAATTAGTAATTCAGATGTTTAATAATACTTATGTTTATTATTATCAATATAAACTTGAGTAAATGATAATATAGGTATTAGCACTTATTTAGTGTTGGGGCTTAAGGACCACAGGCCTCGGACAGAGCTCTGGGAGCTAGTACTGGAAATGGCACACACACACAAACACAAGTCTCAGTACAAGCTCATTTATTTGCAGAATGGCAAATACTTATATACCTGACAGCAAGAAGGCATATCAGAGGAAGTTGCAATTTCAGCAGAAACAGTTTGTGGTTAGTGTGATAAATATATGATTAATTAACCAATTTTGGAGCTGTAATGTAGAGGTTAATATGCTTGATTTTCTTGCTTGTGGATATCCAGTTATCTGTGATGTTATCTGTCATAAGGAACAAAGGAAAGCTATCTTTCCCGGATGACACCCTGCTGGTGATCAAACAACAAATGGTCAGTACTAAAAGCCTCAGGGATGAATTTGCATCATGGACACAATGCACAGGAATCAACTCAAGAGACAAGAGGTCGAGCATAGGTGCAATGAAGAATCACATCCAGGAGTCATTCACTGATGAAAGATTTGAATGGCTGGGACAATCCCAGGGTTTAGCTATGATGTTTATAACTGGGCCAAATGGACTTTCTGGGTAGTAGAATTATCTTAGGAAAGGGACAGAGGAATCAGGAGGAATACTCTACATTCTTGCATACACACATTAGTATTTACACACATTAGTATTATATAGTATGTCCATGTATGTCCTTTTCTAAACCTTGTGATTGCCAGTGTGATAGATCATCATCTATGGCAAAAACTTGTAATTAATGGAAAAGAAGGTCAGAGGGATAGGATGGGGGCTGAAGTACATCGAAAGTGGGGGTAGGGGAGGGCGGCATAACTGTAGCTTCTTTTGCTACCCGGTCAGCTAAAGCATTAACCGTAGAAACAAAGTCATTGCGATTAGTGTGTGCACGGCAGTGGATGATGGCAATATCTATAGGCAACTTAATAGCTTCTAATAAGGAGTTTATAAAAGTAGTATGAGAAATTGATTTGCCATCTGCAGCAACGAAGCCTCGTTGTTGTCAAATTTTTCCAAAGGCATAGCGAGAATCAGTATAGATATTAACAGATTTATTTGCAAAAAGGTGACATGCTCTCGTAAGGGCGATAAGCTCAGCCGCTTAGGCAGAGGAAAAAGGAATGGGCCCTGACTCGAGTATAACATCTGGGAGCTGAACTACAGCAAAGACCCCATCTGCAGGTCATGAACATGACCCATCAAAAAATACATTGTCAGCATGATTTATCAATATATCGAGAAGATCAGGTTGTGGGGAGGTGGAGTCATGTATGGAAGTAAGACAGTTGTGTGGATGTGTGGATGTGACAGTTGTGTGGATCGTCTGATGTAGGACAGTTGGTCAGTATAGCATTTAAAATGGCAATAGCACCTGAGTTAGGGGAGCTGTATTTTAACTCTAAGTTGGTATGGTTAAGCAATATGCATTCATAGCCACTGAGGCATTGTGCAGTCATGTGTTGTGTAGTTAGGTTTTTATCCAACTGTAAGACTTGGTGACTAGTATGTAGAATGGTAGAATGTCCTAAGGTAATAGTATTAGCTGTCTCTATGGCCATAGCACAAGCAGCTAATGCTCAGAGACACGCCGGCATCCCCTGGACCGGAGTAGGGACTACTTTGAAAAAGAATGCTACGGGATGCATACTATCTCCGTGATCTTGGGCATAGACCGCGGACATGGTTTTACAATAGTCCCTCGCATATAGGTGAAATGGTTTACAATAATCAGGTAGTCCTAAAGCGGGGGCTGCATAATACTAACTTTTAAGGTCACGTAAAGCTTTGGTCATGGCCGGAGTCCACTGAATATGCTCTGGGCTGTCCCTCTTAACAGCCACATGTTAAATGGAGTTATAGTGTGAGCACTTAGGGATCCATTGTCTGCAATAATTAATCATACCGAGAAAGGAAAGCATTTCTTTTTTAGTCTGTGGTTTAGGTATTCTCTAAAGAGCCTATATGCGTTTTGAGCTAACAGAGCGTGTGCCATGTGACAGAGTAAAACCTAAGTATTCAACAAGTGTTGCCCCCATTTGTATTTTGTTTTTAGCTACATTGTGACCTTCAGCTGCTAGATGCTTTAGCAAACTGAGTGAATCTTGTTTATTGGCTTCCCTGTCAGGACTACACAACAGTAGGTCATTGACGTACTGAAGGAGGACCGAACCATGGCTCTGGGTCCATGACTGCAAGTTAGGTTGGAGCACCAGTGAGTAAGCAGCTGGTGAGTCCATGTAGCCTTGGAGACCTAGTTGGCGCCCATCAAAAGTAAAAGCCATAAGTAGTTGTGTCTCAATGGCCAATGGGACCGAAAATAATGCGTTTGATAAATCAATAACAGTAAATTTACTGTCCTCATGGGGAATGGCCGCAATGAAATTTGTGATATCAGGGACAATTGGGGCAATTGGGATAACTTGATCATTAATTCCCTTAAATCCTGAACAAATCTGAAGTCATTGTTGACTAATGGAAGGGACATTAGTCCAAATCCATCCTGACTCTTTATCAAAGTCTTAAAGTCCGTCAATGATAAGTCTGATGTCAGTCTGAGTCATGCACTTTCCTTGACACATTCGCTTTAGATACATCATACATGCATAAGGATTAATTTGGGGATTAGGGTTTTCATAACTAGTTGTTCACCTACAGTTAAGAAAGGATAAGTTCCTTTCTACAAACTTAAATTGTAATCACAGGAATGAACCACAATTTCTCTATATTAATGAGGGCTGCCTGCAAATAGTATATAAGGAAAGAGAAAACAATCTATTCAAAAACAAACTATTATGATCCCATTTTGGATCAATTCACATGCAAAATTTCCTTCTTAAATCACTTGCTAAAACATTTCTAGGAACTATTCCCCTTTATTTCCGTACTCACAATAATTTCCAACTAACACTCCTCTTCCAGAGACCACTCCGCAAACATTTACTTCAAGTACTAAAAACCACCTTAAAAAGTTCAACAACAACATTCCATACACATGACAGTTTTTTATCCAAACTAAATACGGCCTTAAGAATTTTCTGCGGGGAGGGGGAATTCCTGTCACAAAAACTCACTTTTTTTTCTGTGGGACAAGGAGAAGTTTTGAAACAGAAGCTTTGAAACAGAAAGAGCACATTGTCTTTAAATTGCCACAACAATATCAAGATATTTTTTGAAAGTACAAATAGCTGATCTACAGAGTAAAAAGACAAGTTTTACACTTACAAATATTACAAGACCATAAATCCTCCACTGTTATATATTTCTGGAAAAGGATTTCCCTTTTTTATATTTATGCTGGCTTTAGAAATATATCTCAGTGGTGAACACAATTTCCTACATTCTTAAAGACACAGAGGAAAATTCTCTAACCTGCATTCCTCAGTTATATTGCAAAGAAAGAAAGTACAGCAATCACACTCACACATTTATTTGCAGTAATACAACTTCCCAAATGCAGAAAACAAGACAGACCATCTACTTTATAAACAAAAGCAATCAGAATATTATATACATGTATGAAAAGAAAAAGTTCCTTTGGGTTTTACTTTTAGATCCTCAGCATCTGACTGTTCTGAGTCACTGGAGCCTCCCCTACCATTGGAGTCGTTTTTAGTCTGTACTTTGATGGGGGTTTCCTGGTACTTTTTATTTTTGTTCTTAAATCTTTTATTACCCTTTCCTTGTTTGCTCTTTTTGTCTGCTCTTCCTCTCTCTGTGGTGCTGACTGTGGGGGAAGGAGAAGGGGACTGCAACCACTGCTCACAGCTGCTGCTTACTCTCTAACGGGACCTGGGGGTGCGGGCTGTGTATATAACTACATATGATAGCTTTGCATGATTCTCCCGGGTTGGGAGCTGGATATTGTTTAGACTGGGAAGTACCCATTTCCAACTCCCCTTCTATTCTTAAAAACTTTAGGTGGTTGTCTCAATAGACAACATAACCTTATATTGTTACCACTATTGTTAATCAGAGAACAAGAGCGGCTGTACTGAGCTGGAGAGCTCCGACAATTTTGACAGTTATTCTCGAGTTAATTACTTAAAACAAAATGTGGTACAATATCCCTGTTGCTGTTTCCTTCGACTGTCACTTGCTATTGCCTTCTCTTAGTCAACGGGTTTCCCCTCGTCAGAGGGACAGGGCACCTTACAGCTTCCAGAAACCTAACTTCTTAACTTATACAGTATAGCAAGTTTCTTATCTTAAACAGCACCTCAATACAGCAAAATTCATAAGCAAGCAAAAGCGGTGCTTTGGGTCACTGTCAACCAAGCCGTCAAGTATATATTTCAGTTTTATCCTTTCTATTCCCAACTTAGGAATAATTAATATAGCCTACCAAAGGCTAATAATGTAGCCTACCAAAGGCTTAATGTAGCCTACCAAAGGCTAAACCCTCAGTACCTTAGAGAGTGGTTCTCAGTCTACCTAAGACTGTGCCCAACTCATTTACTTGGATACAATTTACAGAGAAATATTGGAGTGGGAGAAAAGCAAGGTGTACTTAAATGGACATAATTCACTCTACTCACCACTCGTTGTCCTTTGATCTGTATCCCACTTCAAACACCAGTTTGTTGGGGCTTATTTTACTGCGTTGGCGGCTTGGACCATAGGCCTCGGACAGAGCTCTGGGAGCTAGTACTAGAAATGACACACACACACAAAAGTCTCAGTACAAGCTCATTTATTTGCAGGATGCAAAAACTTATATACCTGTCAGCAAGAAGGCATATCAGAGGAAGTTGCAATTTCAGCAGAAACAGTTTGTGGTTAGTATAGCAAGTCAGATGACAGGATGTTCTCGGAACATAGATAACAGGAAGCAAGTGGTCATATTCTATGTGTCAATTACTTTTTATTAACCCTTCATTCAGGACGCTTGGAACTTAGCCATGATTATTATGTCAATAGATTTAAGTAGATTTAGTAGATTTAAGCACATTTCACTTAATTAAGATCTTAGTGTTTTTAATATATTATTTGTATATTTAATTATATGTATGTATATATATATATATATATATATATATATATATATATATTATGCACTGATAAATAGTCTTTTAGGTCTGGGATCCTAAATAGCCTGTTCAATGACTATTGAGCTTAATGTGTAGTAAATTAGTTGCTATATTAGGATTAGATCTCATGTATATTCCATCTCTTCTTTGTAATTAAATCTCTTTCCATTTGGATCCTGAATGAAAAAGTCAGTCATTAAGGCCATTCATGGGTTAAATGAATTACTGTACTCACCTACTAGAATGTTCCTCTAGAGCCTCTGTTGAAACCCTATGCGAAACGCGTGCGGTAGGCATTAATGGGACCCCTCCTGATGACGTCAAGTAGCATAGACGGCAGCAGCTCAGCTCCATGGAATTGGTCTGTTAGCTAGCATTCTAAATATAGAACGCCTTGGCATTTATATATACGTTTTGGAATGGTGGTGATGTATACCTAGCATGATGTATATTTGCCCTACAGTACTCACATAGGGGGTAATCCAGATATATTATATGGTGTTATACTGTCTGACATAAATAGGTGTCATTACATATTTAAGAAACATGAACGTTTCAGCATATTAGGCACTTTGAATTTGTCAATCCTTTGCACACATTTTGTGGGAATATATATATGTATCTCTTTACAAGGCACTATTATTGCCAAAGTACATATGTGTGAACATCAAATATTTGAATGTGTAAACATTTTGGGCCCTATTAAATTCCAGCGTTGTAAATAAGAGGCTTCTACTTAAGCCCTACGTACTGCAAAGTATCTCAAAGTTACAATGCTATTACATTAGCCCTGCTGCGAGCAACGTATGAGCTACGCAGCAGGGCAGTACGTATCAACACTGCGAAAATGTATATGAGGAGTGACAGCCTGCGAGATGATATCGCAGGCACCCGCACCTCAACAAGTAGTGCAGGGGCCCTAAATGGGACCTCCGTGGCAGTCCACCACATAAGCCCTGCCGTGGGGGATATTCCAAATACCCCTCTGGTGCCTAAAATTAACCCCCCTCTATGCGGGGGTCCCCATCGGGACACCCAAAGTGTCCTAACATTAACACCTTTCTGCAGGGGTCCAAAGGGACCCCCGAAGCCCCCACACATTAACCCCTTGCAGCGGGGGTCCCCGATCTGCATAGATCAGGCCCCCGCTGCATTTAAAAATTTTAAATTTGTCGCCGCAGCTCCTTAAAGGGCCCCCAACACACTATTGCTAATCCCGGCCGCGGCACCTAATATTAACCACCCTCTATGCTGGGGGTCCCCATCGGGACCCCCGAAGTGTCCCTACATAAACCTCTTGCTGCAGGGGTCCATAGGGACCCCCGCAGCCCCCCACATTAACCCCCTGCAGCGGCAGTCTCCGATCCGCACCGATCGTGACCCTGCTGCATTTACATTTTTAAATTTCCCACCTAGCGGGTCCTTAAATGACTGTAAAGGTCCTGAAAGGACTCACACTAATAAATATTAACCCCAGGCCACTATAATTAACCCTATAATTCATGGGGGTCAATACAGAACCCATAAGGCCTTAATCAACCCTATAACTAATGGTGGTCAATACAGACCCCCATAAGCACTTAATTAACCCTATAACTCATGGGGTCAATACAGAATGCCATAAGGCCTTAATTAACCCTATAACTCATGGGGGTCAATACAGACCCCGATAAGGCCTTAATTAACTCTATAATTCATGGGAGTCAATACAGACCCCCATAAGCACTTAATTAACCCTGGCACTCATGGGGGTCAATACAGACCCCCATAAGCACTTAATTAACCCTGTCACTCATGGGGGTCAATACAGACCCCCATAAGCACTTAATTAACCCAATAACTCATGGGGGTCAATACAGACCCCCATAAGGCCTTATTTATCCTTATAACTCATGGGGGTCAATACATACCCCATAAGCCCTTAATTAACCCTGTCACTCATGGGGGTCAATACAGACCCCCATAAGGCCTTAATTAACCCTATAACTCATGGGGGTCAATACATACCCCCATAAGCCTCTATTTAACCCCATCAGTCCCATAAGGGTATATTATGACACCTAAGGGGCTGTTAAAACCCTAACATTAACCACATAAGTGCCAGCAGCCCACCCCACATTAACCCCCTGCAGCAGGGGTCCCCGATCGGCACCGATCGTGTTCCTGCTGCATTTCAATTTTTAAATTTCCCGCCTAGCGGGTCCTTAAAGGACCGTAAAGGTCCTGAAAGGACTCGCACTAATAAATATTAACCCCAGGCAACTATAATTAACCCTATAACTCATGGGGGTCAATACAGACCCCCATAATCACTTAATTAACCCTGTCACTCATGGGGTTAATACAGATACCCATAAGGCCTTAATTAACCCTATAACTCATGGGGGTCAATACAGACCCCCATAAGCACTTAATTAACCCTGTCACTCATGGGGGTCAATACATACCCCCATAAGCCTCTATTTAACCCCATCAGTCCCATAAGGGTATATTATGACACCTAAGGGGCTGTTAAAACACTAACATTAACCACATAAGTGCCAGCAGCCCCCCCACATTAACCCCCTGCAGCAGGGGTCCCCGATCGGCACCGATCGTGACCCTGCTGCATTTCAATTTTTACATTTCCCACCTAGCGAGTCCTTAAAGGACCGTAAAGGTCCTGAAAGGACTCGCACTAATAAATATTAACCCCAGGCAACTATAATTAACCCTATAATTCATGGGGGTCAATACAGAACCCATAAGGCCCTAATCAACCCTATAGCTCATGGGGGTCAATACAGACCAACATAAGCACTTAATTAACCCTGTCACTCATAGGGGTCAATACAGACCCCCATAAGGCCTTAATTAACCCTATAACTCATGGGGGTCAATACAGACCCCCATAAGCACTTAATTAACCCTGTCACTCATGGGGGTCAATACAGACCCCCATAAGGCCTTAATGAACCCTATAACTCATGGGGGTCAATACAGACCCCCAAAAGCACTTAATTAACCCTGTCACTCATTGGGGTCAATACATACCCCCATAAGCCTCTATTTAACCCCATCAGTCCCATAAGGGTATATTATGACACCTAAGGGGCTGTTAAAACCCTAACATTAACCACATAAGTGCCATGACGGTCCACAAGGACCATCATGACACTAACTACAAACACTACACTATAACTCCCAATAAACCATTTAATCTAAACTAACCCGCCTCTACACTAATCTATTAACACTTACACTACCTATCTAGACTACCTACCCCCCTAATAAACCTCCCCACCACTCTAAATAAAAATAAAAATAAAAAACTGTCACCAAAAATAAAAAAACCTACAGTACAGAAAAAAAAACTACAGTACAGAGAAAAAACTACAGTACAGAAAAAAAATACATTACAACCCCCCCCCCCCCCCACAACAGAAAAAAAAAATTACACACCTGAAAAGGAAAGACAGACATACACAATACAATACATACATACATACAATACATTACATACAATACATTACATATAATACATTACATATAATACATTACATATAATATATTACATACTGTATAATACATTACATACAATACAAATCAAATACCCCCTATCTATCTAACATACAATCTATTTAATATAAAATAAATCATAACTATATCAAATACATCCCCCTATCTATCTAATATACAATAAATCCTAACTACATACACAGACCCTAATTATAAGCTAAAATAAAATTATTAAGACCACTTACCTTTAAGATGTCCCTTAAGATCACTAACCTTGTGGTAAAACAAAACAAAAAAATTAGTACAAAACATTAACATAAAATAAATAAACATTGGGTGAGTTCAGTAATTCATTTAACCCATGAATGGCCTTAATGACTGACTTTTTCATTCAGGATCCATTTCATTCAGGTTAATTAAGGCCTTATGGGGGTCTGTATTGACCCCCATGAATTATAGGGTTAATTATAGTTGCCTGGGGTTAATTTTTTTAGTGCGAGTCCTTTCAGGACCTTAACGGTCCTTTAAGGACCCTCGAGGCGGGAAATTAAAAAATGTAAATGCAGCAGGGTCACGATTGGTGCCGATCGGGGACCCCCGCTGCAGGGAGTTAATGTGGGTGGGCTGCGTGGGTCCGTATGGGGACCCCCAGCATAGAGGGGGGTTAATATTAGGTTCCGCGGGCGAGATTAGTAATAGTGTGCCGCGGGCCCTTTAAGGAGCCGCGGAGGCGAGTTTAACATTTTTAAATGCAGCGGGGGCCTGATCTATGCAGATCAGGGACCCCCCGCTGCAAGGGGTTTATGTGGGGACACTTCGGGGTTCCCGATGGGGACCCCCAGCATAGGGGGGGGGTAATATTTTTTGCCGCAGCCAGGATTGGCTAATAGTGTGCTGCGGGCCCTTTAAGGAGCTGCGGCGGGGAATTTAAAACTTTTAAATGCCGCAAGGGGTTAATGTGGGGGTACTGCAGGGGTCCCGATAGAGACCCCTGCAGCATGGGGATGTGTATAGGGAGCAGGGGGGAGCCTCTCACTTCTGTCTCTGGCTTTTCCGAGGCAGTACGTAGAGGCTTTACGATTCCTTGCGGGCACTTTTTGTGCCCGTAGGGATTCATCCGAAATGCGAGAATCGTTCGTAGATTTTTGGCTGCGTGTGACTACGTAGCTCTCTCTGAGCCTATTCTCGGCCATTTTTCGTAGTCATATCGCAAAGTAGGCTGTGATAGATTCAGTACTCGCAAACAGCAAAAAAATGCCTTTTGCGAGCACCGAGAGAACTACGAGGGAGATTTTAATGAGGCTCTTTATGTACACATTTCTGCTGTATTATATGTTGAAGTAAATTTTATTGATGTGGGGTATATGACACATGTAAATTCACTCAATATGGATTTTTCATAATAGGCAGATATTATCAGCTGGAAATTGCATTCCTATGCATTGCATAAGTAATTGAGCATATTGATAGGAAAATTATGTTGAAATTATACACTTTCTATGTTTGGATGCAACGATTATTGCAATTTTGTTCTAATGTAATATAGCATCTACACTTCTACTATTATCTCTGATGGCTTTGTATTATCAGTATGTGAGGTACCATGTAAAAAAATCACTACTGTAAACCAATTTGATTAGTGTAGTTAGAGTTTATTTACACCAAGCTAGAAGGGTAATAGCAGGTCCTAGTCCAATTTCTTCTTACAGCATAGGGAGTATATAGAATAATTTCACCACTTATCCTCAGATGTATACTTATATGTTTCTTCAGGAGGGGTTCACCACAATATTGTTATTATATGTCTGATTTTATATGTATATTTTTTATATATTTTGTAAATAAAGTTTTTTGTTTTTATATTCACAAATCTCTGCTTTAATTTAGTATAGCAAATTCCTATTGCTTGATGTCTTGGTTCCTTCTGTATGCTTTTTCTCAATCTCTTTACATATTTATTCCTATTTACCAAGACATAGTCTCTTCTCCCTATATTTATATAAAGCACTGATACCTATTAAGGTATATACTGTAGATATATTATATTGTTTGGAGTTGGAACAAGCATCTTTAGTAAAAATCCATTTTGTTCTTTACTAATAAACACCATGGACCAAAAACCTTTTGTTGCAGTATCAATAGCCTAGATATGTGAAACCCCCCCACCTATAAAGTTTATCAGCAATCCAGTTTGTTTGTGTAAAGTGGACTGGGCAGGGGATGGCTGATACATGATACAGTACATGATAAACACTATTTCAGCAATCAATTTAATTCTATTTTTAAAGTGGCTGGCAAAGTCATCAGCAGTGAGACAGGAAGGGGCAGGAGGTGGGGATGGGCAAAGGAGGGTGTTGAATGTAGCAAATACAAGTTTAGGGTTGGAGGACAGGTTTGATATTAGTGATGAGAAGTAGTGTTGTTTGGCAAGATTGAGGGCAGAGAAAGTCTGCTGAAGTGCGAGATTTCCTCCATGGTCGTTTTGCAGTGCGTGAGCATCTCTGTAGAGGGCATGTTTGTGTAGTGTGCCATGGTTGTGGATTAGAGCGAAGTTTGCTTGTGATTATGGGTGCAAGAGAGTAGCTTAGCTTATCCCTAAAGAGTACTTAGGGTTTTACGATAATTTCTCCTCAATCATACCCCCCTTCTAGGCCTCACAAATTACCAATGGACCTCTCACATTTTTGCCCATGCAGGAGTTCAAAAGGGGAAAACTCAATGGACTCCTGGGGCCCTTCTTGGTAAGCAAAGAGGAATGGGGAAGCAGCTTCTCCTAGTCTCCTTCCTGTTCCACAAAAGCCCTGAGCACATGTCTAAAAGTCCCATTGAACCACTCACAAAGCCATTTGTTTGAGGATGATAGGGGCAAGTGCAGTATATGTTTAATGCTGCATATTTATCACAGTCTTGGGATACCAAGTGACATTTTTTGACCACAGTGAGAATGTATTTTCCCCAATTAGCTAGAGTGGGCTAAGTGACCTGTGATGTTAGTTGCTACCCGGTAAATTTAAGGGTTTTGTTTACTCCCCTTATAATCAGCTAAAGGATATCACAAGTAAATTACAGCAATAGCAATTTAAACTTTCTGGGAACTTTTTTTTTATTTTTTATGTTTCCATTTGTTCTGTAATTGTGTTTATTTCATACCTCCAAGATTGAACCTTTAGCGTCTTCTTCTCCTCACCCTCTGACTGTTGGCTGGCCCCAAGTTTCTATCCTAGGCCCCCTCCTCTTCTCCTTCTATACATCCTCACTTGGAACCATAATAAAATATTTCAGACCTCTGTATTATCTGTAGGCAAATGACACTCAAATATACCTCTCAACACCAAATCTATCCCCCTCTATTCTAACACATGTCTTCAAATGCCTTTAAAGTATATCCTCCTGGATATCCACCACCCTCTCAAACTCAACATGTCCAAGACTAATCTTCCCACCCTTCAGCTTCAATCCCTCACATCTCTCTCTGTCGACAATGCCATTATCACTCCCACCTCCCAAGCCCATTGGGGTTCTACTATACCCTGCCCTCTCTTTCATTCTTCTCACACAGTCACTAACAAAATTCATCTCAAAAACATCTCTAAAATTAAGTCATTACCTCGCACAAGTCATAACTAAGATTCGAATACACTCTCTCATCATATCTCGTCTTGACTACTGAAACTCCCTCTTTGTTGGCCTCCCCATCAGCCGCTTTTCACCACTTCAATCCATAATTAATGCACCCGCTAGACTCATCTACCATACTCAACGTTCAGTGTCTTCAGCACTTCTCTGTCAATCACTCCACTGGCTTCCTGTTCTCTCCAGAATAACATTTAAAATCATGACCCTAACTTGCAAAGCCCTCAACACTGCACTCCCTTATATCTCTGCTCTCATCTACAAAGACTCCCCCACCCGCCATCTTAGCTCTGCTAACTTTTCTTGTGCTGCCCCTATTCTCTGGAACTCTTTGCCTTGCTCCACTCGATTATTTCCCTTCCTCAAAACCTTTAAATCCTCACTAAAAATGCATCTGTTTAAAGAAGCCTACCACCTTCCACCCTAACTTCCACAACTTATCTTTTACTCTCCTGTACCCCTCCCAAACCTTTCAGACTGTAAATTTGTGAGTCATCAATCTTGCAAGGTGCTTTGGACACTGCATTCTAAGCTGAAAGACAGTGCCCTCCATCCTTTGTAACATGTTAATACTGCTATTGTTTTGCCTTGATTCTAACCCATGTATAGCACTACGACATATGTTGGCACTTTACAAATAAATGATAATAATACTAATAAATCTTCCTTGTTCACAGATAGACATTTCTCCCTGCAACCCTCTTTTTTTTAACTTTTAAGTATTTTTATTGTTTTTTTTAGTTAAAACATAACAGCATAGAAGAAACAAAGACATATACAGTACAATGGTTTTGTTAAAATTCAAACATACATATTATGAATTATATTCAAAAATAAAAAGTAGTACATTTCTTTTCTTCTCTTCTTTACCCTTTTATTTAGTTACACACTTTCCTTTTATCCCAAAACTTAACAAAAAAAAAAGGGAGGGAGGGGAAACAATAGAGGGGGGGGGGGGGGGGAAGGAAAAGAGATGGCATATCCTTAGAGGGATCTTTTTTATTCTCCTTTTCTTTCTCTTTCACTCTCTTCCAAATACGTACTCAAGTTTTCTCCATTCCCTCAATTAAATTGAGGATTGAAATGATTATGCCAAACTTTCCATTTGGTTATATTACTTTTAATTAATTCTGCTGCGTTAAAAGAAATAGAGCATTAGAAAAAGATTTTAGGTAAGATTATAATTTTGTTCCAAGACAGACTATTTTGCAATTGTGCAAATATGTAAAATGAAAGCTTGAGATTAATGTTTCAATCCCATTGGCATTATATGTAAAATAGCCACTTGCGGTGATGGAGCAATGTGTCTACCCAATATTTGAGAAATATTATGGAAAAAATTCCTCCAGAAGATCTGAATAGGAGGACATTCCCACCAAATATGCAGGAAGGAAACAGGCAAATTGTAATTCCTCCAGCAGATATTTTGGTCTAATCTTCCTGAGAATCGGCTAATTTTCTCCGGGACAAGGTACCAACTGTTTAATATTTTAAAACAGACCTCTCTCAACAGAGCATTTTCAACATATTTATTAGTTATATGAAAGGCTTTCATCCAACGAAAAGGATACTTTTAAATCTCTTTCACAAGTTTTCATATTAAATGATTTGTCCTTTTGAGCAATTTCTCTAATAATTTCAAAGCATTTAGATACGAACAGCCTTATTAAATTGTGATTCGACAAATCTAAAGGGCTCTATATAAGCACAGAGCATATTTTATTTTTACAGAAGTTTTTAGTTAGTGCAGACCTTGCTTTTGCATAGAGGTTCACTAACTAAAAACGTATGTAAAAAAATATGCTATATGCTTATATAGAGCCCTTTAGATTTGCCGAATTGAAATTTAATACGGCTGCAAATGTTTTCTGTTCTTATATCCTAGTAATTTTTCAAAATTAGTTAATTCCTTACTTTTGCATTATACCAATTGTGTTTTTTCAATATCATTTGCAGTCCCAAGTATTCCAGCCAAACTTTTTTGTCAATTATATATTTTTTAACTAAATAATCGAAAGGTGCCAATTCTTCTCCCAAATAAAGATTTTGAAATGTATCTATTCCTTTATTAATCCATTTAGGTAAAATAGATATTTGTACTTTCCTCATTATGTCTTGACTACCGATAATTGGGCTCGGATACTGAACAAATTAAAAAAATGTATTCATTTTATGCCAGAATTCTATATATTTTTTAATTAACCAAAACTATGATATGCCTCCGTTGGTAAACTTTCTCATTAAAATATATTTTTTAATTCTTGATTTTTTTCCCCTTCAAAATATAATTATCTGCCAAAGTTTATCTTCCTTTATATTGGATTAAAACATTTCAAACAAGGATATTTCTTATATAGTAATTAAATCTAGGGAGATATGCCATTTTTATGCCAGTCTTGTATGATATTCACACATTGTTCATAAAGATTTTTGTAGTTGCATGAAATAATATTTTGTATATCTTTATTAAAGGTTATTCCTAAGTTTGTAAATTTTCCATTGGACCAATTAAAAGGATATTTCACTTTTAAAATTTCTATAGTCTCTGGTTTCAGATTTATATCTAATATTTCCGTTTTTTGTAAATTAAGTTTATAATACAAAATAAAACTAAATTCATTTAATATTTGTTGTAAATATTTTATCGAAGATTTAGGATTTGTCAGCATTAATCCCACGTCGTCAGCGAATAAAACTATTTTGTGTTCTATTTCCTTTCAATCCCTTTTATATTCTTTGTACACCTTATTGTTTCTGCCAATGGCTCCATTAAAAGGGTAAATAGGACAGGGGATAAAGGACACCCCTGTCACGTATCATTTCTTATCGGAAATTTCTGTGATCTAAATCCCAAGCTAGATACCATTGCCTCTGGCTTTGTATAGAGGGCTCCTATGGCTAAACGACCAAAGTCCCCAAAACCAAACTTATCTAAAGTAAGTTTCATATACTCCCACTATATCCCGTCAAACGCTTTCTCTGTGTCTAATGACATGAACAGGGTGGGAGTATTATTTCTTCCAACATATTCAATAAGATTCATTAATTTACGAGAATTATCACTTCCTTGCCTACCCAAAACAAAACCATTCTGGTCTTTTGCAATTAAATCTTTAATTATAGTATTTAACTGGGTGGACAATTTTTTTAAAAAAAATTAAAAATCAGTATTTAAGAGGGAAATGGGTCTATATCCGCTGCATTCTAAATTATCTTGTTTCTTCTTGGGGATGGGGACAATGGAAGAAATTAAAATTTTGCTTGTGATTTTACCTGTATTTTTTATTTTGTTGAAAAGATCTCTTAAGTGTTCGGATATAATAGGTAGGCAGATCTTAAAGAAAAAGTTGGTGAAGCCATCTGGGCCAGGGGAAGAATATAATTTAAGCTCTTTTATGGCTATCCAAACTTCAGCTTTTGTAATAGGACTATTAAGATGTTCTAATTGGGGCTCTGAGATACTAGGAAGAGATATTTTATTCAGAAATATTTGAATTTCTTCTGATGTTGGTTTTATACATGATATAGTTCCTGATAGTAATCTGAAAATGCCATAGCAATATCTGCCAGTTTATTTATATTTATACCTTTACAATACACAGTTTCTATTCTTTTACTTGCTACTCTATTCTTGATTCTATTCTCTAATAACCTACGGATCTTATTTCCGTAAAAATACAACCGTTGTTGTATTTTCCATACAGATCTATCTGTTATGAATTGGGTTATTTTTTTAATTGAGATTGACACTCCTTAATTTTACTTAAAATAACTACATCAGGATTTTGTTTATTTAGCATCTCCTATTTAAATAAATCAATATATAACGGTCTTAAAGTAACTCCTCTTTGTTTCTTTCTTATACTCTTCCAGTTAATCAAAACCCCCCTCATATAGGCCTTTTGGGCACTACATAGAGTGGATTTAAGAGCAACTGATCCTATATTCATTTTAAATAATTCTCTCACTGTCTTTCTCAGTTTCTCTCTTTTATCCTCATCCTCAAGTAGAGAGTTATCCATTTTCCATTGAGGGATTATCAATTTCGGTGTTCCTAAATTAAGTTTTGCCAACACAAATGCATGGTCTGAAATATCAATTGGACCTATTTGAACTTTCAATACTTTTGAAATCGATTTAACATCTGTAAAGATATAATCGATTCTTGTATAAGTGTGATGTCTAGGGTATAAAACCCTCCATTTATCATAAAGATTATATTTCAAAAGACTCTTTACAAATTGTTTATTTTTTCACAATATATTTGCATCAAAATCTGTATGCTTGGATAACTTCCTATCCAACAAACATTCATTATTATAATAAAGTCACCTCCAATTATAGAAGTTCCTTGTGCAAATCTGTTCCAATGATCCAGTACATGGTTAATAAAGGAGTTCTGTTTATTATTTAATGCATACATATTTAGCAAAGAAACGATTTCTTGACCAATTTTCCAACCCAAAGTATATATCTTCCATTAAGGTCATATATCGCCAGCTCTTCATTCAATAAAATATCTTTATTAAAAAAATGGATACCCCTTTTGCTTTTTTCTTGAAAGTTGCATTATAAACAATACCAAAGCCATTGATACTAAATTTTGGGATGATATCTTTTTGCCAGTGGGTTTCTTGTAATAGTAAGATATCTACTTTTTCCCTTTTAGCTAAATTCGCTATATGGTTTCTTTTGGTTGAGACACTGACAATTAAAGGTCAAGATATTAAAGACCATTTAATGTTATGAAAGGCATAGAGATCTGACTTTTTTGAAAAATGCCATCTCAAGAATGCATTGAGAAAGAGGACAAAGAGGGAAGAAAAAAAAAGAAAAAAACAACAAAGGCAAACATACATTACACATAAACAATAACTCAATATGTTCCAATTGACCTTCCAATACCTCTCCCTCCCCCCTGAGTACTTTTAAGCAGGGCAGGTAGGACACAAATTAGATTGTCACTATATATAAATAAATATACATGTATGTGTGTGTGTGTGTGTACATACAGTATAAAAAATATTATATACTTTATATATATTGGGGTAGTTTGACCTGTTACTATACAGAAAACAGCAGAGAGTTGATGTATTCTTTTGTTTTTTTAATTAAAAAGTCCAAAATTCAAAAGAAAATAGCTTGTGTCAGCAAAATAAATGATAAAGCAACACACAGTTCTCTTTGTAACATTTCACTTTGGATTGTACAGTTCACATCCACAAATACTTTGCTTGTTAGGAATTTTCCTCCTCACACAACATGGAAATATTCTCACAAGTAGATAAGTGGAGCATTGGCCCGCCCTTCTCTCCAAATGCTCCAACTTCCAGGGACACTTTATATGGGTGGAGTGGTTTGCCTGTGTTCAACTTGCATAAAGGTTTATGACTTGTCTGGCGCTGTTTGCAACTAGGATTTACTTCTTACAGTAAAGTAAAGTGTGTTTATTTTTGTGTGCAGTGATTTGGTACAGGTGAGCAGTCATCTAATTTTAAACAGGAGAATGGGCGTACTTGTGAACATTTCTAGCATTAAGTGCAGTTCTAGTATAAGTGTACAAGATTAAATAGTGGGAAATAAAAGCAGGGAGTTCAAAGAAAAGAGGGCAAACGTATAGTGCAGAAAAGGGAAGAAAAAATTGTGTTTTTTTATTTGTTTTTATAAAGCTTTACATAAATATTTTTCACAAAAGCTTTTTCACAAATAATATTTTTTTTTGTTTATTTTTCCACTTATTTTTTTGTAGATAATAATTATGAGTTAGTCCAGTTGCAACCTCACTCAGTGTACATCCTGTCATATGTAAGCACTACTGGAACAGATGATCCAGGGTCCATACCTCTGTGAAATGTGTGAGCATGTTGCATCTCTGGAAGCTCAAATTGGAGAACTGGAGAGAAGAATTGCAGAACTTACTGGAGGTTGGTGCTCGCCTAGCAAAGTTTAGCTGGACCTAGCATGGAGGATGGAGATGCGACTAGTGAGGATGTCCAGGGAGGTAGCTGCAGGCTACTTCTGATATGGCAAACACCAACAGATTTGCCAGATTGAGTGAAACTGTTCGGGATGTCCATTCAGGAATGGCAATGCCAGAGATGTTCCCTCTAACAGCCGGGAGAACAATTCTACTGGAGGAGTGGGAGGGCAGATCAGGCAGAGCAGCAGACCGGATTTGGTGGTAGGGGACTCTATTATTAGGATGGTAGCCAGAGTAATTTAAGATTGAATTAAACAAAATTGTAAGGGACCAACAAGAAGTGTTCATTTTAAAAGGGCAGATTTTAACATTTAAAGGGCAGCAACATAAGGTATAGACTGGGGCAAAGTTCAAGTTACGGAGTAAAAAACAGGCATTTAGATTATACAAACAAGAGGGGACAGAGACTGCCTTACGTAAGTACAAGGAAATCAACAAGGCTTGCAAAAGAGCTATTAGACTGGCTAAAATAGAAAATGAAAAATGTGTTCCAAAAGAGAGTGACTAACCCTAAAACAAATCAATATATTAATGGGAAGAAGGCCAGGATGGAAACTATAGGAACATTACATTGTGGAACAGGCCATCTGACATTTAGTGACCAGAAAAAGGCACATGAGCTGAATAGGATATTTTTCTTCAGTATACACAAGGGAGGTACCAGTGGTTGGGTCACCGCAAAATAATGGGGCTACACTACCTTCACCAGGAAGAAATCCAGAAGAGGTTGGAAAAAATAAATGTTAATTAAGTTCCAGGTCCTGATGGAATACATTTAAGGGTACTGAGGGATCTGGGTTCTGAAATAGACAAACCATTATATTAAATGTTTCAAGATTCACTCAACACAGGGTTGCTACCAGATGACTTGCGAAAAGCAGAAGTGTTACCCATATTTAAGAAGGGAGCAAGAGCAAATCCAGGGAATTATAGACCAGTGACCCTCACTTCTGTAGTGGGAAAGCTTTTTAGAAAGGTTAACAAGAGATAATATACAAGAATATGTCCATTTGAGCAGGATTATAAGTAGGAGTCAACATGGATTTATGAAGGATAGGTCATGGCAACTCAGTGGATATAGTCTTTTTGGATTTTGCAAAGGCTTTTGATACAGTGCCACATGGAAGATTATTGTGCAAACTAGGGCATACAGGAATTGCATTAAATATCTGCTCATGGATCAAGAGCTGGCTAAAAGACTCCGATTGGGCTAATGTGGTCAGTGGGGCCCCCTCAGTGTTCAGTATTAGGTCCTCTCTTTTTTAACATATTTATTAATGACTTAGAGGTGGGACTAGAAAGTAGTGTCTCCGTTTTTGCTGATGACACAAAGTTGTGCAAGGTAATTATTAAATCAGATAATTATTTACTTTCCCTCCAAAGGGATTTACATAAATTAGAGGAATGGGCATCTAAATAGCAGATGAGATTTAATATGAATAAATGTAAAGTTATGCACCTGGGAAGGAAAAATAGCCATGCAATTTATAATCTTAATGGAGCAAATATAGGAGTATCAGCTATTGAAAGGGATTTGGGAGTACATGTGGACAACACCTAGGGAACAGTGCTCAATGCCAAGCAGAAGCTGCAAAGGCAAATTAAATATGTGCATGTATTAAGAAGGATATATACACAAGGAAAGCAAATATAATTCTGCCACTATTCAAATCCCTAGTATGCCTTACTTTGGAATATTGAGTACAATTTATATAATGTAATGAGGGTTGTCCTGGTTAATTAGAGAGAGAGCATTGATCCAGGAAAGGAGTCCGATTGCCAGTATTTAGGGTCAGGAAGATTTTTTTTTCCCATTTTGAGACGATTGGCTAAATTTCATTTGTTTTTTTTTCTGTTTTCCTTCCTCTGTAACAGCTAATCCACAAATTGCAGAACAGAAGAGATCTTAAAAGATGGAACTTGATGGACTGAAAGTCTTTTTTTCAACCACAATTACTATGTAATTGTGTTACTATGTAATATATATATATATATATATATATATATATATATATATATATATATATATATATATCTATATATATATGTGTATATATATGTATACTAGCGACTTGCCCGTCAAAAAATGACGGTCAATAAAAGAAATTGTTGAAATGCTGTTTGTCACACAATGTAAGTGTACTGTGTGCCTCAAGTAACTAAAATCATCAAAAAGCAGAAATTTACATTACATAAAATAAAAAAAAAACTAAAATCACCAAAAATAAAAAACGTACATTACAGAACCAAAAAAACCCTAAGTCACAAAAAATAAAAAAATGAACATAACAGAAAATAAAAAAATACATTACAACCCCCCCCCCACTACAAAATTTTAAAAAAAATTACACACCTGAAAAGGAAATACATATAATACATACAATACAATACATACATATAATACATACAATACAATACAATTAGATAAAATACAATACAATTAAATACAATACAATACACCCCTATCTAATATACATGCCACTATGTAATATACATCCCACTATTTAATATACATCCCACTATCTAATATACAATACTATCTAATAATACATCCCCCTATCTATCTAATATACAATACATGCTATCTCTATATAGCAACCCTAATTCTAAGCTACAATAAAATAATTAAGACCACTTACCTTTGAGATGTTTCTTCAGATCAGCAACCTACGGTAAAAAAGATTAAAAAAATTAATACAACACGTTTACATGAAATTTCTAAACATTCTAAATATTATACTCACCTTTCCAGCATGTCCCGTCCCAGCATGTCACGTCCGTCCTCCATCTTTGCATCTTCTCTGGCGCTGCTCCTGTTAAAAAAAAACATTACATTAGTAAACATACATAAACATAAAACAAAGTGAAATAAACCCAATCTACATTATACTTACCTCCCCGCGATGTCTCCGGCCTCTTGGTGTTCTGCTCCGGAAGCATCCGCATGTTAAAAAAAAAAAGCAACACACATCCACCCTGGCGGATGCCTCCGACGCTAATGAGCTTCCTACGGAGTGTTCGAGAATAAAATTGGCAATGGCGGCTTCTGATTGGCTGAAAAGGCTGTCTATCAAATTCAGCCAATGAGAAGACCCCAATTGTAAACCAATGAAAAAAGTATACCCCCCAAAATACAACGCTGATTGGATAAAACACCTGTCAATCTTTATTTGAACCAATCCTAAGGCTTTATTGCCATCAGCCAATCACAATGGAATATACACCCACGTACTAATTGGTGAAGACATCTGCGCCTTCCCATTGGCTGTAATATTGATTGATATTAACAGTAGCCAATGAGAATGCGCAAATCCTTCACCAATCAGTATGTGGGGGTGTATTCCATTGTGATTGGCTATTATCAGTGCAACCAATCAGAATGTGCAGATGCTCCAACCAATCAGTCTGTCAGGGTGTATTCCATTGTGATTGGATGAAGGCATCTGCGCCTTGTGATTGGTTTAAATAAAGATTGACAGGTGCATTATCCAATCAGAGTGGGATTTTAGAGTGTATCCCTTTCTGATTGGTTCACACTTTGGCGCCTCCAGATTGGGTGAAGTTGATAGACAGCGTTTTCAACCAATCAGAAGGCGCCGTTGCTTATTTTCTTCTGGAAAAGTCTCCGGGAGCCTCATTAGCGTCAGGGATGTCCGTGAGTGCGGATGTAAGTATATATATATATATATTTTTTTATTTTTTATACAGGGCGGGGCAGAATCGGATTAGGAGTAGGCCGGAGACATCGCGGGGAGGTAAGTACAATGTAGATTGTGTTTATTTTGTGTTTATGTATGTGTATTAATGTTATGTTTTTTTTTAACAGGTGCTGCTCCGAAGAAGGTTAAAAGAAAATGGATGGGGACATGCCGAAAAGGTGAGTAGAATATTTAGAATGTGTAGAATGTTTATTTATGTACAGTAATCGTGTTGCACAATTTTTTTTTTTTTTCCCGTAAGTAGCTGATCTCAATAGAAATCTACAAAGGTAAGTGTTATTAATTATTTTATTTTATTTTAGATTAGTTTATATTTAGATAGCATGTATTGTATGTTAGGTAGGGGTATGTGTTTTATATAGATAGCATAGAATGTATTGTATATTAGATTGTATTATTTATTTAGATAGATTGGGAATGTATATTATATAGATAGGAAGATAGGATGTATATTACATTATGGTATTATTTCCTTTTCAGGTGTGTAATTTTTTTTTCTGTAGTGAGGGGAGGGGGGGGGGGTTGTAATTTATTTTTATTTTCTGTAATGTTCTTTTTTTATATTTTTTGTGACTTAGGTTTTTTTATTTTCTGTAATGTAGTTTATTTTTTTGTGAGTTAGGTTTTTTATTTAATGTAATGTAGTTTTTTGATGTGACTTTAGGCTATTTTATTTTCTGTAATTAGAGTGGTGGGGGTTATTAGGGTGTAGGTAGTGTAGGTGTTAATAGGTTAGTGTAGAGGGTGTTTAGTTGATATTTAATGTTTTATTGGGGGGGGTATAGTGCAGTGTAGTGTTTATACTTTGTGTCATGATGGTCCTTGAGGACCATCATGGCACTTATGTGGTTAATGTAGTGTTGTAACAGGCCCATAATGGTCTTAATATACCCTTATGGGACTGATGGGGTTAAATAGAGGCTTATGAGGGTCTGTATGGACCCCCATGAGTGACAGGCTTAATGAAGGACTTATGGGGGTCTGTATTGACCTCCATGAGTGACATGGTTAATAAAGGGCTTATGGGGGTCTGTATTGACCCCCATGAGTGACAGGGTTATTTAAGGGTTTATGGGGGTCTGGATTGACCCCCATGAGTGACACTGTTTTTTAGGGGTTGATGGGGCTCTGTATAGAGCACCATGAGTGATAGGGTTAATTTGTTTATTAGTACGGATCCTCTAAGGACCTTTATGGTCCTTTAAGGACCCGTAAGGTGGGAATTTTGATTTTTCATTGCAGAGAGGGGCTCACTGTACACTTTGTTTGGGTGCAGCCACACCAGAACTCCAACAGCAGTCTTAATAGGGACCCCAGCTGCTTTAAAATTCCAAATTCCTGCCTTGTGGGTACTCTAAGAAACGTAAAGGTCCTTAAAAGACCTGCGCTAAATTAAAAATTAACCCCTGACGCGGGGTACCATAAGTACCCCCACAGAACCTAAAATTACAATATTAAACCCTATATTAACACTATAAGTGCCACAAGGGTCCTCCAGGACCCTCATGACAGAAAGCCTAAGCACTACACTACACTATTAACCCTTTCCCATCCTATACCATTCAATTAACCCCCCTCTACCCTATCCTATTATAAAAAAAACACATTACAGAAAATAAAACAATAAACACTATGGAAATTAAAAAAGAAATTACTGAAAATAAAATAATCACATACTGGAAATAAAAAAAGTTACAAGCTGTTGGAATAAATGGGATAATTAGTCCACTGACCTTGCCAAAATACCCCTACAGCATTGTTCAGCGATGCCCTTGTCTTATGTCCCTGGATAGGCCCCTCCAAAAAAGTCCAGAAGTCCTCTCACACCTAAAAAAAAAACATTACAGTCAATAAACATATATTGACAACATGTAATTTAAAAAGTCTTAATAGTTGACTTACCTGGCCAAAATGCCCCTTCAGCGATGCCCCAGTCTTCGGGCCTTCATCCCAGGCACATCCCCTCCAAAAAAATCTAATGGATCACCACCCCTGAGGAGCTCCCCTCCGCAAATGGAGGTTTCCGTTAATGCTTCGAAGTGAAAAAGCAAAATTACGCCTTCTGATTGACTGAAATCACTGAAATCAGATTTCAGCCAATCGGAATGCGCAATGTTGTGAGCCAATCAAAATGTGATACACCCCTATATCCCATTCTGATTGGCTGATGTAACTGTCAATCATATTTAATTCAATCAGTAGGCACAGATGCTTGGAGCAAATGAGAATGGGATACACCCCACAGGTTGTAACTTTTTTTATTTTCAGTAAGTCTGTTTTTTATTTTCAGTAATTCCTTTTTTAATTTCCATACGGTTTATTGTTTTATTTTCTGTAATGTGTTTTTTTTTATTTTCAGTAATGTTTTTATTTTTTGTAATTAGTGAAGTGTTGGGGAGTTTGCTAGGGGGTTAGTTAGGTAGTGTAGGGGTTAATAGGATAGTATAGGGTAGAGGGGGGTAAATAGGATAGGATGGAGGGCTAATAGGATAGGGTTGAGGGAGTTAATAGGATAGGTTAGAGGGGATAAATAGAATGTATAGAGTAGGAAAGGGTTAATAATGCAGCGCTCAGACTTTGTGTCATGAGGGTCCTGGAGGACCCTCATAGCACTTATAGTGTTAATATAGTAGTTAATATTGTCCCACAGGGGTCTATATAGTTCTCTATTAGACTGGTGAGATAATTATAGTCTCATGAGAGTCTGTATAGACACCCATGAGTAATGAGGTAAATTTTATGTTGTGTGTGGGTACTCATAATACCCCAGGGGCAGGGGTTAATTTTTTAAGGTCCTTTAAGGACCACAAGGCCGGAATTTTGAATTTTAAATTTAGATTGGGACCCCCGCTGCAAGAGTTTATGTAGGGACACTGCGGGGGTCCCGATAGGGACCCCCAGCATGGGGGGGTTAATTTTATTGAAGTACCCCCATGGAAGGGTTAACTAGTTAACTGCCGCCGTCTCCTGATTGGCTCCCTTGCAGCAAGGGGTAATATATGGAGCCTGCGTCGGTCCTGATTGGGACCCCTGCAGCAAGGGGTAATGTTGGGAGCCTGCTGGGATTGCATTTGCCATTGGCTACGTCTAAACCTGTAACTACCGGTTTGACTAATTGATCATGTTCACGGCCACACATCCAACGTGCGACAGACTGGTTTACGATTTAGCGTCTCTAGCTCATAGCTTGCAGGCCCTTCTACTTTAATGGCACCGTAACACGGGATAATTTCAGGCCCGCTACCATTGCAGGGCTCACGTTGGGGTTACTGGCTTCCAATTTAATGGGGCTAACAGAGGCTCAAATGTGGACATAAAAAAATATATTATTATTAACATTTTTGACGTGCCAACATATTCAGTAGCGTTGTACAGTGAATTAGAACAAGGGATAATACAATGTTAACAAATTGCAGAAAATGGAGTGCTCTGTTTTGAGCTTAGAATCTTTGGAAAACGGGCTTTCTACAAAGCGCTCTTTCAAGATTGGAAACTCGCTACTTACAATCTAAATATGTATATTCATTAACATATTTGAGTCATCATGTATATATTGGAACAAAAACTATTGGTATTATTACACCCCCACATGACATATATCAATTACCTGGGGAACATACACCACACTTCGCAAGAGGTTATTACCAATCTGCAAACACACAGGGAACACAACATGTGTTCTAATGCACTGACTTTTAAAGGGATAGACACACCACACATAATATTCAGCGATGAGATTCATGATGACTACACAGGTATGTCACTAGATAGCACAGGTCGCATCGAAGGAACATGATGTTAGAGGCACAGAGACATGGGGGTATATGGACAAATCATGACAAAGGAGAGTGAACTAATGTGTTCAAGCTGTTGAGGAAGGCCACTAAATATACAAGGAGTCTGTGGAGACACACATGGAGCACTAGCAAACTTCCCTACATCAAGGGCAATCTTAGGTACACCCATCCTGTAAAGTCCCATGCCAATGCTGTTGTGCATGAGGAAAGATGTCTACCAATAATAATTATGTGAAATTAAAGCTAGTGTTATTTTACTAATTTTCAATAATACCTGTCATTTGGTTAACAATTTTTTAGGGGAATGGTGATACTGAACAGTGCTAGAATGTATAATTTTCCTGAATATTAACTTACAAAAATCACCAATAATGTTGTTCACACATGTAAAATATTGTGATAATAACACATAAAAAAGTTGGAATGCATTTTGAAAATAATAATACATGTCACTTGGAAACAACTCCGATGTCACTGTGATTGGCTGGAATGTTGACATAACATTGCTTTGGACAGTAAATAGGGATAATTATTTAATACAGATGCCACACATCATGAAGCTTTTAGGTGTTATGTGCACCAGTATGTAAACTGATGTAAAATAAAATGATGATATTAACATCACTTTTGACATGTTAAGTGTAAACACACGGCCATGCCAACATCAATTCCCAATTAACTTTAGTTTAGTGACATGGAATCATATGATTGAAATTCTCAGATCATGTTCCTGTATACCCATCCATTCATGCATTTACTACAAATATATGATCTTTAAATAATACTGTTAAATAATACACAGAAACAGTGATAACATTGTAAGAATACTTTATTATATACACAGTCATAAATATACACAACTGTACATAAATATCATGCGTGTGGTTTGGGCGGATCCGAGAAGAACAAGAGGCTGCCTGAGAAATAGGGAAAACTTAAGGGGTTAAAGGGAATACAGTAGTAGATTATCAGTTATCCAGCACCCGGGGATTGGAAAATGGCAGATAAATGTAGTTTCTGGTTGCTTGAGAATTGCTATTAAAAGAGTCCTAGATGAGCTGCACATAGGATGTTCTGCAAGGTACCAGTGGAGGCTGTTCTAGCAGCATCAGCTTTCACTACTCACTTACATACAGGTACGTTTGGCAGGACAGTGCTGAACCCGGGGAATGTAAAGCCAACACTGCACTGGCTCAGTCACTAATGCCTGTCTGCTTCCAGGTAACATTGAATTTCAGAGACATACAGTGGATGAAATCTAGGTGCCTGTAAGCATTTTGTGGCATGACAACCTGGCTCCTGGCATTTGTTTAGCCCTGCAAATTTACACGTTTATTTAAAGTACAATATTCAGTTTTTTCTGGTTGCTTGAGTTCTGGATAACTGAGTGTCTTCTGTATGAAGGTAATACTGAATAATAATAATAATAATAATGCTTAGAAATCTCATCATACATCAATTAATTTAATAAAAGTAACCAGTAATGCACTTAGCACTTACACGTGGTCTTCACCTGCTTAATTAAACAGATGCAGACTCCTAGACTGTTATTAAATTCAGTTACACACATACAGTGTGTTCAAAAAATCAAATCTTAAAGGTGAAAAAAAGGTAAAAACGTAAAAAAGGCAGAGGAGAAGAATCTAAATATACCTACATGTACATTACAGCGCTAAATACCATAACTGTAACAATATACCAAATGACCCAATCTTCATCTACAAGCATTACTAAACATTAGGTAGTTGTCATGATAAATCACTAGCAAAGAATATTAATAATGATATACCATCTCACAATGAATGCTTAGATGTGACCACATTCAGAGAGCCACATTAATTTGCTATGATTTTAGAAATTGTAGCCCTTAAGGGAGCCACAAGAGTTACTACTATTAAATTGTCCTCTTTTAGCTACCCTAAAATGATCTTCAGGTTAGAGGCGGCAAAACCCCATGGGGAGTGAAAATTGGAACTCCATCCCAGCTAAGCCTTTGATATGTCAAGCATGTAAATGGAAATCGCAATTAAATTGCTACAAATCCCCAAGGACGTACTGGCGATCAAACCCTTAAAAGGCAAATGTAGCTAAAAATCCTACAGGTACTAGAGAGGACGGGCAAGGGGGTTAAAGTTCTGTAAAAGCAAATATAAACACAATACTCTATTTTAAATTAAAGGGAAATGTTCTAATATTAATAGCATATTATTCTCAAGCCCACAAATTGGCAATAAAAAATAATTGATATTATGTTTAATTTTCGTGTTTCCCAACATATAATATAACTTGCATTGACTATAATATTATGTTTATTGATTATTTCATATTGCATTGTTTCTGGAATGCGGGTCGCAACTCGGATTTCAAAACCGTATGTGATTGAAATTTAACCTCTATGTTTTAGGGATGTAATGATGATGATCTCTTTTACTATTGGCTCCGTCTAAACCCACAACCACGGGTTTGACTAAACGACCACAAATGGAACTTGCGGAAGCATGGTTTACAGATTTGGATGCCGGCCACATATGTTGCATGGTTGACTAATTTAATGGCTCTGGAACTCCGCAGACATGCGGGCTAGACGACGGACACTGTGGGCTTGCAATTTAATGGGGCTCCAAGAGTCACCATCTCTATATGATAATGTTTAGCCACATTGATATCAGTATATATAGGTGTTATTACATTTTAAATGATTGTTATAATATCATGATGTCTGAACACCTACCAGTTAACATTGACAGGGCACAAAGGTCAGCAGCCTTAATGTATATTACTTACATCAGGCAAAAGTATCTGTTCTTATATTGATATGATTTAATTAATGGCTTGTGAGTTTAATTCGTCTGAGAGGTTTTCATTTATGGACTGTCTATCTGATAGCCACAGTGAATATATTTAAATTATTTTATAATGTAGCAATGCTTGCTGATGGAAAATATACCTGCATGGACCTGAAATGTGCCTACAATCAAAACATCAAAAAAAAAATAATAATAATAATGGTTAAAAGAATTAATAGGGATTTGTTCCATTCCATCACCACCTCCTCCCACCACCAACATAACCTGGCTAAAGAGTACAAGATCATTGCCTATGTGATGGGGATATTTTGTAACCATATGGCTACCCACCATCACATGGTCCAATAGTTCGTAGTTCACCAGGTGTAGACCTGTGCGAGTGTTTCTGTCTCTAGCAATGCGTGGTCTCTGTGACCCTCATCACTCAGTTTATTATGTAACAGGGCTAGATATGCAGGCTAGTAATAGACTCACTTTACTAATGTGTGAGACAGGGTCTTTCCCATCTGGCAGAGAGGCTGATTGGGGCACACTAATTGCACCTCAAGTCAGCTACCCCCTGTGCCACAGTACACAGCCACCATACCCAGTAGCCCCACAGTACAACACAGTGCAAGGAATACAGCTTCAGTACAGGATGAAGTCCCAGCCATCATAATGGTTGTTGCAGTTAATGGGACAAAGCATTGGGAGGTAACAGGGAATTGTGACACTATAAAATCAATAAATGGTGATCATTTATATATTCATAAACAGCTAGCCAAACCCAGTTGTAGTTGCAGAAATAATCTTTCAATTTACAATTGGCTAAATAATGTTATAGATTTGTATCATTGTCACTGCAATAAAGGCTTAATATCCACTTGATGTAGCTATGTCATGATTTATAACAATTATCATGTGAATCCCTTCCAAAGACATATGATATGAAGGCTTGAAATGAAGACACACTGATTGTGCCAATATTCGTGTATCATTTACAATTTGTTTTGACACATTATTCTAAGAATTCAGCTTTGTACCTCTTTGATGTTCATATCCTATGCAAATCATATTGACAACAGAGATTTGTATAGAGTAAATGCTCTTCTGCCGAGTGTCATCCCAATGCATCCCTGTGAGATCACATATCAGTAATAAACACTATTCACTGTATTATATTACTTTATGGATTCACAATTAATATAACACTGGTAGCAAAAATCTATTCAATTTGCCTTTTTATATGTATCCTTGGGTGCTTAACACCCCTTTAATTCTATATAGAAAATGACTTTTATTAGGATACTATTGATCCTGGAAAATGCTGAAGAAATGTTTAAAAAAGTGCTTACTAACTTATTACACAGTGCTAAGATCTCAGTACTTTTGACAATATAGATATTGAAATAATAGATTCTATTTAAATAAGTCCAGATCCATATATTCCTAGACTGGTATAGTACTGTTATTTTAAATATAGGCAAATCAACTCTTATATATCAGGTTATACTGATGGTCCTGTAAATAGAGGATACACTGATAATCACAGAGTTGAAAAAGTTTAGATAAAACAGCAAGTGTACATATTATTAAAAATAAACTATATAGTGGGAACACAGGCATTCTATATCTCCAAAAACAGAGTATCTTTTCAGTCAATTAGACAACTATATATTTAAACAGAAAAAATATTTCATAGTTGCAATAAGAATATAATTTATAAATCTTTAGACAATAAATATGGGAGGGTAATAACATGTGGCAAACAAAAATACTTGCGATTCAGTTTCCCTCTCTCCACACTCCTTTTTCCTTATAGAAGTTGACAAATGAACCCATTAAGCCATATTGTAGAGATAAGAGCCTGTCCCACTGAAAAACAAGGTGCCAACGGTCCGTTTAGTCCTCTTACAGGACTTTTTCTAAGGATATACTAATCTGGCTTTCACACTGGCTTATAAAGCCCTGTTACTTCCGGGTTTTGCGTGATTGCGTCATGACGTTCGCGTTTACGTGATGACGTCAGTACTCAACGTTATGTTAACTTTATTTAGCCTCTTTTTCTAATTTCAATAAACTTTATTTAGTGTTATTACGCAAGTTGAATACAAAAACACTTTCTTTGATCTTGTTTACCTCCATTCAATTGATCTTTTCTATAACTTTCATTTACTTAATTCCTCCACTTTATTCAACCTATACAGTTGCCTACTTTCGTATAATCATAAATATAAATGTTCTTATTTAGAATACTCTGTAGTGTCCTATGTGCCTTAATGTGAAATGCCCCGAATGTCACTAACAAATATTCTTCTTACAACTTCTAAAAAACTATTAAGCATATGTTGAACTAAAGAATAGTGATGTGAAATTTGTTGTGCTAATTTATTACATTACATTAAATAAATAAAACTATAATAAATTGCTATGTTAGTTTGAAGAGAAAAGAAGAGAAGTGGTGGTGAATATAACTAAACTAATCTCCTTCATCACAATAAAAGAGTGATGATACCAAAATAGAGTGATTAAAATAAAAAATATTAAATATTGCGTGTCAATGTCTTATAAAGACTTGAATATTTTATGACCCTATGTGTTGATGATAATGAAAAGAACTATACTTGATCTAGATGTGAATTTACATATTACATTCTAAAACGAAGATAAAATTTATATATATATAATATAATACAGGTCATTACACTGAGGAATTGTTAAGATATCCATATGAGTAGTGAACCCATGATACAAAAAAGCTGAATAGGAGTAGCCTTCGTTGAGGCCTTTAGGGTATTTACAATCTAATGTGAATATCCATTTACTCTCCATTTGTAATAGGATTTTATCTGTGTCACCTCCTCTTGGACTAATCCATAGCCTCTCTAGAACTTGGAATTTCATGGCTTCTGGTTTATTTTCGTGAAAATATTTCATATGTTTAGAAACCGGGGTATCAAGACCCTTTGTAATTGAATACACAGGTTTATAGACAATATCCTACTGTTTCAGTCTGGCTCTCAAAGAGATTTTGAAGATTTCATCAAAAACTTAAATCAAAATAATTGGGGCTTGAAATTTACATATTCCTTAAATATCAACAGAATTGAGTTTCTTGACTTGATCCTAATGAAAGATGAACAAGGTAATATTCATACCTCAGTATTTCGAAAACCAACAGCTTCAAATTCACTTTTGCATTGGTCCAGCCAGCATATTGTATCGCTTAAAGCAGGAATACCCATGGGACAGTACCTCAGCTTAAAAAGAAACTGCAACAGCATAGAGGAATTCAAGAAACAAGCAAAGGATCTAAAGGCGAGGTTTAACGAAAGAGGGTACCCATATCGGGTCCTAAAAAGGGCCTTCAAGAAAGCACTAATTAGCGAACGGGAAGATCTCATTTACAAAAAGGAAAATCAAAAAATTGAAGAACAGTATTACAAGATACGATTAGTAATGTCATATGGAAGTGACTGGGAACCACTAAAAGAGATTATACAAAACCATTGGTATATTCTCTGAGAAGATGAAACACTGAGGGATTATTTCAGAAAAGCCAAGCATAACTTATAAGAGAAACAAGAATATCAAGGATACATTGGTTAAGAGTTTCATCAAACCAACAAAACTAAAGGGGAATTGGCTAACAGAAACCAAGGGCCTTTTTAAATGTGGTCATTGTAGAGCTTCTCAATATATTCAGCCCAGTAAAAGCTTTGAGGATACAAACATAGGCAGAATATACCCAGTTAAAATATGTATGTAAAACATGTATATTTAATTACAAAGGGTAATTGATACCCTGGATTCTAGACATAGGAAATATTTTCACGAAAATAAACCAGAAGCCATGAAATTCTAAGTTCTAGAGAGGCTATGGATTATTCCAAGAGGAGGTGACACAGATAAAATCCTATTACAAATGGAGAGTAATGACCTGTATTATATATATATATATATATATATATATATATATATATATATTCTTTTTAGAATGTAATATGTAAATTCACATCTATATCAAGTATAGTTCTTTTCATTATCATCAACACATAGGGTCATAAAATATTCAAGTCTTTATAAGACATTGACGCACAATATTTACTATTTTTTATTTTAATCACTCTATTTTGGTATCATCACTCTTTTATTGTGATGAAGGAGATTAGTTTAGTTATATTCACCAGCACTTCTCTTCTTTTCTCATCAAACTAACATAGCAATTTATTATAGTTTTATTTATTTAATGTAATAAATTAGTACAACAAATTTCACATCACTATTCTTTAGTTCAACATATGCTTAATAGTTTTTTAGAAGTTGTAAGAAGCATATTTGTCAGTGACCTTCGGGGCATTTCACATTAAGGCACATAGGACACTACAGAGTATTCTAAAGAAGAACATTTATATTTATGATTATATGTAGGCAACTGTATAGGTTGAATAAAGATGAGGAATTAAGTAAATGAAAGTTATAGAAAAGATCAATTGAATGGAGGTAAACGAGATCAAATAAAGTCTTTTTGTATTCAACTTGCATAATAACGCTAAATAAAGTTTATTGAAATTAGAAAAAGAGGTTAAATAAAGTTAATTTAAATGAACATAATGTTGCGTAGTGACGTCATCGCGTAAACGCGAACGTCATGACGCAATCACGCAACAGAGCTTTATAAGCCAGTGTGAAAGCCTGATTAGTATAGCCTTAGAAAAAGTCCTGTAAGAGGATGAAATGGACCGTTGGCACCTTGTTTTTCAGTGGGACAGGCTCTTATCTCTACAATATGGCTTAATGGGTTCATTTGTCAACTTCTATTAGTAAAAAGGAGTGGGGAGAGAGGGAAACTGAATCGTAAGTATTTTTGTTTGCCACATGTTATTACCCTCCCACATTTATTGTCTAAATTGTCTAAAGATTTATAGATTACTAGAATATTGCCCGTCAAAAAATTACGGCAATGAAATTGTAAGTGAGCTAAAGCTATTTGGTGTATAATAGTAAAATAAGTAATAGATTATTAAAGTAATATACTTTACCTATTTGGAAGTAATATATGCAGGAATCATTGTGTTGAAGAGCTGACAATCTGTTTTGATGTTGCTGCAGCATTAGTGCTGTGGAGCTGCTGTGTAAGCGTGATGAATGTGTGCAGTGTAATAGTGTGTGTGCTCAAGACAAAACCGTTAGCGTCGCTGTGTACTTCCGCATTGTATAAGTTATTGTTCTAAAATGGTGGCTAATGTGTGGTATGCGTCTGTAGCGGAATATCCGTAGGTGTTTTGTGCTGTTTTGCGTGTTTCTTGTGGTGTTTTGCGTGTTTAGAGTGCTGTAGCCTCGTTTTCGTTTGGTTCGGCGGCCATTTTTTCTCTCGCTTAGAGAATGTTTTAGTGTCTAAACTCTTTTATTTTGAGTTAAATTAACTTCATTTTTGGAGGTCCTGCTGTAGGTAAGCTTTTTATGTATGTGTTGTGTGTATTTATTGTGTTTTTCATTTTTTCATGTTCGCGGGTTGCCGGTGATTTTTGCGAGGTCGTAATGGGTGGTAACGGGTCGTATGTTGTTTGCCTTCCGACGTAAAGTTTGCGAGCCCGCAAGAGTGAGCAACGGCTCGTATGCTCCCAACTATATATGTGATACTCTTATTGCAACTATGAAATATTTTTTCTTTTTAAATATATAGTTGTCTAATTGACTGAAAAGATACCCTGTTTTTGGAGATATAGAATGCCTGTGTTCCCACAATATAGTTTGTTTTTAATAATATGTCCACTTTGTGCCGTTTTATCTAAACTTTTTTCAACTCTGTGATTATCAGTGTATCCTGTATTTACAGGACCATCAGTATAACCTGATATATGAGAGTTGATTTGCCTATATTTAAAATAACAGTACTATACCAGTCTAGGAATATATGGATCTGGACTGATTTAAATAGAATATATTATTTCAATATCTATATCGTTAAAAGTACTGAGATCTTGGCACTGTGTAATAAGTTAGTAAACACTTTTTTTAAACATTTCTTCTTTCCTTTTTCCAGGATCAATAGTATCCTAATAAAAGTCATTTTCTAACACTGGTAGCACTGCTTGGAGAACAACAGCAAGTAGGGTTGCTGATTAAAAAACTCAAATGTAAACCTTAAAAAACTGTACATATCCATAATTTTTACTCTCCTCCACTGGTTTTTTTCCAACACAGAGAATACCAGAGCTGTGCTATATTATTTTTAAATTTGTCAATGGAACTTGCTGTGTGTAGGTCAATTAAATTCCATTCTCCTTGCTGAGTCATTTGGGTTTATTTAGTAGATAAAATATGTAGGTGCTATGCATATTACTCATAGTTCCATTTTAGGAATTCAATTGTTGGAGAATCCCTTCTCTAAAATTAAATTGTTTCTTGTGTGATGGCCAGATATGACTGACATGTAAGTGCTATGTTTTTTTCTACAGTGTTGGGGATTAGATTATATTTCTGCATGGTCTTGTTACTTTGTTGAACCAACTTTTTTATAAACTTACCATTTTTCATGTCACATATGCTAGAGCAGTGGTATTGAGTGCACCAAAGGTCCAGGATTGCAGTATCTTTCTGCTTATGTATTCAGGTTCTCTTTGAATGAGCAAAAATAAATAACTCAAACTCTATCAGCCCCATTAAATTTGCTCATCGTGTAAAACCGTAGCCCGTAACATAGGTCGCAAGACTTACGGCTATTAAATTGTCCTATCAAAGCTCCCCACAAACGACTTGCGGGTTAAGGGTGAAAAAACCCTACGGGGCGTGAACATTTGAACTGCACGCCCGCAGATCCTTTGTTCTCTCAAGCACTAATACTTTCCAATTTTGCTATTTAATTGCAAAGAATCCACTGGCTCACAAACCCGTAAACTGCAAATGGAGCCAAAAAGCCAAAAGGTACTAAAGAGGACCTGCAGGGGGGTTTAAGTCCTATCCATACCACTGTAAATGCAAATATAAAGACAATATTGCATTTTAAATTAAATGGAAAGTGATGTCATGTATTACAAATAATAGCACAACATTCTCAAGCTCAAGGGATACACATTGAATAATAAGACATAATTATTATTGAGGGGGTTGTAAATGTATTTGTAGGGCAAATGGGTAGACATTGTATTAACCTGATGACACTTATTCTTAAGTTTTTCATGTTGAAGACAAAGTTAACTGTTAGAAAGTCTTATTTTGTGCCTTGAACTGTGTATACCTAATTGTTATTTAAATATATAATGCACCCAGGCATTGGTAAACAAATTGATAAAAAAAGTTCTGCCTCTGTAACTTGGGCACCATTGATTATCATGCCTATTAATACGATGAGTCATATGTAAAATGGGAATCATGTAATTATGTATTGCCAAAGATAAATACAGGAAGTGAGGAAACTAACATGCGTTAAATATAATAATACAATATTATATGTGAAAAATGTGAGTAATATGATTGTTCCTAAATATAATATCATGTGAATTATTAGTATGATTGGTGAATTTCAGAAATTAGTATGATTAGTGAATTTCATCAAATGTGACCTTAATGACAAGTGGAGAAAATATACATACATGTGTGCTAAAATAAATATAAATTGTGTGCTTAGCAAAGATAATTATTCTACAAAAACAAAAAATATTCCTAATCAGTTAATATAAATGTGATGAGCAATATTCTATAATAGGCAACTACCAATTAATGCTACAGTGAAATATAATGAATGATTTTGATAATAAATGCAATGTAATAAGAAAAAAATAATGATATATATATATATATATATATATATATATATATATATATATATATATATATATATATTTATATATATACACACACACACAGTGCCTTGCAAAAGTATTCACCCCCTTGGCATTTTTCGTGTTTTGTTGCCTCACAACCTGGAATTAACATGGATTGTTTGAGGATTTGCAACATTTACTTTACAGAACATGCCCACAACTTTGAAGATGTTTTTTTTTAAATAATAAGACAAAATAACAGAAAAAGTCAATGTGCATGACTATTAACCCCCCTAAAGTCAATACTTTGTAGAGCCATCTTTTGCGGCAATCACAGCTCCAAGTTGCTTTGAATAAGTCTCTGTGAGCTTGCCACATCCTACCACTGGGATTTTTGCCCATTACTCCTTGCAAAACTGCTCCAGCTCCTTCAAGTTGGATGGTTTGCGCTTGTGAACAGGAATCTTTAAGTCTGACCAGAGATGTTCTATTGGATTGAGGTCTGGGCTTTGACTAGGCCATTCCAACACATTTACATGTTTTCCTTTATCCACTCAAGTGTTGTTTTAGCAGTGTGTTTGGGGTCATTGTCCTGCTGGAAGGTGAAGCTCCGTCCTAGCCTCAAATCACGCACAGAGTGGTACAGGTTTTGCTCAAGAATATCCCTGTATTTAGCATTATCCATCTTTCCCTCAACTCTGACCAGTTTCCCAGTTCCGGCTGCTGAAAAACTTTCCTGCAGCATGAAGCTGCCACGACCTTGTTTCACTGTGGGCATGGTGTTCTTTGGGTGATGTGATTTGTTGAGTTTGCGCCAGACATAGAGTTTTCTTTGCTGGCCGAAAAGTTACATTTCAGTCTCATCAGCCAGGAGCACCTTCCTCCATACATTTTGGGGCTCTCCCACACGCCTTTTCGCAAACTCAAAATGTGCCATTTTGTTTTGTTTTTTAAAGTAATGGCTTTCTTCTGGCCACTCTGCCATAAAGCCCAACTCTATGGAGCGTACGGCTTATTGTTGTCCTATGTACAGATACTCCAGACTCTGCTGTGGAACTCTGCAGCTCCTCCAGGGTTACCTTAAGACTCTATGCTGCCTCTCTGATTAATGCCCTCCTTGCCCGATCCATGAGTTTTGGTGGGCGGCTGTCTCTTGGCAGGTTTTCTGTTGTGCCATCTTCTTTCCCTTTGGTTATGATAGATTTGATGGTGCTCCTGGGGATAATCATAGATTTGTATATTTTTTATAACCTAACCCTGACTTGTACTTCTCAACAACATTGTCCCTTACTTGTTGGAGAGTTCCTTAGTCTTCATGGCAGTGTTTGGTTAGTGGTGTCTCTTGCTTAGGTGTTGCAGCCTCTGGGGTCTTTCAGAAAAGGTGTGTATATGTAATGACAGATCGTGTGACACTTAGATTGCACACAGGTGACTACTGAAGGTGGTTGCAGCAGAGCTTTTAGGGGCTTTGTAACAAAGGGGGTAAATACATATGCACATGCCAATTTTCTGTTTTCTATTTCTAAAAAATAGTTTTATGTATATATTTTTCTCATTTTACTTCACCAACTTAGACTATTGTGTTCTGATCCATCACTTAAATTCAGATTAACAAAACATTTAACTTAAGGCTGTAATGTAACAAAATAGGTAAAAAGTCAAGGGGGTAAAAACTTTTGCAAGGCACTATATATATATATATATATATATATATATATATATATATATATATATATATATATTGTGATCAGGATGGCCGCGTATAGCGGTGGGTTTTTAAATCAAGGGCTGACACCGACTTCAAATGCAGCAAATTGGTTTATTTGCAAAAAGGAAATGAACAGTTGAAGCAGTAGCTCTGCTTAAAATACCGGAACATAAATAACTTTGTCTCTGCGAGGTGGGAGAATGCCACCTTGTGGCCAGGTATATACAGTCCTTAACTTGGGAGACTGCCACCTTGTGGCCAGGATACCAACAGTCCTTTAACTGGTGATAGTGCCACCTTGTGGCCAGGATACAAATATTTCCCTTTTACTTGGGAGACTGCCACCTTGTGGCCAGGATACCAACAGTCCTTTAACTTGTAATAGTGCCACCTTGTGGCCAGGATACCAATATTTCCCTTTTACTTGGGAGACTGCCACCTTGTGGCCAGCATACCAACAGTCCTTTAACTTGTAATAGTGCCACCTTGTGGCCAGGATACCAATATTTCCCTTTTACTTGGGAGACTGCCACCTTGTGGCCAGCATACGATTAGTCTCTTATCCGGTTGAAAATGCCAGCATGTGGCTAGGAAACAAACAGTCTCTTATTTATGGTGGGTGAAGCATAGGGCCCACCCTTCTCTCCCTTATGCTTCACCCCAGGGACCCTTGTCACCCTCTGGGGATGAGGGACTATTACTTTCTCTCAACGCACACTTCTCCCTGGGGCCTTTGTGCTTCTTAACCTCATATGGTGAAAACATGTATCTGTCACCAACCTGTTTATCCCTTGTTGCATCCAGCTTCTTAGGGATGGGGTCTGGAGATAGTCCTTGCTCAGCGGAATATCTCCGATACCACAGAAGTCCTTTCTGTGAACCAACTCTGAAATATAGTAGTCTCTCTCTCAGGCTCTGGTACAATTTCTGCTTCCAGCCGACCGTGAACGTACTGCGTTCCTCTATATGTCAGATAGCAACAAGCATCCTTCTTTGGCTTGCTTCAGTCTGAGGCCTTCACTCACTGGCTACTCTCTGCTAGGCCAAACAGAGCCTAACTGCAGGGGAATCAATAGTCCCTTCACTTACTTGGCTTTACTTGTATTTTCACCTCTGGCGTCTATAGTCGCTCTTTCAGCTCAGTACTTCCTGTGACTGCAATCAGCACCCTCTTCTCACTGTTGTAGTACTTGCAGTCCCAGTAAATCAAGCTTCACACAGCCCACTGTATTTCCACATAGGAACAGTCTTCACTCTCTGTGGCGTGCTCCTGTCAGCAGCCCACAACCTGCACAGAGCCTAGCCGGCCACACACCCCTCTCCAGGTCTGCTCTCCGGCTTTTAAAGGGCAGTTGCTCTAATTAGGAGTTCTTCAGAAGTTTTAACTACTTCACTTCTGACAAGAACTCCATACTCCACTTGCTTGTCATACTTCAAAGGAGCAAACGATCACAATCTATATATATATATATAAAAAAAAAATATATATATATATAGTTGAATAATCAGAGTATTGCAGTAAATACTGATACCTTTTTTACTGGACAAACTCATTCTTTTCGAGAGCCTTTCGAGAGAAGATCCTCTCTTTATCAAGTCAGCGCGAGGCCCGCAAGAGTTTGAAAAAGGCTGGCAATGAAAGGCGCTCATTGCCAGGCCCACAATGAGAGCAAGGTATGCAACACTCTGAAATAAATTTGACTTTAATGGCCGCCGTTTTTTTTCAAACCCGTAACTCGGAAGCCATCGGAAATCCGCCAAAAGACTCCAATTAATAAAAAAATTAACTTACAACCTCACATACAGCACAGGGGGAGAGGCATTGCCAGGCCCATGATGAGTGCGACGCATGCAACACTTTGAAAGAAATACGACTTTAAGGGCAGCCATTTTTTTTCAAGCCCGTAAATCGGAAGCCGTCGTAAATCCGCCGATTAATAAAACAATTAACTTACAACCTCTCACACAGCACAGGGAGAGGCAGGGAGCCTGTGCGTGAGGTTGCAAGCTAATTTGAGGTTTAATTGAAGTTTTTAGGAGATGGGAAATCGGCTAAGCGAGGAAAAAATGGTGGGCGTAAAGACGTAACTTCATTGCGAAGCCCGTAACGCATAGAGAAACGTTGCCATTTTGTCGTGAACACTCAAAGATTTTAACTCAAAAATGGAGGCTAACCCGCAACTTGCGCAAGCACAGTGCGTTTTGCGCCAAAACTAAATTTTTTGTCTTGCGCTTACTATCTATATATACGGACACTTTCCAGATTTTTCTCTCTTTCTCCACAGGTGATGAAAAGTGTGACGGGACATTTTCTGTAGGCGTAATTTATGAAGAGATTGTTAGATCTTTACGATATTGAGTACAGGACATTAAAGATAATAGGTAAATTATATCTATTTATTTATTTATTAATGAATTTATTAATGAAAAAAAATATTATGTTATGGTAATTAGTATATTTTATGCTAGCGCAATTACAGAAGAGATGTTTACCTCTTTAGGTTTTTAATTGCTCCAAATAATAGCTACAAGAAAATAAATGATTAATTAATTCATTTATTACATTTTAAAAATTATATTACATTATAGGAATTAGTACATTTTATGCTGGCGTAATTTCTGAAGAGATTGTTCGCTCTAGGTTTTTGAATAAAGAAATGACACATTATAGATACAATATTATTATTTATTAATTAAGTAATGTATTAATTGAACATAATTATATTACGTTATGCAAATTTACATTATTTGAGAAAAAAGAAATTAAGGTAACAAAATATTAATGGATAAATTAAATAAAAATTTGTATTTATTATTCAAATAATTGAGAGTAAATTTGGTTTATATAATTTAACAGTTTGCAGGTATCTGTCAATTTGAACAGACTCTGGATGAAGACAGTGTCACAGAAATATTTTCTGATAGATTGTCACATCTGCATGATTTCACATTCACGTACTTACAAAGACTAGGTACAGTATATTTACTTCTTCAAAAACGATAGAATTGATTTAATAAAATAAAAATAAATAAATAAAATAATAGCAAGTTAATTATTAAATACACTAGTGACTTGCCCGTTAAAGATGACGGCATGATTTTGTTGTATACATTGTGTTTTCTGTCTCTTTCTGTACTATCTCTCTACCATATGTGTTTTTCTGTACAGCTCCTGTGTATTTTGTACCTTTTTCTCATATCTGTAATACCGTATATACTCGAGTATAAGCCGAGTTTTTCAGCCATTTTTTTAAGGCTAAAAAGGGCCCCCTCGGCTAATGACGTGGAGCGCATGTGACGTCACGTCATCAGCATATACCGGGTGCCGGCACCCGGTATATTCTAATGACGTGACGTCACATGCGCTCCACGTCATTAGCATTGGCCGGAAGGAGCGGAGGGTGAGCAGAAGCTTCAGATGCAGGTAAGTGAGGGGAAATGGAGAGGGGGAGGTATTTAGAGGGGTAAAGTGAGGTGGGGGGGTTAGAATGAGGAGGGGGGTTTAGAATGAGGAGGGGGTGGAGGATGAGGAGGGAGGTTGAGGTTGAGGAGGGAGGTTGAAGAGGGGGGTTGAGGTTGAGGAGGGGGTTGAGGAGGGGGGTTGAGAATGAGGATGGGGGGTTGAGGCTGAGGAGGGGGGTTGAGGATGGGGGGTTGAGGTTGAGGAGGGAGGTTGAGGAGGGGGTTGAGGATAAGGAGGGGGGTTAAGGAGGGAGGTTGAGGAGGGGGTTGAGGATGAGGAGGGGGGTTGAGGAGGGGTTTGAGGGATAAGGAGGGGGGTTGAGGAGGGGTTTGAGAATGAGTAGGGGGTTGAGGAGGGGGTTGAGGAGGGGGTTGAGGATGAGGAGGGGGGTTGAGGAGGGGGATGGAGGTTGAGGAGGGGGTTGAGGATGGGGGGTTGAGGATGAGGATGGGGGGTTGAGGTTGAGGAGGGGGTTGAGGATGGGGGGTTGATGTTGAGGAGGGAGGTTGAGGAGGGAGGTTGAGGATGAGGAGGGGGATTGAGAAGGGTGATAAGGGAGGGGGGAGAGACACAGGCAAGGGAGATGGGGGAAGAGACACAGGGAAGGGAGAGGGGGAAGAGACACAGGGAAGGGAGAGGGGTGAAGAGATACAGGGGAGGGAGAGGGGAGAAGAGACACAGGGGAGAGAGGGGGGGACACAAGTATTTTGTGGTAAAATAGGTGCCTTGGCTTATACTCTGGTTGGCTTATACTCAAGTATATACAGTAATTCACAGCCTTATTAAATTGTGATTCAGTAAATTTAAAAGGGCTCTATTTAAGCACAGAGCATATTTTTTTTACAGAACTTTTTAGTTAGTGAACTTCTATCCAAAAGCAAGGTCTTCACTAACTAAAAACTTCTGTAAAAAAATATGCTGTGTGCTTAAATAGAGCCCTTTTAAATTTACTGAATTGCAATTTAATAAGGCTGTCAGACAACAATTAAATATACATTTTTCCTACTCAAGCCAGTTTGTCTTTTTTAATTATCTAAATGAATAATGAACAATATCAGTATATGAAACCACAAACATTTATTTTATGTAATATACATGAATCTGCTAAAAATGTACACTACTATTTTAACATGTGATGTTCCAATTTTAATAATTTCTTAAACGCCTTAAAATATTATATTTTTATTACACACAGATTTTTTTTTTATCTTTAAACACATACTGAACAATATATTCATACTAAACTGCAAACATTTGTGAAAAAATGGCGGGCCTTGCAATGAGTGCCTTTTCCTAAGTTGTGCGAGACCGTCATTTTTAACATTGTGTGATAACAACTCGCAATTATGAAAACTATTATATGTGATAGATTATTATGAATTAATGTTGGGGATTTTGGTTTAATGAAAGTATATCAATTGACAAAATAATGAAAATAAGGAATAAGCTGAAGATTTTAATTATTTAATAGTTTGTGATATTACAATGTGTCTAAGGAATACTAGTTCCCAAGGTATTTTCTACCTAAATTAACTTTTCTTATAAGATTCTGGGTGAATATAAAACTTAAATCTTTAATAATCTTGGTTCACAGTGGCGGAAACAAAAACAATAAAAAAATCCTGGATTGGAAAATAGGATTAAAAAAGTGGGCTGGTTTTGTGAGATGTATTACCGCAAAGTTGTTTCACTAAGTTCCCATTGGAGGGGTAATAATATCTCTACCACTGTAGATGTGTGTGCTCTTATTAACAAGAGCAATCCAGCCAACTCTTTTATCTTAACCCTTGTTTTCCCTGTCTTTCCTTTGTAAGTAATTTGTCATAAAATGTGAATACCAACTGTAAAAATACTCTTTTCTATCAGCTATGTCTATAAGATTGGCAGTATCTGGAGTAAGTTTATTGTGATAAAACAAAATAAATATTAATTTAAATCAACAAAGAGAAAAAACATTCATGTAGTGTACTGCTGTTTAGAGATAAGAAAAAAAAATGACATTGGAAAGCAGCTTTCATATTATGACACATTTCTCCTATAGATTGAGGAAAAAGATTGGCACGGGCGGAGTCAAAAAATTAAAGGAAGTTTTGTTCGAAAAGCTATTATTATAACTTCAGGTAAGCTAAAGAAAATAATTAGTAAAAAAAAAAAGTAAAAAAATTAATCCATATGTTAAAAAATATGGATAATTTAAAATGACAGCTTACCATGTCAGATAAGCAAGAAAACACCAAAGATTACAAACAACGGCTGGCAAGGGAACGCAAACAAAGATGGAGAGAGTGATAGTCGGCATACACTAAAAAAAGAATATGAGAAGAAGAGCATGAGAATTTCTAAGAAAAGAAAAAAGTGTTAGACTTACACTGCTGCGTCACACAGAAACGAATAAAAAGAAACTGAGACTGATGCATGTGAACAATACAGTAACAATAGTAATGTTGATGTAGATAGTAATGTTAATATATCTTCACAGGATAGTCCATTATTGACAAATTTAACAGTAGAGCCTCACAATTGTGGTTTGTTGAATGACGTTTGTCAGTTTTGTGGGGCTTATCACTTTCAACAGGAAAGACCGAGAGATGGTGAGTTCATTAGTTGTTGTCAAAAAGGAAAGTTAAGACTTTCAGAAAGGCATCAATTCTCAGCATATTTAAAAAATATAATGAGTGACTTGACTTTCCCAAATTACACTAACTTCAAACAAAACATAATAACTTATAATAGTGCCATTTATTTTGCATCTATGGGTGCAACGTTAGCTGCTATAAAGTCCCAGGCCAAATGTACCACCATACTTCACATTTATATCAAAAAGAAGGAGAGCAAAGAAAAATTGCTCAACTAAATGTCCTAGATACAATGGAAGCTGTTAAACAACATATGCAGCTTTCAGAAAATAAAAAATGCTTAGCCACTGTTTTTCAAGAGCTTGATAACATTATGGCCAAAAAGCCATATACTCAAGCTTATAAAAAATTAGCAGAAGCAGAACAAGAACAATGGATTAATGCTGAACAAAATCAGTTGCCAATCCCAAGAGTTAATATGGTTCTTAGAAGAGATCGCCATTGTGATAAATGTTATTATAACTTACCCACATCTAATGAAGTTTCCTAAAATATCAACAAAATAAACTATGTGTTGAACAGTATTGTGGCCTTGAGGATCATGTAGCAGAAGTGGCTACAAACAGAGATGTTCCAGCTGGCCGAGCAATCATTTTGCCATCTTCTTTCCAAGGATGTACTCGCAATATGAGAGAAAGGAACAATGATGCTATGGCTATTGTAACTAATTTTGGGAAACCAGCTTTATTTATTACATGTAATCCACAATGGCCAGAGATTGTTGATAATTTGAAAACTGGACAAACTGCTTCTGATTAAACTAACAGCATTAATACATGACATAACCATCAGTAATTTATTTTGGAAGTGTGTTACTTATGTTTATACTATAGAATTTAAAAAAAGAGGCCTTTCAAATACACATCTTCTTTTCATCCTTTAAGAAAAAGATAAATGGAATACTGCAGATCGAGTGGATTCAGTTATTATTGCTGAACTACCAGATCTATAAAAACATGCAAAACTATAAGAAATTGTAACACATCACATGATTCATGGACCATGTGGAGATATAAATCCACAGTCACTATGTATGGAAAATAATAAATGCACAAAAGATTTCCCCAAAGAATTGAGAGTGAAAACGTTTGCAAATTGTGATGGCTATCCGTTGAATCATAGAAGAGGTCAAAATAATTCAGGCCAAAAATGTAGATAACGGATATGTTGTACCATATGATGGGGTGATTGGGCTTGATTTGTTCCCAATTTGGGATTTAGCGCTTGGTATACCCAAACCAAGCTAATTATCTTTAGATTTCTGTTGCTATTGTGCTGGTTCCTTATGAATCTCTACTTTTTCTCGATGAGATGGTGTATGAGTCTAGTTATGTTCCTAAGGCTCTGTAAAGCTCACATCAGGAGGATACCGTTTCTCATGATACACCGGCCACTCTGTTGTATCTAAAATACTGGATATGAAAAAGAAGGGAGGGGGAGAAAGCGCAATAGATACTTCTAGTGCAGATTACTTGGTGCCACTTGATAGTATTAGATGGTATACTTCTAAAGACTTGTCTCTCACCTGTAATAACCTCAATAATGAGAGGTACTTAAAAGTTGAGTATGTCTCTCTCTCACAGATGGATGCAGGATGGATGCTTAGAATCTTCATCGTAGTCTCCGTAGTGCATACCAAAATATGATATGTTGATGTGATATATGAGATATATTTAGACGATCCTATGTGTTATGTCAGATATACCGATGCACTTGATGCCTCCATACCTCTATATTAGGGTGTACATATATATATATATATATATATATATATATATATGTGTGTGTGTGTGTGTCTATGTGATCTAAATCCAATGGAAACACACACACACAACCAATTCCTTACAAGATATACTTTTGATATGCCAATAAATATTGAAATGACCATTTCAGGAATTGGACAAAAATCGTAAAACATAGAGAAAAAGAATCTACAGAGTATAAAATATAAAAGAATAATATTGAAAGTATATAATAAAAGACACTGTGGGTCTCAGGGCCCTATTAAATTATCCCTTGTAGTTCTCTCGGTGCTCGCAAAAGGCAGTTTTTCTGCTGTTTGCGAGTGCCGAATCTCTCGCAGCCTGCTTTGCGATATGACTATGAAAAAATGTCCGAGAATAGGCTCAGAGAGAGCTACGTAGTCACACGCAGCCTTAAATCTACGCATGATTATCGCATTTCGTAAGAATCCCTACGGGCACAAAAGGTGCCCGCATGGGATCCTAAAGCCTCTACGTGCTGCCTCGGAGCAGCCCAAGACAGCCGTGTGAGCCCCCCCCCCCCCCCCTGCTCCCTATACACATCCCCATGCTGCAGGGGTCTCTATCGGGACCCCTGCAGCACCCCCACATTAACCCCTTGCAGCGGGGGTCCCCGATAGGCACCGATCAGGCCCCCGCTGGATTTAAACATTTTAAATTCCCTGACGCGGTTTCACTAATTGCCAATCCTGGCCGCGGCCCAAAAAATGAACCCCCCTCTATGCTGGGGGTCCCCATCAGGACCCCCAAAGTGTCCCCACATAAACCCATTGCAGGGGGGGTCCCTGATCTGCATATATCAGGCCTCCCGCTGCATTTAAAAGTTTTAAATTCCCCGCCGCAGCTCCTTAAAGGGGCCGCGGCACACTATTACCTAATCCCGGCCGCGGACCTACAATTAACTCCCCTCTATGCTGGGGGTCCCCATCGGGACCCCCAAAGTGTCCCCACATAAACTCCTTGCTGCAGGGGACCATAGGGACCCCGCAGCCCCCCCACATTAACCCCCTGCAGCGGGGGTCCCCGATCAGCACCGATCGTTACCCTGCTACATTTCACTTTTAAATTTCCAAAAAAATATTAACCCCAGGCAACTATAATTAATTCTATAACTCATGAAGGTCAATACAGACCCCCATAAGGCCTTAATTAACCCTATAACTCATGGTGGTCAATACAGACCCCCATAAGGCCTTAATTAACCCAATAACTCATGGTGGTCAATACAGACCCCCATAAGGCCTTAATTAACCCCGTCACTCACGGTGGTCAATACAGACCCCCATAAGGCCTTAATTAACCCTATAACTCATGGTGGTCAATTAGCTTTGTGGGACACATTTAAATTCAATATGTGTGAAGACTTTTTGAATTGTTACACTGAGTCCATTGCAGAATTAAAAGCATCAATGGAAATTCAAGAGGTCTTTTTTTGTCATGGATTAAGTTGTGCAACTTTTAATCTGCAGATCCAGGAATTATAGGTGACATACATTTTGAAGAGTATGATGCTGATATGGAAAAACAAAAGGCTGAAGAAAAAATAGCCACTTTAAATACATTGCAATTGGAAGCATTTAAAGCCATACAAAAAGCATAAGGTGATAAAATGCTTAAGGAGCGTTATTTCTATCGAGATGGACCCGGTGGCAAAACTTATCTATATAATTTATTAATGAGTTTAATTTGAGGTCTAGATGAAATGGTCCTTCCTTTTGCAGCAACTGTAATTGCTGAACTTTTGTTAGAAGGTGGTAGAACTGTACATAGTGAATTTAAACTGCCAGTTCCCATTTTGGAAACATCAGTGTCTGATATTAGAATGACATCATTACAAGCTAAAAAATTTTTTTTATTATAGATGAGGAAACAATGATGTCATGCCATGATCTGCAATGTATTGATCGTTTGTTGCATGAAGTCATGGCTAATGATTTGCCTTTTGGAGGAAAGGTGATGTTTGTTAGGTGGAGATTTTAGGCAAACATTACCTGTTGTTGTCCATGGAAATCGGACAGACATTGTGGAAACATTTATAAAAGCAAGTCCACTATGGAAAAGATTTACACATCTTAAATTTGAAAAAATACCTGAGGAAATTCCAACTGAAATGATTTACAAAGATTCAATAACATCAGCTATATTCCAAAATGGCATAATTACTATGATTACTCAGAGCTTAGAAACAAAGTAATATTAACATCAAAAATAAAGAGGCATTGCTTCTGAATAATGAAATATTATAATTAATAGATGGAACAATTTTTTTTTATCACAATGCAGATTCTGTACTTGCTGATGAAAAACAGAGTGAGACAAACTTTACAACTGAATTTATAAATTCATTAACCCCATCTGGAATACCACCACATAATTTATAGCTGAATAAAGGGCCAATTGTCATGTTACTACAAAATATGAACCCAAAAAAAGGTCTTTGTAATGGGACCAGATTAATTGTTGAGGATTTAGGAGAGCATTACAGAGCAGTACATGCTGAAATTCTGAATGGCACCCATAAAGGTTAACGAGTTTTCATGCCAAGAATAGATTTGGCTCCAAGTGAGAGTAGTTTGTCTTTTGTACTTCAAATGAGACAATTTCCAATCATAATGGTGTTTGCCATGTCCATCAATAAATCACAAGGGCAAACTTTTAAATCTGTTGGCCTGTTCTTAGAGTAACCAGTATTTGCCCATGGACAACTCTAATTTCTGATAGATTTTTGCATATTAAAAATGCCACATAAAGTTTTCAAAACAAAAACAGAAAGTCAGTGAGCTATTAGATGATGGTAGAGTATTTACTCAAAATATTGTATATTATGAGGTTTTGTAAGTTAAAAACAAAATGAATTGATATATATACTGTATATATGTATATATATATATATATATATATATATATATATATATATATATATATATATATATGTGTGTAAAATGGACAGTCTTAGTAAAGATGTATTAATTTAACATGTGTGCGCTTGGTGAGTAAAGGATAGATATACATGTGTAAATTAGAATTTAGTTGTTTAACATATAAAAAATGTTTAGTCTTATTGTACAAAAACTAAGAATTGAACATAACATGTAAAAAAATTGTTTGGACATTTGTAGGATATTCATGTATAGTGAAAAACAATAAATGTTAGCAGTTAAATATGAAGATATTGTTTAGCAGTTATGGAGAGATAAAAGTATAGATATTGGATGTAACAAAAAATGTTTTCATGTAGATTAAAAATAATTAAATGTTTCCTGTTTTAAAAAAAACAGATTGTGTATTATTGGTTCACAGAAAAAAATTTGAGATATAGCATGGAATAAAAAATATCACATTTTTATGCGTTGACTGAATTGTTCTAATTGTAAAATGATGTAAAAATATGGGTGGTACAATGTTAAAATCTTGATGTATATTAAAAATTGAAATAAAAAAAATGTTTGAAATTGCATATGAAGATATTGGTCATTATTTGTTCAAGATAAAAAAAAGACAAATTGGATTTAAGAAAAAAAAATATTCACTTGTATTGGTATTATGCCATATCTGTGAAACAGTCAAAAAAAAAAAGAGAAGCACATACTGTATGTTACACATAGAGCACATGATCAATTAGTCAAACCCGTGGTTACGGGTTTAGATGGAGCCAATAGTAAAAGAGATTGTCATCATTACATCACTGAAAGATGGAGGTTAGATTTCAATCACTTACAGGTTTAAGTATGAGTTGCGTTCAGACCTGCATTCCAGAAATAATGCAATATTAAAAAATCAATAAATATGATATTCTAGTCCATGCAAAGTTCTATTACATGTATTAACCCATTGATTGCAGGGATCGATATAACACGGAAATTAAATATAAAATTGTATTTTTTATTGTAGATTTGCGAGCTTGAGAATGTTCTGCTATTAATTTTAATACATTACATCACTTACTCTTTAATTTAAAATACAGTATTGTCTTTATATTTGCATTTACAGTGTTATGGACAAGACTTTTACCCCCTTGCAGGTCCTCTCTAGTATCTGTAGGGTTTTTGGCTCCATTTACGGGTTTGAACGCAAGTGCGTCCTTGGGGATTTGTAGCAATTTAATAGCAATTTGCGATTGTAACATTTACGGGCTTGACAGATCAAAGGCTTAGTTGTGACGGGTTCCGATTTTGAGGACAATTTAATAGCCGTAAGTCAGGCTCCTTTGCGGGGTATGAATTCTTAATAGGGCTGTGTGTCCTGTATTTTTAGTGTTGAAGAATGTGATCATCCTTATTTCCAATTCCTTTTCCCCTGAATGTTTTTAAAATTGCCTCTGAGTATTTTGATTTTTAGGTGTTGATGGAGTGTTCATTCTGTCTAAAATGGAGTCAAACTGGGGTACAATATCTCCATTGTGCTTTTTTAACGAATGTCTGTGTAAATTCATCCTTAAGTTCCGGCCTGTTTCACATACAGTACATTGTATTATGTAGACCACATTGGATGATCACTCCATCCAATACCTAAAAATCAAAATACTCAGAAGCAATTTTAAAAACATCCAGGATAGAAAAGCATTTGAAATAAAGATGATCACATTTTTCAATACTAAAAATACAGGACTTAATATGGACTTGCTACTGTTACTGTTTGTAAAAATGTAACTATATATTCTCTTTTTTACATGATGGAAGATGCTCTTCCGAATCAAATCGTACAAACCTTTGAAAATCTTGGAAGAGAAGTTCAAGTTATTTTCAAAAATTATATGAAGACAAGTAAGTTTTTTTTTTCTCAATGTGTTGTTTAATTAATACAATACATTTTACAATATCATTTAACAACCAATCTGTATCTCGCATATCAGACGAGATCTAAAATGGTTGAACTTGATAAAATGAAGTCTTTTTACAACCGTAATTACTATGTAACTATGTAATCTGATACACAATATAAGTGTAAAATTAGTGTTAAATTGAGCTTAAGCAGTAAACAAAAACTTGTTAATTTTACTAATTGCTGTACCAGTTCTAGAAAAAAAGCAAGTTGCTTGTAGCTAAGATAAGTTATTATCTCCTCTTATGTGGATGTCATAGTTTCTGTATTTTCTTTTTTTATTTTATGGGTCTCATATATGTGGTAAATTGTAAACAATACACAAACAAGAAAAGCCAATCCAAAATTTTAAACCGGGGTATTTGAAGAGAGGGAGAACTATTTCCGATCTTTACAAAAAGGTTGGCAAATAAGAGGAACTTCCTTCCAGCTGAAGTAGTAAAAAAAATACAGTGTAAATTATGTTGTCATTGTCATGGATACAATATACAGGGAGTGCAGAATTATTAGGCAAATGAGTATTTTGACCACATCATCCTCTTTATGCATGTTGTCTTACTCCAAGCTGTATAGGCTCGAAAGCCTACTACCAATTAAGCATATTAGGTGATGTGCATCTCTGTAATGAGAAGGGGTGTGGTCTAATGACATCAACACCCTATATCAGGTGTGCATAATTATTAGGCAACTTCCTTTCCTTTGGCAAAATGGGTCAAAAGAAGGTCTTGACAGGCTCAGAAAAGTAAAAAATAGTGAGATATCTTGCAGAGGGATGCAGCACTCTTAAAATTGCAAAGCTTCTGAAGCTTGATCATCGAACAATCAAGCGTTTCATTCAAAATAGTCAACAGAGTCGCAAGAAGCGTGTGGAAAAACCAAGGCGCAAAATAACTGCCCATGAACTGAGAAAAGTCAAGCGTGCAGCTGCCACGATGCCACTTGCCACCAGTTTGGCCATATTTCAGAGCTGCAACATCACTGGAGTGCCCAAAAGCACAAGGTGTGCAATACTCAGAGACATGGCCAAGGTAAGAAAGACTGAAAGACGACCACCACTGAACAAGACACACAAGCTGAAACGTCAAGACTGGGCCAAGAAATATCTTTTCTAACGTTTTATGGACTGATGAAATGAGAGTGAGTCTTGATGGGCCAGATGGATGGGCCCGTGGCTGGATTGGTAAAGGGCAGAGAGCTCCAGTCCGACTCAGACGCCAGCAAGGTGGAGGTGGAGTACTGGTTTGGACTGGTATCATCAAAGATGAGCTTGTGGGGCCTTTTCGGGTTGAGGATGGAGTCAAGCTCAACTCCCAGTCCTACTGCCAGTTCCTGGAAGACACCTTCTTCAAGCAGTGGTACAGGAAGAAGTCTGCATCCTTCAAGAAAAACATGATTTTCATGCAGGACAATGCTCCATCACACGCGTCCAAGTACTCCACAGCGTGGCTGGCAAGAAAGGGTATAAAAGAAGAAAATCTAATGACATGGCCTCCTTGTTCACCTGATCTGAACCCCATTAAGAACCTGTGGTCCATCATCAAATGTGAGATTTACAAGGAGGGAAAACAGTACACCTCTCTGAACAGTGTCTGGGAGGCTGTGGTTGCTGCTGCACGCAATGTTGATGGTGAACAGATCAAAACACTGACAGAATCCATGGATGGCAGGCTTTTGAGTGTCCTTGCAAAGAAAGGTGGCTATATTGGTCACTGATTTGTTTTTGTTCTGTTTTTGAATATCAGAAATGTATATTTGTGAATTTTGAGATGTTATATTGGTTTCACTGGTAAAAATAAATAATTGAAATGAGTATATATTTGTTTTTTGTTAAGTTGCTTAATAATTATGCACAGTAATAGTCACCTGCACACACAGATATCCCCCTAAAATAGCTAAAACTAAAAACAAACTAAAAATTACTTCCAAAAATATTCAGCTTTGATATTAATGAGTTTTTTGGGTTCATTGAGAACATGGTTGTTGTTTAATAATAAAATTAATCCTCAAAAATACAACTTGCCTAATAATTCTGCACTCCCTGTATACTAGACAGTAGTTTGAAGTAGGTCACTCACCTCTGAGTCTTGCCGTTTGGCGCTGGTCTGTGGAGTCCGGCAAGGGGGGGGGCCCCAGTTCACTTTTCTTGAATTGGTTTATCTCCTAGTTTGTCTGCTATCTGTGTTTATGTTTGCTATATTTCTATTGCCTGTGTGGAGGTTGTCCATGCCCCCCATATTTCTAGAAATTTTGGGTATGTGTTGTTAGTCGTGTGTGTGAATCTGTCAAACAACATTATGCCATTTAATTTGTGTATTACCTCTTGTATCCTGAGGTCTGGGGTTCGCCATTTTTGAGCTATGTGGCTTTTTGCTGATAGCATCAGGTACTGAAACCATTTATTCTGGCTTTTCGAAATATGTGTAATAGGTCCTCTTAGGAGGCATGTGTCAATTGACCAAGGGATTGGTGTATGCAGTGTCTCTGAGGCTAGTTTTAGCACTTTGTTCCAGAGGTTTAGGGCTATGGGGCATTCCCACCATATATGTTCGAATGTCCCCCTATCCTGGCAGTGCCTGAAACATTGTGGGGGGATTCGCGTGTTAATGGTGTGTAGTTTTGCAAGTGTATAAAATGCTCTAAGGAGGAATTTTATGGATGTTTCCCTAAGGGAATAGCTCAGGGGGCTCTTCACAAGTTTGAGGCAGGTTTTCTCCCAGGCCTTATCGTCTTTTGGGGTTCCTATGTTTTGATCCCACTTCCACTTAAAGGGAGCTGTGTTGTTGTTGTACGTCTCTCTAATTGCTGCATATAGTGTGCTTATGATGCCTTTTGTGAGTGGGGCTTATTGGCAGATCACGCTTAGCCAGTTTGGTCTGGGGGCTCCCCATTTCCTAATAAGTGTTGTTATGTAGTGTTTTATCTTACAAAAGTTGAAATGTTCTCTTAATGGGATGTTATGGTTATGTCGGAGCTGGTCAAAGGTAAGGACCTTATCATTTTGTATCCATTTGTCTAGGGTGTCTAGTTTGTTCAAGGACCACCAGTTAATTGAGTCCTTGTCTAATGTATCCCAAATTGTTGGGATTGTTAAAGTGGGTGTTAAGTTTGATAGGCCTCTTGTTATGTGGTGTGCCTTGTTGGTTTTGTGCCAGGTGTGTAATATATGTCTGATGATTGGGTTGCTGTGTTTCTCGCATGCGTGTGGTATGGTGGGCGACCATGTCACATTGTCCCATTTATGTGGGTGCATTTGTATGTTCTCCACAAATACCCAGATTGGCTGGTGCTCCACGCAGTGGGATTGGGGGAGGAATGCTAGTTGGGCTGATGTATAGTAAGCTTTTAGGTCCGGGCACGCTATGCCCCCGGTGTTATAATTGCTATATAGCAGCTTCTTTGAAATTCAAGGTTTTTTGTTGCCCCATATGAATCTTGTTAGATGCCTTTGAAATCTGTCTAAGTCTTTTCGTTTTATGGGAATAGGGAGGGTCCTAAACAAGTACAACAGCCTTGGTAATATGTTTAATTTGATGGAATTTATGCGTCCCGTCCAGGAGATCGGGAATTTACTCCAATTTTTTGTGTCTGCACATAGGGTTTTGAATATAGGTGGATAGTTGGCCTCATACAGCCCAGACAGGTCGGGGGTCAGTTTTATTCCCAGATAGTTGATTTGGTCTGAGGACCATGTAAAGTTATATTTTGTTTTTAATCTGGTTAAGGTTTGTTCTGGAATGTTGGAGCCCATAGCCTCAGTTTTATTATAATTAACTTTTAATCCCGAAATCATTCCGAATTGGTCCAGGGTCTCCAGCAGGGGGGGTATAGAGGAATCCGTCTCGGTCACAGTGCATAGAATGTCATCTGCATACATGCAGCATTTGAATTGGTGGGACCCAGCCCAAACCCCCTTGATACCCCCATCCGCCCTGATTCTCTGTGCGAGAGGTTCTATCGCCAAAGCGAATAGTAATGGCGACAAGGGGCACCCCTGTCTCGTCCCTCTTTCTATGTCAATGTAATTTATGTTTTCCCCTTCTAGTTTCAGGAATTCTTTGGGTTTATTGTATAGGGTGTTAAAGACGTTGAGAAAATTTCCCCTGATCCCCATTTTGTGTAGCACTCCTTTCAGATAGCCCCACTCTAGGGAATCAAAGGCTTTCTCTAGGTCAAAAGCGATGGTGCAGAGTGATTTGTTGTTTGCCTTGGCTATATGCATAACATTCATTATCCTTCTGATGTTGTCCCCCGCCTGTCTGTACGGCACAAAACCAACTTGATCTTTGTGTACCAATTTTGGGAGGAATTTTGAGATTCTGCAGGCCATAATTTTTGCTAGTATCTTAAGGTCGCCGTTTAATAGGGAGATGGGTCGATAGTTCTTGGCTTCTATGGGATCGCGGCCTGGCTTGGGGAAGAAAATGAGGCTTGCTTGTGTGAATTCGTGAGCTATCTGTTCCCCTTTGAGTATGGCGTTGAATAATTTGGCTAGGTATGGTGACAGGTGATCAGTGAATGTCTTTTAATAAATATTTGGGTACCCATCTGGTCCTGGCGCCTTTCCTAGTTTCATTCCTTCAATTGTTTCCCTGACTTCATTTAGCGTAATTTCTGTATTAAGGGCTTCTAGATCTGTGGTTGATATTTCTGGTAAATCTAGGCCAGATAGATAGTTTTGGATCTGATGTGTTGTAGAGGTTTTCTCTGATGTGTAGATTTTCTGGTAAAAGTTTTTAAAGGTTTCTTGTATTTTGGATTGGCTTTGGGTTATATGGCCATCTGCTGTTTTTATTTGGAATATTTGATTGTTGTGTTGTTTTGTTTTCAGTTTCCTGGCGAGCATTGAGGGGCATTTGTTTGCCTGCTTCAGGAATGTGTGTTGGGATCTGCGCATTATTCTTTCTGTTTTAATTGTTAGAATGTTATCTAATTCTTGTCTTGTTTTTACTATTTCCGCTGTCCTTGTAAGGGTCAGCTTCATTTGGTTTAAGGTCTCTAGTTTGTGTAATTTTTTAGTTAAGTCTGCCTCTTTTTGATTAAGGGTCTTTTTGTAAGTGGTGGCTATCCTTATAATGGATCCTCGCATATAGGCCTTATGGGCTAGCCAGAGCCAGCCTATTCCTGTCTCTGGTTTTTCATTTTGTTCAAAGTATCGTGTCAGTTCTGATTGTATTTGCATTTTTGTTTCTGGTATGGCAATAAGGGACTCATTTAGTCTCCAGTTAAATTTGGATTTTAACCCCGTGTTCAGGTTCAAAGTGATGGCCACCGCAGAGTGATCAGACCATGGACAGGGGATTATTTGTGCATTGCTAGAGTGGTCAAACAACCCAGAGTCCAGAAATATCATATCTATTCGGGAGTACGTTTGATGTGTGGGGGAGAAGAAGGTGTATTCCCTTTCCAGGGGGTGATGTCCCCTCCATGCATCTATTATGTTATTATTTTGCATTAGCATTTGAATCTTTTGCAGTTGCTTACTAAATCTTAAGTCTGATTTATTTCCCGACCTGTCCAGTGTGGCTTGTAGAGTGAGATTGAGGTCTACCCCCAAAATAATCTTCCCTGTGTCTAGAGGGATTAAGGTATTCAGTAGTTTGATTAGGGATTTGTGTGGCACAGTGGTGGGTGCGTAGAGGCTTATAAGGGTGATTTTTTTCCCTAGTATCGATCCAATTAAGATAATGAAGTCCCCTTCCTTATCCACGATTTTACGTTCTAATTGAAATGGGAACAATTTATGTATTATTATTGTGGCCCCTGCTCTCTTGGTTTTCTGTGTGGCTGAGTAAAAGGTAGGGTATTCCCTGTGAAGGTATTTTGGTAGTTTGTCTTGGGCAAAATGTGTCTCCTGTATGAAGAGCACCGCCGGTTTATACTTTTTGTAAAAGAGGAATGCCTTCCTTCTTTTGAAAGGGGTATTAAAACCCTTTACGTTATGGGAAATGAGATTAAATGTGACCTCTGCCATGTGTGTGTCGTGGTTTTTGTCTGTGTAGGTTGTTCTCACCTGTCTGTTGTTCCTGGTCCCGGGGCCCTCCCTCTGCGGAGTCCAGTTGACCTTGAGGCTCGTGTCCTTGTGTAATTGTGTGGAGCCGCTTGTAATGTAAGCAAACACAAAATGACTTTAGTAACATGCATAACATAAATACATAACATTCGTTTAGCGTAAACTTGTAATAAGCAACCATAGTAAACAACAAAGTCTCCAGGCACTTTAGTAGAAGTACCCTTAGTTTAGAGAGTAAAGGGGATCTGTTCTCCACTTTCCCTCTGGGAGAATAACCGTGACCTAGTGTCTATTCTTTATTATTTAATTCAGTTCCTTATTGTAGTGTCCTTCTGTTATGAAGGGTTCTCTTCAGTCTGTGTATATCTGGTTAGTAGTGCCTAGCGCACTACTCAAATTTTATGTTTTCCTGTATCTGAACTGACTACAGGAACTCCATGTGTGTGTCTGCTTAATCATCCTTTATGTCAAGATTTATTTCATGTGCGAGCAACCGGGTGTGTTTGTTGCTAATGTCTTTGCTGTTTTCTTGTGTTATTTGTTGCAGTTGTATAGTATCTGGAAAGATCTTTGTTTTGTTTGTTGTTCATTATTCCTAGAGGTGATTCAACCAGTTTTGTCGTAATGATGAGTTTGTACGGTTATTTTGTTCAGGTGACTCTCTCCTGATTTTTATTTGCTGTGTCTCTTGGAGGTGTGGGCTTTTCTTGCCTGGTTTTCTTTGTGCTTTTACTGTTGGTAGTCTCCGTCCAGGCCCTAATGGGCCTTTGGCTTGCGTCGTTGTTGGTATGTGGTTCTTGTCCGGGCGGTTGTTTTAGTTGTAGTTGTTGTAAAAGTTTGTGTCCTTCATCTGGGTTATTGACTTTATGAAATGACCCGTTCGCCTGGAAGATTAGGGCGAATGGGAATCCCCATCTGTAGGAGATTCTATGTGAAATGAGAGTTTGCAGTATTGGTCTCATTGCTCGCCTTTTTTCCAAAGTTATGGGAGAGAGGTCCATGAAAATTTGCAGGTCACTGCCATCCGGGCCTTTGATAGCTCTTATCTTCCTTGTTGCTGACAGAATGAGATCTCTAGTGCTTTGTTTTAAGTATCTGACAATGACGTCTTTTGGTGTGTTTGTGTTTCTAGCAGGTCCTAGGGCTCTGTGTGCCCTCTCAATCTCATCTTCTTCTATTCCACACTCTGGTAGTAGTGTGTGGGTTACTGCTGTTATATATTGCTTCAGTTCTGTGACTTGGGAGGAGATGCCTCTGTATCTTAAATTGTATCTATGGGACCTGTTTTCCAGGTCCTCGTATTTGCTTTCCATTTTTGCTATCTTATCCGTGTTGCTGGTGATGTCTTTTCTGTCTTTGATTTGTGTTTCTATTATTTTATCTGTTATCTCCTCTAGTTGGTGGGTCCGTTCTCCGATATCGTGGATCTCTTTCCTGATGTCCCTCACTGCCGAGGTTATGTAGTCCTTTAATAATTTTTCAAATTTCTCCATTGATTTTTCTGAGACATCCATGTGTGGAGATGGAGGAGTGGCGCCATCTTCTGGTTCCGAGGTTTCCGGTGGATCCATGGCTGTCTGTGTTGTTGTCAGGTGAAAGTGCTCTGTGGGTTTGAAGTGTTCCTCTATACTTTTGCTTGGTACACTTTTCCTGCTTTTCCCCATCTTGTATCTGGGAGGGTGTGGTTTTGTAGAGCTTAGGTAGTCGCTAGGTGTAGTTGCCCTTTGGCTTGTGACCCTTTGCTGTTTGGTTATGTTTTCCTTTGCATCTTGTTGATTTGGCTTTAATCTATCATTTCTGGTTGGTTATCTGTTTTTGGAGTTCCTGCTGTTTCTCCCCTTTTTTAGCCGTCTTTCATGGTTTCTTTTGTCTTGTTATCTTCCTTGGGGTTGGTGAATGAGTTGGGCTCCTTGTTGATAGTGCCCGTTCTTGCTCATGGGCATTAATTTGACCCCTTGTCTAGTCCGCGAGTATAGTGTTGAGGTTGTTCTGCTTCTGTTTTATCTTCCCACCTTGTTAGGGATATATTATCAGGAGTTTGCCTTTTACTGTTTTTGGGTTGATTTATCTGTGCTTTTTGAGGAGCTAGTGCTGAGCACTTCTTGTTCCCTTTCCAGCTCAACCCCAGTGATTTTGGGTTGCAGCTCTGGAGTTTGTAGGAATTTCCAAATTGTAATGTTCTGTTATTAGCTGCAGTGGAAGTGGTAAGACAAAAGGTGGCTTTGTAGTCTCTTTCACCTAAGCCAGTCTCTATAATGCTGCTGCAATAGGTGTGAATGGACACTAAGTGGCTGTGCAGGGTTGGAGTTTAAAGTGATCAGGACAGAGGCAGTTTCAGGTTATGCTGCTGCTGGAGAAAATAAAACTTTTGAGGAAAAGTTCTTTAAGCTCAATGACTTTTCACAACATAAGGGGAAGGTCCCTGTGCCCCTGCTTTTTTTTAAACCCTTCTTCCAAAGGCCTTTTTATGTGGTACTGGCCCTTTAAAAACGTCTGGCAGGGATATCATGCAAACAGGCTTTTCCCCTTTCCCTCTGGAGGTGAGCAGGGTCTTATTATCTCCCAGGGGAGGGTGTAGAGTAGTGGGTCTCAGTCCCCTGCAGTCCCTTAGTGTTAGGATGCCCCTCCACACTAATTTACTGTCCTGCTATTCTCTGCAGTACTCACTGTGTAGGCAGAGCCCCAAGATGGCTGCCAGTCAGGCACTGCTCCGTTGTGTAGCCTGCCTCCCCAGCCTCCCGCTCCACTCCTCCGCAGTCCATCCTCCGGCTGGTGAGTTGGAGGATCTGGGTAGGTGAGGGAGAGTTAGTCACCCCCGTGTGTCGGCGCCCAGGGGTTGCAGATGGAGTTGAGGGAGCACATGGCCCACTCAGATGGAATTATTTTTAATTGATGTAGTGCTCCAAGTGCCATACCTAGATGCTTTGAAAGGCACATATACATTTTCTGTGAATTTCTTGGAAATGTCTGATTAAAGTAAGGTTTTCAAGACAGATTTGAATCATAAAGCACATTATAGGAAACGTAGGTTGTAAACATAATTTATGTTCCTCGGACACATATATCTGTAAATTGTTGTTTTTTTTACCTTCCTGGAGAAAACTCTCTACTTAACTATTTTGATACTCATTTGAGGCCTTATTCTATTGCATTATATTTTATTCTTTAATATGGTAATTTATTACACTACTAAAATGAATTCTTATATGTAAAGAAAACCAGGCCAGGCTTGACGTGTTGCAGTCCTTTTCGAAGGCCAGCAAGTAGGCCTCTATGTCATCCTCCTTACTCATTTTTTGTATGTGGTGACTTGCTTGCAATCCTATAACAGGTTCTCTTGTTCCTGTAGCTGCCAGTTGTTTGGTTTGGTGTATTATCTCCTGTAAATTTGCTTGGCTTTGTGTCATCTGGTTTGCCAGCAATCTGTTAAATTCCTGCTGTTGTCTGTTTGTCTCTTGCTGTGCTGCTGTGGCTTGTAACAATGCTTTTACTACCTCTTCCATTTTTCTGTGGGTGGTCTTTTTGGTATAAAGACCTAGATCTCACTTCTTACACCAGTTGTGGTAGATTAGCCTGTTACCTTGTAAATTACCAGACAGGAATTCAGGTATTCTTTTAATATTTTATTTAAAAGTCCTAATTTTATACAAAATAAAAAACACTCTCTTCATCTGTGGAAAAAGGGGAGCATTCGGCCTGCCCGTCTCTCCGAAATGCTCCAACCACCAGGGACCCTTTAAATAGTCTTTTGAAAGACAGTGACACTTTCAGTTATACTGCTGCCTTCTCCCTGGGGTTAAAATGTCCACAGTCTCTAAACCGGAAAACTGCTTTCTCAGCAGATTAACTTGCCTTGTAGGCCCGAGTTGCTCCTGGAGACAGCTCTGTTCTGGAAACCCGTGCTGCTCCTGTAGACGGCTCTGCTCGGTTAACCAATGGTGCTCCTGCAGACAACTCTGCTCTGGAAACTTGGGCTGCTCCTGCAGACAACTCTGCCCTGGACTTCAGACTGTCTCTCCTTGCAGACAAACAAATCTTTACTCCAAACACTTCCCCATAGTGTGCTCTGTAGGGCTTTTTAAATCATCCTGATAAGAATCAGGTGCACTGGCTGATTGAGCTGCAGTCCCAATTAACTCTTGCTTATCCTTGCTTGACTCTGTTTCACTATATTGAACAAGTAGCGGTTACGGGATTGACAGATCAAAGGATTTATGGCCGCAAAGTTCAAAGTTGCTGAGCATGTAGGCTTTTCTCTGCCTTGCTGCGTTTTAACCCGCAAGTTATCTGCGGGCTGCGTTACAGGGCTAATTTACTAGCCGTAACCCATAAAGTTGGAGTTATGGGCTACGTTTTAAAACGTAGCCTGAATTTAATGGGGCTGCAAGTCACCTTGCCTTTTACCTAATATGTTTATTAATTATGAGCAAACTAGAGATGTGCCCGTCAAAAAATGACGGCAATGAAATTGTAAGGTTGCTAATGCTGTTTGGTGTATAATAATGAAATATATAATCCATTAATAAATGAATATACTTTACCTATTTTGAAGCATTGTGTTGTAGAGCTGGCAATCTGTTTTGATGTTGCTGCAGCATTAGTGTTGTGGAGCTGCTGTGTAAGCGTGATGAATGTGTGCAGTGTAATAGTGTGCGTGCGCAAGACGAAACCGTTAGCGTAGTTGTGTACTTCCGCATTGGCGTAAAATGGCGGGTAATGTGTGGTATGGGTCTTAGCGGAATATCCGTAGGTTGTTTGTTGTGTTTTGCGAGTTTCTTGTGGTGTTTTGCGTGTTTAGAGTGCTGTAGCCTCGTTTTCGTTTTGTTCGGCGGCCATTTTTTCTCTCGCTTAGTGAATTTTTTAGTGTCTAAACTCTTTTATTTTTAGTTAAATGAAGGTGTAAGTTGTTTTTTTGAGGTCCTGGATGCTTCCTCTTCCTGTAGGTAAGCGTTTTATGTATGTGCTGTGTGTATTTATTGTGTTTTGAATTTTTTCCTGTTCGCAGGTTGCGGGCGCTTTTGCGAGGTCGTAATGAGTGGTAACGTGTGTCATATGTTGTTTGCTTTTTTCTTGTGGTGTTTTGCATGTTTAGAGTGCTGTAGCCTTGTTTTCGTTTTGTTCGGCGGCCATTTTTTCTCTCGCTTCAAGAATTTTTTTGTGTCTAAACTCTTTTATTTTGAGTTAAATGAAGGTGTAAGTTGCTTTTTTGAGGTCCTGGATGCTCCCTCTTGTAGGTAAGCTTTTTAGGTATGTGCTGTGTGTATTTATTGCGTTTTGAATTTTTTTACGTTTGCGAGTTGCGGACGATTTTTGCGAGGTCGTAATGAGTGGTAACGTGTCTCGCATGTTGTTTGCGCTGCGATGTAAAGTTTGCGAGTGTCGCAGTTGGTGTGTCGTGTTGTTTGCGTTGCTTCGTAAAGTTTGCGAGGGTCGCAGTTGCTGGCAAGTTCTCAAGGGCGGCGGCTCGCTGCGCGAGCCCGCAAGCATTAGCAACAACTCGCATGCTCACAACTATATATGTGATGTTCACTAAAATTACCTGTCACTAACTACCTCTCTGTATTAACTAATATCTAAGACCTGTGCAAAAATGAGCTTTCTCTAAAATCTGTTTGCTTGTGCCTAGCTTCTGTGTGCTGAGGTTATATTGCATTTGAGTATTACAGAAGAATTAAAAAATATGTAAAGCTACTTGTTTACAGTAGAGAATTAGACTTTTAAATAGTAGGACACGCTTTTGTAGTGAACTTTTTCCTAGAGAAGGCAATCTTTGTATTTTCAGAGGGTAACAAAGTTTTAACATGATGATGCTCACATTACAATATGGGCAGCATTATAGAATGGCTCCATGGGCCTCATTAAATTTTACAAATTGTAGTTACTGAAGCCTGTAAAGGAGCCCGCAAAAGTTTTGGCTATTAAATTGACCTCATTTAGCTACCCGCAAACAATCTGCGGGTTACAGGATGAAAAACAACTGCGGTTACCAAAATCATAACTCCAACCCATCTGAGCCTTTGACCTTTCAAACCCATAAATGTTACAATCGCAAATCTCTATTAAATTGCTACAATTCCTCAAGCGCGCAATTGCTGTTACACCCGTAAATGTAGCCAAAAATCCTACGGGTACTAGAGAGTACTCGCTACGGGGTTAAACACCTGTTCGTAGCACTGTAAATGCAAACAAAAAAAGCAATACTGCACTTTAAAAGACAGGAAAAGGGATTTAAGACATTAGAATAAATTGCACAACAGTTCCAAGCTCGCAAATCTGCAATAAAAAAAATATTTTTGTTACGTTTTATTTTTATGTTATATCAATTATATCAATCAAGGGGTTAATACATATCAAGCCACGCACATGAACTAGACTGGTTTCTTCATTCATTTTTATTGATGTTCTCATTTCTGGATTACGAGTCTGATCGCATATCGGACTTCAAAACACAAGTTGATTGTCAAGATGACGGTCTCATTTACTATTGGCTCTGTCTCAGCAGTAACATACGGTCTTGCCTCGTTGATCATGATCAGGCATTGAAATGTTACATATAGAAGCAGGGTTTGCGAGTTTAAGCCTTCGGACCCATACTTACGGGCTTGTTCAATTTAATCACTGTAAACTGCTGCAATTTTAATAAGGCCCCATGTCTCTCATATTTGAAGGTTTAATATTTGATTCTGTTAAGACCATCGGAACTCATCATAGCAAAAATTAGATTAGCCTAAGGGTTGATCAGATTACATGGAACATATTTATTTTATAATTTCCCAAGGTCACCTATTAGTAGATGAGGTGAGTTTCTTGGATTCTAGTGGAAGGAAGCAGGTCCCCTGATTGTGACAAATGGAGAAAGTGAGGTCATGTCAGAGAATGGGAGGAAGACGAAGAGATTAAATTGTACACCATTCTGCTTCAGACCACTAGATGCTATAAATTAAGACAATCACCTCATCTATATGATCGGTGACAATAGGTGCCATTATAAAATAAATATGGAAGGATGCTACTTGAAATCTGATCACAGACTACTGTTTCAAAAGTATCAGCTTTTAAGTTTAAATTGGTATATACAGACATTCACCTACTAATTATGACTGATTACAAAGGTAAATTATAATGTGCAGTTACTTGTGTTGGATTTGTTTAATGACTTTAATCAATGTTGTTTTGTTTGTATTTTAGGATACTGTCCTAACTTAAGTAAGTGGAACCTAATTTACCATTATTATTGCATATGTGTTCTAATTCAACCACTATCAAATGGAAAGTCCTCATCAAAGTTGTGAGTTTTTTTTATCTCTAGAGTCATATGTCTATTAATCAACATGTTATAGTTGTTTAAAATATACTGTGGGAGCCTCTTGATCGCATAAAAAATAAGGCTGAGAAATGTATGAATGAGGCAATAATCAGAGTAAGAACTCATTTTATTCACTATGGTAGGAAGTTTTGTGAGGTGAAACATCACCAATTATCATGCTATAGTATAGAGCAGACTTGTCCAACATTAGTCCTTAGGGGTGGATTCATATTTTTTCAGAAAATTGTGTTGACTACAAGGGGATCAGTTTATGGTTAAATTTAATTTTAATGGGAAAGATCATTTCATACACAGTGCTTGATTACATGGCTCTCATAATAATGATAAATAGGAATGGGTGTTCTTACAAGATAGTTTAAGCAGCTGTTGCATGGCTCCCACAGACTTGTTCACGTAAGAGCTTACTGCTACATACAAAGGGTATTTTTTCACGTAAGGAAAATAGCTCACAAGTATTTTCAGACATCCTTACATGATACATAAGCAGCTTACTAAAATGTACCTAAGGAGCTTGACAAGTGAGGAAAAAAGCATAAGAGTGCCTACAGCAGTGATCACACAAGAGAAATAGCTTTCCTGCACATGGTACATTTCTTACATAATATGCTGCACATTTCTTACAGCTAACACCCTTCTGGATCTCCAACTTGTCATGGTGAAGGTGCTTGTGTACCTCAATGAAGCTGTGAGCTATACCATGTAGGGTCATCCAAGATGGGCAGGTCATAGCAGAGAGGTCAGACAAATTGTGGTCCACTGGAGAAGGAGCTGGCAACCGACTCCATTATCTTAACCAAGGAAACTATATGGATAAGCACAACCAGATACAAAGAAAGAAGTACCTGGCTTGCTGCATCGATATGGTCACCTAGAGTCAGATACGACTGAATTGTATAATTCATAGCCAGTTTTAAATGCTCTTTTAAAAAAATCGACTCCTTGTTGGGGTGACAGAGTCTCTTTAACGCCATCCTCTACTGGTCACATATGTGGAGAGTGGTGGCAGCAGTGGTTAGCACTGTGGGAGTGAATGTCAGGGGCATTGTGATGAAGAAGATGGCAGAGGAAGTCAAGTATAACAAGTGGGAAGATCTCCTGAAGGGCAGGATGTCCACAGCAATTGTTGTATCCCAGGCCTAGTGAACATGGACTGTCCGAGACCCTGCAAGATAACTATGTGCACCATCAGTCAAACAACTAATTCATCAATCATGTTCACAAACCTACACTCCTACTCCCTGATATGGCCTACATCAGACAACAATGACTCTGTAAACCAGCTGCAACATTGATATAACATATACAATATAGCTGATGACCATCAGTGACTTTTAAGCTTGGCCTTTAACGCACACAACAATGTATGACTTTATGTTGATACTAATAATATGCAAGACCATAGGAAAGACCAAATCTCCATAATGAGACAAACCCATACTATCACATGACTTAAGGCCAAACAATGTACCCATGACATCAGAACTGCCAGGTATTCACATTTTCAAGATGTCTCCTATGCCACAGTTGAAGCTGAACATACAAACATTGGATGAAATTATGATTATGAGAATTAAAATATGCATACGTTATTTTCCTTCTACAGTGCCTCCAGTGCTGCAGGACCAACCACTGCAGCAGGAGGAGGAGTACACCCGCCACCCTTTCCAAAGTGGCAAGTGGAGGTACTTCTGGAGAGCTCAAAGAGATAGGGAACAAAAGTCAGAGGCACCGTTGCCAGCCTGAATTAAAGTTTCAAAGATGACAGCACAAACAACAGGAGATTGCCCATTCGGTATAGGGGCAAGTCTCCAACCTTAACAGGAACTTAGACAGAGTGGGGGCCTCGTCATAGCAGTACTTGAAAACTTCCAGAGACATGCTGCCTCCCAGTCCACCACACCGGGAGAGATTACCCATGGTCTTATGCCTGCTTACATGCTGCTGGATATCGTCCAACTCCCTGTTAGATGGCCAAAAAATACACCATGTTGTGGCTCTGGTGTGGGAGTCACTGTAGCCAGGAGGGTGAGAAGATAGGGGCTGCATCCCTTGATCTCAACTCCAGACCAATAATAGATCACATTTAAAGCCATATCCCTGCTTGAGCATGGGTAAGCTAAGCAGAAGTTCAGAGATGCGGATTGTAAGTGAAACTCCAAAAATAATGCAACGTGTCAGCATCGTAAGATGGCCAATGATATCTGCACATACATTATAATATGTTTTTGCTAATCTAATAGCTTGTTTAAAGAAGCAGTGTATTCAAGGTTTTGTGTTAAAAGCCAGCATACCAATGAATGAGAAATAAGCAAATGATGAGACACGATAAATTAAAGTTATTAGTAATTTTTAACAAGTTTTATATTTTATTCGCCATGTGACTGCTGACATTAAGGGTACATCTAAGTAAAATGGATTATTACATTTCTACAATTCTTAGGCAAAAAACATCCTTGATATATGCAGCAAATTTCATAAAACGTTTTATTTTTATTATCGTATTGACCTGAATATAAGCCGCACCTGTGAAATGCAAGAAAAAAAAAAAAAAAGATAATATCCGAATATAAGCTGCAACTTACCTATGGTAAATTCTTTAGTGGGTCACAGGGTGAAAATCGTAGCTCGCAAAATGTTACAATCGCTAAAATTGCAAATAGCTACTTACACCGCTAAATGGTAAATGTAAAAGAAAATCCTACGAGTTCCAAATAGAAGCCGCAAGTGGGTTAAATGTAGCACTATAAATGCAAATGAAAAGTCAATACTGCACTGTAAAATATGGGGAAGTGATGAATGACATTAGAATTATGGTAATTGTGCAACAGTCTCAAGCCCGCAAATCGTCAATATTTTTTTTACGCTTGCAAATATAAGCCTCACATGTCATTTCCAAGCTCGGAAATTGGAAAACAAAGTACGGTTTATATTCGGGCCAATACGGTAAAATCTAAAAAACCCTCTAATGATTATGTAGACATCTACAGGGGTATCTACACAGGCACCTGATATTCACAATCAGCATGAGCATTTGGGAACCCATTTTAACTCTTCTGGGAACTCATTTCACTTTTTACTAACCTGCCATGTCTTCCTCAGCCTAAAGGAGAGCACTGATGTCAGCCGTGAAGTCACTGCTGGGTTGTGACCCACCTTCTTCCTGCTGAAGTGTCTGCTCTCTGCTGTGCAGCAGGGCCCCGCCCCCACCAGAGATCAGCACAGACAGAGTAGCTGTGTGTGTGAGAGACCTGCAGCTGCTGTGTGTGAGACCAGCAGCTGCCACCAGAGAGAGTGCGTGAGAGTGAGTGAGAAAGTGAGAGAGTGAGTGAGTGAGAGAGGGTGGGTGATGGGTGAATGAAAGGTGAGTGGGTGAGAGGTGAGTGAGTGGTAGGTAAGTAAGTTATGAGTGAGTGGTGGCTGAGCAGAGACTATTTTTTTCTTTGCAGCATTTAGTAATAAGTACAGTTACATCCCAAGTGATACACTTTGTATAGTAAGAGATGAAACAAAAGGGAGATGAAGCAGAGGAAGTGCTGGCAGATATCTGCCCTTACAACTTTAATTATTGTACTGAACATGCCAGAAGCCAATGGGATGAAGATTGATACAGTGTATTAGCCTGTTTCTGATTCGGCACAACAAAATATGAATGTTAGGCTAGTTAAATATGACAAATATGGGTACAGTTATGATAGCTCATGTTTGTGGTCAGAACCTTCTGTGTCTGGATCAGTAGCTGATTTGTTGGCTTGTGCTACCTGGCCCCCTCTTAGCATGATTAGAGGGCTAGGGAGATCCAGAAAGGTAATTGAAGAGGGGAGTGGAAGGTGGGGTGAATGCAGCAATGTTGACAGGTAAGAAGGGGTGGATAGGGTATTTATAGGTCATGCTCCTCCTACGAACCCCAGGTTCACTTGGACACTTGTGGTTGGAGCCTTATGTGTCTGGATCAGTAGCTGATGTTTTGGCTTGTGCTACCTGGCTCCTTTTATAGTTTTAGAAGGCAAAAATAACAAAAGTGTAGGGATTGTAATTTATTCTGTACGATTTTTGAAGCCTTCTTTAGTTTCATTGGCTGGATTGGGGATATACCTTGTAAAGCAATTAGATTTCCAGTGATCATGGATTGGATTATGGGAGCTGGAGTGTTTGCATTAAAAGCAGAAGTGGCTGCTCCTATGCGGAAAGCATGACCTGCAAAAGTGTATGGTTTAGTCCTAGTTTGATTAGCAGGAGTTGGGTGTAATGAATGAAGGAGGCTTTGGATAGAGGCTGACTGGAGATGCTTAGGAGAGGGTGCAGTGATGTTTTGTTTTTTTATGGAATTAACTAGATTTTTAATAGTGGACACTGGGCACCAGTTATTGTAGGTGGAATCATAGATAATGGATTTTTTTTTAACTATTTTAGGTGGTTTGGAGAGTGCGAGGGAAATGATCAGGGAATAATGTTATGTCTTGCTTGGTGATGTAGCGGAGATTGTTTTGAGAGGTTGTGAATTCTCCAGGCCTAAGGAAACCATAGAAAGCCAGCATTATGGCTGCAGAGATAGTTAAGGAAGTGGCATGACCAAATTAATTGCTATATAAGATTTGGAGGTGATGCTTAAAAAGGGGACTATCAATTGGCTGTCGTTGGGGTTCAAAAGCATGGGTCTGTCAATGGAATGTTGGGCAGTAAGGTGAAATTGGTCTTCTTACATAGAATGCCACCAATCAATTGAGGTTTCAGCCAATCCGGTAGCCCGTAAGCAAGCTTGCACGGTCTTGGAAAATGTGCGATGGTTAAACCCATAACTTACAGCCTCCAGAATCCTTTGATCTTTCACTTTCGGAACGGTTACGATGGCTAAAATTGCAAAATGATATTCAATTGCTCAATTTCCCCAAGCTTGCAAATGTTTTCACACCCGTAAATGGCAAAAGAAGGAGAAAACCCTATGAGTGCTAGAGAGGACTCGCAAAGGGGTTAAATACCTATTTGTAGCACTGTAAATGCAAATAAAAAATCAATACTGCTTTGTAAATGACGGGGAAAGCAATGATAGACATTGGAATTAATGGCACAACGGTCTCAAGCCCACAAATCGGCAGTATATAAGATCTAATTTTTATGTTTCATTTGGGGGTTAAATAGATCTTGGGTATCAAAGAGTTAATACATATCAGGCCACCCATATGGACTAGAACTGTATTGCATTAATTTTTATAATTCTTTATTTTGCGGGTTTGCGAGTCTGATCACATATCGGACCACCGAACCTAATTGATTGACATGTAACCTCCTTGTTTTGCTGCCGTAATGTTGACATTCTCTTTTTCTATTGGCTGATATGAAATGGGAGGTTGTGGGCTTGCTTAATTGATCATATTCCCGCCCTGAACTGCAACGAACCAGTGCATGGTTTACAGTTTCGGCTTTGGGACAGTAACTTGCGGCCTTGAACAACTAAATAGGATCTCAATAGGAGATGAACGGGAGCTTGGAATTGAATGTGGCTCAATGTTTTTATGGTTTTGGGATGTAGATGCAGACCTTTGTCACAGTGGGCTGCAAATGTGATGAAAATTTGTTTTTGAAAAGGGAAATTTTATTTTGTAGTGAGCTACAAAAACAAAAAATACCATACAGGCCTTTTCATATGTGCGCTTCATATTAGTTGATAGTCCATCATTCATTGTTTTTTGGGCAGAATGCAGGAGGTGGCTTAGATTAGTGCTAGGGGCAGATGCGGATGAGGAGTGAGATCCATGGGTTTGGTCTCTGTGTCCTGTGGAGAGAGACTGAACATTGGTCGGAGAGCTTTATGAAGGACAGGGGTACAGCTGGCATTGATTGATCAAAAAGTGGTATGCAAGTTCTAGCATAAGGGACATCATGGAGGCATCCTTGACTTTCATTTTAGATAAAGTGAAATGGGTATATGGGTCTGGGCCTTGCCAGACGTGACCCCAGGTGCGAGTGGCTATGAGAGTAGGGATGACGTCTTTATTGGGTACGGATGCTTGGTAAGGTTCCGGAAAAGGTGATGAAATTATTTCTGACCTGATAACTGAGGTGTAGTGGGACAGGAATGCTGCAACCTGGATTTGCAGAGAGTTTGATTTCTCTCTAACTTATTATCTGATAGACTGCAAGATGAGTCCAAGATAATCCATAGAAACTCTATGGTATGAGCAGGCCCATATCGGGTGCAAATGGTAGCTTTAAATTGGTGAATAGCTCTACTGATTTCTGAAGACTGGATGGAGTGGTGAGTGGTGATTCTATGTACAGAAAGCCGTCTAGGTAATGTATGACTATCAGGCAATTTTTGATGTGCATGAGTATCCATCAAAGGCTCTGGGCAAAGTGGTTAAAGATCTTTGGGGTACTATTAGAGCCAAAAGTTAGTCTTGACTCTAAGTAGTAAAAGTGACGCCACTTGATGCCATGGATATGCCATAGTAGAGGATGTAAGGGTAGCTGTTTAAAGGCATCTTTGAGGTCAGATTTGGATAGCCAAGTGCCGGGTCCGAAAATGAGTATGTGAGCTATGGTGTGGTCTATTTTAGCATATTTCAGTGATAATTCGCTAGATGGTATGAAATTGATAATGGGTGTGGTGGAGGAGCGAGGTGCGGAAAGGTTGATGACCTTTTCGTGACTGTAGGCTTACAATCGATTTCCCAATAGGGTTGATCCTCCATATGGGAAATGGTGGGGTGGTGAAAAGGCCCAGGATGTAGTGGATTTCGAGTTCAGAGGTGAGGAGCCCTTCCACCACCTCAGGCTCCTTCGTGGTGGATGCTAGATTAGGGCTAACAAAGGAAATCTGAGGCAATACAACAACCCTGGTGTGGTTACTTAAGTAAAATGAAAGAGGCAAATTAATGGTAGCTAATGGTGCATTGCTTAGGGACAAACCGTTTTTGCATGTGATTGGCAGCACAATGTGTAGACTAGAAGCAAGCAGCAGTCTTTGTAAGTGCACCACTTGGTGTTGAAGTTACTACAAATGGGTGTGGTAACCGCAAGTAATTCACCTGCCCTTCGTGGAGGTCCTTTTGAGTATGGGAAGGAGGAGGTAGAGCGAGGCGAGAAGGAGGTGGAAGACCAGAGGTGCTGGGTGGTGGCATGTGAGAGCAGAAATTTGAGGAGTGCAAAGGAGACTGACAGTGGGTACAGACAGGGCCTTTGATGCCAGTGAAATGCCTGCATAATAATTCCTGAGCTTGTACGGTCCAGTTGAGTGTGAAATTTAATTTTGTCAGGGCGGCAACAGCTATAGTCATGAATAAACAATAATAATCGTAGAATTGATGGCCTCCGTACTTATGGGCGAGTTCTATGATTAGGTAGAGGCATATGTCAAATTCTTGGCATCTGGTGGGAAACTTTGAATATTATGTCTCTGCATATGCTAAATGAGAGCACAAACTCGTGAGTTCTCGATTTAGCCTGGGGTCTTTAGTCCTAATAGTAACTGATACATCACATTGCGAGAGGTTTTTTTTTTTTCGATACCTTCATTGGAAGATATAATTAGCTAAACCAAATTTTTGTCCTTGCCATCTAGGATGTCCATTCTCAGGCTAGCAGGAATGAAATAGGATGGCAGGATTGCAGAGAGGAACCGAGGATGGCTCACCTGCAGCAATTGAAGCCTGGTTGGGCAGAGGATTGGCCTAGAAGGGAATGGATTTTCAATTTGCACCAGACAGCTTTCTAAAGAATTGATGGATACTGTTAAATCAGTAAATATGGAATTCATTTGGGGAATGGGCTCGTTAGGTGGAAGGTTAGCAGTTTGAGGTTGCCTGCTGTTTCTAAGGAGTCAATACAAATCAGCGTTGTGGGAGGAAGCTGGATAGGTGATCGCCCTGTCGTTCAGCTCCTGGATGATCCGGGTTACCGTCCAGATACAGCAAGGTGCTGCTAGTCAGGGATGGAGGTCTAGCTGGTGATGATGCTGCTTGCAAAGGCGCACTTTCGGCATCTGAATGGTTTTGATCAGCCATTACATCTCAATAGGCCTAGATACATGAAAGAGTTTGTTAGACATTTAGCGAATGATTGGAGGAGTTTCAGGCTTCCATGTAAAACATGGGCTGATTTGGTATGATGTAGTAGACCAATGATGTCTACTGAGTAAATGAGGCATTATACGTACCCACTCCCTTTAATCCTTTCACCTCACTATACTCTACTTCTTGAACATATCCATCGACGTCACTCATAGGGGCCTTGCCAAATAATGCATCATTCAGTATCCATAATTTCCACTTGATCTTAAGAAGGTAAGACTAAAATGATTCTGAAAGACTAACTAGAGATGGCATCTTGATGGCTAGAATGCTAGGGCATGAATTAGGTGATGCTATGGTGAAGGTGTCTAACCAATTGTGTTGATTGGACTGCTGAAGGACTCCTATGGGGTATCATAATGATGAGAATAGAGGATAAGAAGGATGAGATGACTGAGGCTTGGGTAGTGAACAGGCGTGGAAAGGACGGTAATAAAAAGTAGGGAAATTACGTGGACTAGATAATGGAACAAAGATAAGGCTTGGCGGTATTATTTACATGTGGCGTGACCAAAAAATTAATTGATGTGGATTAAATAAATGCAATGGACAAAGTGGGTCAGTGTGGGTTACTATGATAGGGCGTAAGTATAATTTTAGGATTATATTTTATTGATGAACTAAGCCTAAGGAGTGTGGAGTGAAAGGAGTGTATAAGAGTGCTTGTGCAGACATTTTTAATAACTAAAAACATTTTAAGTTAAAAACTGATACTGCCACTTTAAGAGCTGACAGCTGACACATGTACATACTAGAAAATGTCTAGCTTTGCCTATCAATGAGATGAATGCAGCAGCAGTAGCTAAGGATGCTATCACACCCCTAGGGAAGTGTCAGGTTGCTGCTGGGAGAGCAGGGGAATGTCCGGCAGCAAAAGGCATGTGAATTAGGAGCCCAAAAGGGACAGAGAGGTAGAAGGAAGTGAAGATGAGATGGAGGGAAGTCGGAGGAGGTGAGGGAAGGCTGTAAAAGGCTAAGGAGGGCATGGAGAGTGGGCAACAAATGCAAGGAGACAGCACAATACAAAGTAGGAGAAATAGGGTGGGCAGCATATGAGAAGAGGCACAACTGGGCCGAGGAGGGGAGGCGGTGGCGGTCAGCGGTATGGAGGTGGCTACACTGACTGGAGAATGGTGCTGGCATGGGAGTAGCTGCAGCAGGCTAGGAGGGACATGGGAGTAGCTGCAGCAGGCTAGGAGGGAGGACTCACCAGATGAGGCTGGAGGCACACCAACAAACTCACGCCTCGGCAGTCAATGCAAGGAATGCAGGAACATTGACAGGTAACAGAGGATGGATAGGGTATTTATAGGCAAGGCTCCTCCCACATATAACAGTTTCATCTGGACACATATATCATTATTCAAAATGGGCCAGAGTGCAGACTGGAGGTGTCACACATTAGCACTAGAGTAGGGATCCGGTAAGTGTGTGTGAAACAGGATTCCATGAGACCTGGTGGAGGAGAGAAGGACAGGTGTAGTATACAGCAGATAGATGTTAACTCAATGCAGCATATGATGGTAAACTGGTGTGCAAACTGTAAGTGTTAGGGAAATATTACTCTGCAGAAGGAACGAACACAGCACACTAAAAAAAAAACTAAACTACAGTCACTCATTGGCAAAGTGGGGTTCAGACCCCCATGGGAGGAGGTCCTCATCTCCACAGGTGAGATTCCTTCAATGTGGAGATCATACTTTACGCAGAGTCCTTTGCACCAAACACATGAGGTCTGTAGTCATAATTTTTGCATATGGGTACATTGGCAAGCTGGCTGGACATGCAGGTTAAGCAGACGATGGACACATCTTTTGGGCCAATCCACGGGTCATCAGGACTATACTTTCCTTTGTAGCGGTTTCAGTATACCCTTCATAGGTGTGATTTCTGCCTTTAGACAGTGTCATTGTCTTCTCCTTCCATGTCTGAATTTGGGCGTAAGGAATGGAGTTGGAACACTTCATATAGGTAATCTTTCTGGGTGAGAGTTGCGTTGATCCATTTCTGTATTAATCCTCTGGTACAAGAGACCTCACAGCACCCGCAGGTTACCAAGATAGCAAGCATGAGTCCCATAGAGGGCACGATTGAAAGTGCTATACCTTTCAATTTGCCAAACCATGATTGTAATCAATTGGTAAATGGATTATCTATGCCTGAATTCTCAGCTAGTTAATTTAACAGTGCTGTCAGCCCCTCCAAAGCCTTGGAGACGGACCCATCAGGAGCAGTGTTGTTATGTATGAAGGTGCAGCAGACAGTGCCAAACATCTTACAGATGCCTCCTTCTTTGGCCAGGAGCATGTCTAGTGCCATGCGGTTTTGCCATGCCATTAGGCATATTTTGCCCAGCTGTGCAGCCAGGCCTTGTACTGCATCTCTAGTATAGTTGACAAATCTCTGTTGATTGTAATAGACATAGTTTATCCAATCAACATTCATGTTTATGGTGACCCACCAAGAAAACAGAGAATCAAAATCAGACGCAATTTGGTTTCTCACTTTGAATTTGAAACTCTGATGGAGTCAATATAGACATTGTTTGTTATTTAAGCTGCCTTTTGGGGTCAACCTTTTAGATCGAAACAGCACATCTGTTCCCTGGCTTACAGTCAAGTTTAACTCTACTTGTGTGAGTAAGGAGAAGGGCATAACTAATTGTATCAGTGCACAGGTACCCTGTAAGTCAGTTGGTCCACATATCTGATGCATAGTCCCCCACAATACCACCATATGTCGGCTCTTCCAGTAGTATGGTTGGTGAACCATGTATCAGGGTAACCATCTTGCCCAACGACTATTGTCTCGTTGCAGGAAGTCATGTCTCCCACATTTGTTCCTTTGCCGGAGATTTGCTGGAAGCAAATATAATCGGCTGCATATGGAGTGAATGTTGGGAGTTGTCTCTTGGTCACAGGTGGATACAGGTAATGTAATGTAGTACAATTTGGGTTCAGAGATTTTAAAAACATTTTAGCATGCATCTCTGTCCATCCTCATAATTTTGGGGGTGGGCCTAAAAGACACCGGAGCCATTGCTGGCCTACCTGTGGAGCAAGCAATGCAGTTTGTCACTTTCATCATTGATGCTGTGTATAGCATACATTCAAACCAGAGGTTCATTTCAGCATAGCCAGTTTCCATCCCAAATGTATCAGACATGCTGGTTATATTCAGGTATGTTATCACTGATTTCTGAGCTGGTTCTTGAAGTACACTTGTTTGGGTCTTTTAATGTCAGGAGGATAGGGTCACATTCACCCATTTTACAACCTGAGTTAATGTTTCCTTTTATGATACTAATTTGAGTTTTGATGTCTCTACATTGGTAATACTTTTTGTTCTGATATCCATAGTCTTTATGCAAGGTGGTCCACAGGGCATGTTCCCACATTTTGCACCATCTTCCTTCAAGAAAATACACCATGCACATGTATCTGTCTGACCATTTCATACTTTCCTAATTTTTTCCACATTGGACTACTGCACAGAAGTCGAATTGGGCAGTTCCTGTTTCACCCTCTTTGAAGGTCAGATTGAGTGCTACATTTATCCATCTCATTTGTGTTGCTATTTGCGGTGCTCTTTTCTTGGTCCTATGGTGAAGGTCACTATTATACTTTCCCTGATACATTTTCATTGTCTAATTGCTTGTGATGTTGTCACTATAATAATGGTTATAAGGGTCAGGAATGTTACAGAGCCTCTCAGTCCACACCATCCTGGTTCCCTGAAGGGATGCCATGGTCTCTGTACAAACATTGCGCAGGGAGTTCCTTCTTGTCTTCCCAAGTCCCTCTAATCTGTCTGGATTTCTAAACTGGGCTTAGGATGATTGGTTACACTCCATTTTGTAGCCAGGCTTTGCAACAGAGGTGGGACTACTTGGTTGGGCAATTAGGTTCTCTGGAAAATGATGACAGAGGGACCTTTTTACAGTGGGTTACGTGTATCCATGGGGTCCTTACTGTAATGTTTACTGCCATGGGAGTTACTAGCAAAACTTGGTAGGGAACTTCCCATCTGGCATCTGTCCAACTTTTCCTTTTGATGATTTTAATGAGGACCCATTCTCCAGGTTTTAGCAGTGTGGGTAGCTTGTGGTGTTCCTGAGGAGGAGAAAGAGTGGCATGGCTAATTTTTCTCCTAGTCAACATTTTATGCATGTAATCTGCTAAGCTATCACTCATTCCTTTGTTTTGGCTCACAAATGGTTTCAGTTCAGGTAAGTAAAAGCGTCTACCATACAATATTTCAAAGGGTATTTTGTAGGTAAGATGTGCATGTTCATCATCACCAAGGGTAGACAATACATCCACTTTTTTCCTGTTTCTGCCAGTTTGGATTTTATAGTGCCATTTGTTCTTTCTACTAATCCTGCTGATTGTGGGTGGTATGAGCAATGGTATTTTAGTTCTGTGCGTAATGCTTTTCCCAGGTGTGCTATTATATCATTAACAAAATGTGTTCCATTGTCACTATGGATTTTTCAAGTATCCCAAATCTAGGTATTATTTGGTTCAGTAAATAAAAGCAATGTATACCTAATTTCAATAGGAAAGAGGACTAAAAAGGTAAGTGTACTTAAGTTGTGGATCCATAAGAACAGACTCCACCGTTATCGTACTGAAAAATACCTCTGTTATATTTAATATGTAGCAACTAAACAAACTAATAAATGGGGACAAAAATAGCAATAAACTTTATTGATCAGCAAGGGAAAAGAAAAGAGGGGCCCTACTAGTGACTAGCTCCAAAGTCAAATAGTGTAGAATAGAAAACAATGTAGATAATCACCCCGTAAAGTGTATATCTCAGGTGAAAATATTATTAGCAGGCGCAACTTTGTGCCTGGAGGCTGTAATGAAAGTGACTAACTCTGTGTGCCCTATGCACAAATGGGATATCATATATTGCTGTCCTAAATATAAGACTAACTGGAGACTGCAGTAAAAAAGAAGCAACTAAGCCTGTAGCGTCTAAGTTGCAGTTTTTTGCTGGCTTATTAAATCAAAAAGTACCTGGCAATATGTGATCATTACCTTGTCTTCTCATGGCCGGCAAATGTACTCCTGCAGTCCACCTTGGAACAGGCTGGGCTACTAATGGAGAGATAATGGAGCTAATCCTGGGCACCTTCTGTGCAGTTACAGATCCAGCACGCATTTCCCTGCGTGTGCTAGCAGCTTCATCAGGCATGCTGATTGGCTCAGTGATGGTGCCAATATTTAAAGGCGTTACTCCTCCCACTTAGTGACGTAAATACCGTCTCTGTTTAATGAGAAGCTAAAAAGCAGGTATGGGATAGATTCAGAGAAACTGAGATGCTGAAAAAGTCACATACTCAGAAATATAGGCATCAAAAGATGCTAATTTTATACAAATATATACGAATTGTAAATGTTTTTAATTAATAATGATAATAATAATCATAAGTCCAGGGGTAATGTTATTAAATAAGATCAAAAGACCTTAAAACAAAAGAAAACCAGAATGACCATAAAGTAATTGGCTACAAATGTAATCATCGTTGAAAGGGGAAACTTCTCCACTAAAAAAAAGTGTATGATTTCCAATGTATATTTGAATAATTGAAAAAAAAGGAGAGAGAGAATTTTTTGACTACAGAACAATCCATACAAACCCTTATAGGTGGAAAACACATTGTGAGGAAGCATTTTATAATCCTTTAAACTTGAAAAAGGGGGGAACAGGGATTGATGATACTGACAGAAGGGACAAGTATCTGCAATCAAGGAAACCTTAAAACAAATGAAGGCTTAAAACAATCACTCCACTGGCTTCCCATAGCTTCCCGAATCACATTTAAAATCATGACCCTAACATATAAAGCCCTCAGCAAAATACTCTCCCAACCGCCCCCATCGCTCTGCTAACAACCTTCTTCTTTCCTCCTCTCTCATCACCTCCTCTCACTCCCGTCTTCAAGACTTTTCTCGTGCTGCCCCTACTATTTGGATCTCCTTGCATCGCTCCATTAGATTATCTTCCTGCCTCAAAACCTTAAAAAAAATACTAAAAACACACCTGTTTAAAAAATCTTATCACCTTCAGCCGTTATAATTATAATTGCACACTCAACAGCTTAATAACACTCACACCCACAATCTACAGTACAACACACAGACCCCTCCAATTGACTAAACAAATTGCATTCACGTTGCCATTTTGCATTTGTCACCCTCTTGTTTCATACCTAAACCCTTCGATTTTAAGTTTGCGAGATTTCAATTGTGTGTCCGTGTCTTGGAAACAAACACTATGTACGTTTGATTATATGCTCAAAAACAGGGCCCTCCATTCTTTATAAGATGTTAAGTTTGTTTTTTGCCATGTACTAAACCCCTGTACAGCGCTACGGAATATGTTGGCGCGATATAAATAAAGATAATAATAATAATAATAAGGCTATATACGTGAAACCCTCATTCAATCCCATTGGGGATAAGCAATTCAAGTAAAAAATCCATTTGGTTTCTCTTTGAAGTAAGAGTTGGTCAACGTCACTGCACCTTTTGGAAATGTTGATCTTCTCTATTCCACAAAATTGAAGGCACATGACATCTCTGCAATGTATCTGATTGACGTGTCTCGCCACTGGTACTTCCAATTTGTTGGTAATGGAATTGATGCATTCTAATACCCGGCATCTTAGTTGGTGGCTTGTCTTGCCAACATAAATAAGTCCACATCTACATTTAATCAAATAAATCACTGCCTTAGTGCGGCAAATTATTAAGTGTTGAATAGTATACTGTTTAGTTTTTGTGGCATTGAAGAATGTAGTCGTAGTAACCATATCTATACACGCCTTGCATTTCTTACAAGCTCTTTACCCAGCGGTTCGTTGACTTAGCCATGAACAACCTCCACACAATTTTGAGGTAAAATGGCTATGAACCAGGGTATCTCTGAGAGTCGGGGCTCTTCTGAAGGTGATAGATGGTTTCGCCGGTAATACTGTATCTAAATCCTTATTGGATTTCAGTATATGCCAGTGTTTCTGAAATAAAGATGAAATCTCTTTGTGTAGTGGGTTAAAGGTCCCAATCATCCTCCCTATTTCTTGTGATGTTTCTGCCTGTTGTTTGTTAGTACATAATAATTTGCTTTTAGATCTTCCTGGGCATGAGATTAGGCCTTTTTGAGACAGTTGTGTGAATAACCTCTTTGCTTGAACCTTTCATACAGGTCTCTTGCCTGTATTTCATAGTCATCATTATTAGAGCAATTGAGCTTCAGTCTCAGATATTGGCCATGTGGAATGTTTTGCAAAAGGTGTCTTGGATGGTGGCTTGATTCCATAAGTAGACTAATCGATGCAGGGCTTTTTCTGAAAGTTTTTTGTTATTAAAGCACTTGACTCAGGCTTTATGATTATCAAATCCCAAAAGTCTAATTGCTCCGAACTTGCAACATAAGTCAATCTCAAACCAACATTGTTCTTATTTAGGGATTCCAAGTGATCCCTGGGTCCATTCCATGTCAGGAATATGTCGTTGATGTACCGGGCCCACACCCCTATGTGTTCAGAATATTGGGACAGGTCTTCACCAAAAACTAACTAATTTTCCCACCAATCTAATAAAAGATTGGCATATGTGGGGGCACTTAAAGTCCCCATTGCCATCCCACATATTTATTGATAAAAGACCTCAGCTGCGAATAAAAAATAATAGTGTGTGAGCACAAAATCAAGAAGTTTCATGACAAATGTATTGTGTTTGTCGTGATCAATCAATAACTCAGAACAAAGCTGTTTACAAGAATGGTTGAGAACAGTGGACACAGATGAGGATTCTATTGATTCGGGACATTGTCCCTATACCAACCTACGACCACGCAGTACATTCACCCAAGCTTTGGATTATCTTCTGCAGTAGATGTCTTTACGTCACTAGTTTGAAAGGATTTTGAAAAACTGCCTTACAAAAGCGTCAACAGTAACCTAAGCAGATCGGAACAGTGGGCATTGACTGATCTTAAAAAACAGCACAAAGGCAAGGCGGAGCTAGTGTCTGATTGGGATAGACGTGTTTAACCAGAGCTCCTGCTGAGAACCACACATTTGGACTGATAAAACGCCCTAAATACATTAAGAACCCCAGTAACAGCGGGGGACAGAAGAGGAGGTGACCCTAATCCCCCACTGGACCCTCTGACTGCACTTACAACAAAAATGCAGCCACGAAAGAGAAGGGCCTGAAGCCCAGGCCAGGATGCACCTTATCCCACGGAGCCCTAAGCTGCAGGAGTCTAAGCTGCAGGAGGCGGCAGGGGGGAGCAGAGGACACAAGACAGCACTTGGGGGTGAAAGGCTCCGTTCGGAAAGCCGCAGGGACACTCTGACCTGTGCCAGCAAGCAGGAAGAGAGAGGCCGTCGGGGAGAAAAATCCCGCGAACGGGCGGCCGCTAACTTCGGAGGTGAAGTGGAGGGGCCCATCACCTGCAACTGCCACAGAAGCCCCACAACCAGAGGCTTTCATCTGGGGAAAGAGAGAAGCCCAGAGAGACCCTGACATAAGCTAGCCTGGAAGCAATCCCCAGGGAGAGCGTGAGTACAGAGGAGCTGGGGGAGAAGGAGGCTGGAGTCTGGGTGACAGCCATTTTCCCTACTCCACTGGGACAGGCACATAAGCCCATGCAACTCTTCCCTTGGGCACAGTATAAAATAACACCACCTCCATATTCAGTCCCAGCAGCACATAGAATATAACTGCAGGAACTCTAGCTTATTGTCAAGAATCCCCTCCTTCTGCAACAATAATTGGGCAACTACAATCTACCAGCTACAGTTTATGCAGGACTTTTTACTATTGTCCCACAAACAGCACCAAAGGGATTCAGTTGAATAGACCTGCAGGCCTAGAAGAAGTGTGCCCATCTTTTTCAGAAAGGGTTGTAGCTTTGCTGCTACTAAAGACCCTGCAAACTTGGGGTCATTAAAGGGAGACTTAACTACACCCGGTTCCAAAGGACTCAGGTACCTGTACAGTTAAATTCTTTTCAAAACTCACTGAGCAGTAGCTGCTGAAGATTGCTGTAGAGCCAAGTGCCACCCGGTGGACACATAGCAAAACTGTAGCAGAATTGCAACATGATAGCTGGGCTGGCTGCATTCTACACACCCACCCCTGCTACATGCTACTTAGACCAATGTGACTTCCTAATTCAAGAAATGTAACCCCCCTCCCCCCGATAAGAAGTCCTGACTGACAAGCAGCCACAATCTATTCTATGTGGGACCACAGCCTTTGATCTAAACAGCTTGATGTGACACAGCAAGTATAACAATACACTCCTGAACTGCTTACACACAGAGGGGAAAAGAGGAAGAGTTATACGGCTCTCTGGATAGTGCAAAGCCCCACGGTACAGCAATGAAGAAGAATAAAAGGGCCCCCTCAGCTAAAGGCATCCGTGAACATTTTTCACCTAAGGCGGCCAAGCCTGTGTCTCCAGTGGATTCTGCTTCAGACCACTCATACTCATCCGACCAAGAAGAGGCCTCTAAGAAAACAAAGCAACAGATTGACCTATCACCTAGGTCCATTGCAACTATTGAGCAGCTTTTAACCAAGGCATTAGAGCCCTTGAGGAATGATCTGAAAGAGCTGGGGCAGAGGACCCAATTGCTGGAGGAGCTGGTGGATCAAATTTGAGAGGCGCAGCAACATGACAGGTCCGCCATTGATCAAAATGCATACAACATCATGGAGCTAACAGATAAGATCGAGGACCTAGAGAATCAGTCTCGCCACCACAACGTCAGGGTACGTGGGGTGCCTAGGGCCACACAGGACCTGGCGGTTTACTTAAAGGAAACCTTCACGGCAATACTACCAGATCAACCAGAGGTGGTCCTCGAGATAGAGCGAGCTCACAGAGATCTTGGAGGGGCGAGGAATCCAGATGCTCCTAAGGATGTTATTGTGCGATTCATAAGGCAACAGGACAGAGACCTCCTACTGGCAGAAACTAGGAAGATGCAGATGGTCAAGGGCCCAGATAACTCTAGTCTACAAATGTATGCGGACCTGTCCCCCAACTCGCTAGACAGGAGGAGGCAGATGAAACCTGCGCTGGCGATCCTTCAGCAGAATAAGCTGCTTCGCCATTACCTTCAGCTACCAAGGCACCTTGCACATTACCCGCAACCTAGAGGACTGTCTATCAGTATTGCGCCAGCTTCGTCTTTGCCCAGCAGACCTACCGGCAGAGGAACATGGCCGCCCTCCACCCCCTCCCATCCCGAAGAAACAATGGACTCTAGTGGGGTCACAGCTTCCAAAGGAGGATCCGCTCCCCCCTAGAAGTTCCAGAGATAAGAACATATCCCGCAAGAGCCAGGCTGTTTGCAGTTCCCAGCACAGAGGAGACCCTGGAATGGCCCCGGAGGGCCTGATAACAACACCATCGGAGTGAAAGCAAGCCCAATACCTGGAAGTAACTCAGAGACTTTACTCACTTACTCAGTTCCGGGACTTTTTGATACATCCTAATAGAAAGAGAACAGACATAGAATAGTTTAGTTAAAACATAGGTTAGTCAGGGCACCAGAGGGGGCCTGCCTGTTTGAAGTAGACTCTTGAGATAGACATAAAAATTCTCAGTTTACTTTAACAAGTTGAAATGTTGTTGAGATTGGGTATTACTAGTTATGGAGAAAGGGAGGAGCGGGGTCCGCTGGAGCAACAGTCCGGCCCTCAAGGAGCAATCATCATAACAATTCTAGTAACAGAAGTGCCTCAGCTGATAAAGAAATATACAGTCATATATAGTCCTGTGGAGGAAGGTAGCCAGGGCTTAAGCAGACAGCATAATCTAACTTCGGGGGCAAGGTCAGGAGAGACTAGAGGGGCTTGGGACAGGCCTACACATGGATAACAGGGAATATACATTTTACTCACCCACGCTTGGCACCTATTAGAGGATTGACACGTTCCTAATGAGCTCTCTACTTTTTGATAAAGTCCGAGAATCTGACATTGTCCCTTGCCCCTGGTCTGATCACGCTATAGTGGCCATTAAAATAACCATAGGACCTAACCTATCTCCATTAAGAAGATCGATGAACATTTACTGTCGTACCCCAACCGCTTAGCATCATTAGCGGGGGATATTAAGCAGTATTTTGAATTGAATGATTCCCCGTAAGTCGCTTAGGCGGAAGGAGGAGGAGCTAACAGCTACCCTTAGCAACCTAGAAAAGCTCAACCAGAAATGCCCTACCATGAAGCTCCGCAGTCAAATTAATAAGGTCAGGATAGAACTAGACGGGCTCCTGTCTTTTTATACGGAGAAGGCTATGAGGAGGACTAGGCACCTATAATACTGGAAAGCGAACAAGCCAGACAGAATGCTGGCTAGGAGACTGAAGGCTAAGGAGATCCAGTCTAGGGTGACCCAGATTAAGAAAGTAGATGGCAAAATTTCTTGTAGCCCGAGGGACATACAGAAGGAGTTCCAGGCCTTCTATTAGCAGATCTACTCGTCTGGTAGGCTGACTGATGGGCTGGATCTTGACTCTATTTTAAGAACTATTGATCTTCCCTCCATAGACGAGCAGCAACTAGCCAACCTTAACCTAGATATTTCATCGGAAGAAGTGAGGGCAGCAATCCAGGGTCTCAAGATCCCCGAACCCAGACGGCTATACCAATTTGTTTTATAGGAAATTTGAACCCCTATTAAATCCCCATCTTACGTCCCTATTTAACGCTATCATGAAAGGGGAAAAAATGCCTCCAGAGCTAAATCAGGCGGAACTGGTAATGCTTCCAAAGGAAGATAGGGATAGTCTTGAGGTGAAGAACTATCGGCCCATATCCCTACTGAATGGGGACATCAAATTAATGGCCAAAATTATGGCGACACGGATCTCCAGATTCTTGCCGGAGATTATCCAAAAAGATCAGGCGGGGTTTGTGCCTCATAGACAGGCAGGGGACAATGTCAGATGTATCCTACACATTCAATATCTAGCGCACAAAGCGGGCACCCCGATGTGTCTACTGGCTCTAGATATAGAGAAAGCCTTCGATACGGTTGAATGGCCATATCTGTTTAAAGTTCTGGACAGGTTTGGTCACAGGGACCGGTTTATTACCCTACTCTGCACATATTATGAAGCCCCGATAGCCACTCTGAGGTTGCCAGGCGAGCATAGAGCTCAAATTAGCATACAGAGAGGTACAAGACAGGGATACCCACTCTCGCCCCTATTGTTTGCCATGGCTGTGGAACCATTGGCACAGCTCATTAGAGCGGATAAGGAAATTCAGGGGCTCCAAGTGGGGTTGCAACAATATAAGTGCTCATTCTTCGCAGATGATATCCTATGTACTTTAACGAAGCCCGGGTCCTCCATACCAGCATTGATGTCGACTTTTGACAGGTTTAGCAAAATGTCAGGACTTAGGCTGAATATGGGGAAATCAGAGGCTTTGAGCTTAGGCATGGTTCAGGGTGACATAGACCACCTGAAATCTCTATATTCTTTCTCTTGGCCTACAAAACATATAAAATACCTAGGGATTAATATCACACCTAAAATTTCTGATTTGTATAAGGCTAATTATCCCCCCATGTACAGAAAGCTGAATGAGGACTTACTCAGATGTAGGAATTACCCTCTTTCTTGGACTTTCCGAATTGCGGCAGTCAAAATGAACATTCTGCCAAAGATTCTATATCTATTCAGAACGCTCCCTATGCCGATCTCCCTGAGGGAGCTGGACAGGTTCCAGTCCAGTATATTTAGGTATGTGTAGAAAAAGAAGAAATCTTGCATATCTAGGAAGGTAATGTTCAGACATAAAAAATAGGGGGGCTATCATGTCCTAATCTGCGGGATTGTCCCAAATACCACAAGCACATTCAGTCAAGCACCAGCCGGGCTGGGTATTCTTACAACAACAGCAAATGCAACAACATAGCTGGGACACATTAATCTGGGTGCCTGAAGAATTGAGCCCGATTAAATCACATCCAAACCCCATAATAAATCTGGCTATAAAAACGTGGAAGTGGGCCAGATCCAAGAATAAGCTAGATATAGGTGTATCTCCCCTTTGGTCGGTCCTCTCCTCCCAAGATATTTGGGCAACCATGAACGTAACATCTAAACATTGGTGGGCTTCTATGGGTTTAGACAAGTTAGGCTCCTGGTTTATAGGGAGCCACTTGATGACTCTGGAGCAGTTTGGTGAAAAATACCCTCTTCCTTCAGGGGAGTATTACAACTATCTAAAAATAAAGAGCTGGGTATTTAGAAAATTTGGACCACAAAGTCCTCCTGGTTCTCTGTAACCTGCAAAAGCCTCCCACTGGCAAAAGGGATAATAGGCTCGTTATACGATACATTTACTGAATCAAAGAATACAGACAAACCTGCATATATTTGTAAATGGGAAAAAGAGCTAGGGGAGGGATGGGAATGGAAAAAGAAATCGTTCTTCAATCTGAACAAGGTAACATGTAATAACACGCACATAGGGACATCTATAAAAGTACTCCAAAGAATATATTGCACTCCAGATAAACTCAATAAGTATGACCCTAGGGTAAGCAGTAACTGTTTTAGGGGCTGTCACGAAATAGGAGACCACATTCATACCTGGTGGCTGTGTTAGGCGGCTCACAAGCTATGGGAAGGGTTAGCACTAATGGCGACGTCATTGTTTGACACTACAGTTGTGGCAACCATGGAGTCTTGTTTATTGGGGATTAAACTTCCTAATTTATCAAAGAACCAGAAGAGGCTATTCCAGATAATGGCGGCCGCCTCCAAAGTACACATTGCCAGTCAGTGGAAATCAGGGAAGCTGTGTAGAGGCACAGGAGGTTATCAAGAAAATTAACTACATAGCAAAAAATGAGAAGTTAACATGCGCTATATTAGATACTATGCCACAGTTCTATAAAATCTGGAGCCCTGGTTGGAGTCACCATTTGGTTTCCCCTTGCTCTGAGGTATCCAATGGTAATAAGATAGCAACAAGTTATCAGAATTGAGCTGGATGGGGGCTTGGATTGGAGGAGACTCGAGAGCTGGTCCTGGAGACTCTGGTTCGTCTGGAATACGACACAAGAGGTGAATACATGTACGATAGCTGTATAAGCTTAAGAATTGCAATGTTCTAGATGGCAGCTTACTGAAATAATAGATTACATAAGGAAATTGAGCTGAATAACTAAATGGACATAGCTTAGAAGTAATTATTTGGGAGGTGAAAAAAAGGGCTAAGCATTGATTCATGCCTTAGGTAAGGACTCATTTAGATATAAATATATAGACTCAACTTGGTCTATTGCACTTTCCCTTATCTCCATAGTTATTTATTTAAAGTTTTAGTTTTTGTATAATTAAGTTTTGTTTGTTTACGTTTCCCTTGTTTAAGTTAAAGGGTTGCTACAGTAACTATAGAATAAAAGAAAAAGGGAAAATGAAAAAGTATACTATAGTTTTGATTATAAGGCATACGTGTTTATGTAAAAATCTTAGATGTTAATGTGCCTATTGCTTGTTGTTCTGGAAAAATGTGTATTCCTTTCAATAAAAACTATTTAAAAAAAAACAGCACAAAGTTATAGTGAAACCTTCTGATAAAGGTGGGAACACAGTCCTGATGAGGAAGTCTGATTATTACATGGAATGCCAGAGACATCTTGGCAATACCAAATGCTCCAAAAGATTAAGCAGATCCCTTTAAAAGGAATTTGAAGATTCTATTTGAAGATGGTCTCAATGAAGGAGTCACCTCTTCAAAAGAGTTTAAATTAATGTTCAATCGACAACCCCTGGTGGCTACTCTGTACACCTTACCCAAAATCCACAAGTACCCGGCTAAACCACCAGGATGACGATTGTCTCTGGGCGAACAGCCTAACACAAAATCCAAGTATATATATTGAATCCCTTTACACCTCAATTCTCCATGATGTGAGATTGAAAGCCTGTGAAAAATGTCTAAGCTCTAGTGGGATTGATCACTACAATCACAATACATTTGTCATCAAACTTCTTGATTTTGTGCTCACACACTATTATTTTTTGTTCGCTGACGTCTTTTATCATCAAATATGTGGGACGGCAATGGAGACTCCATGTGCCCCCACATATGCCAATCTTTTTTAGGTTGGTGGGAAAACTAGTTAATTTTTGGTGAAGACCTGTCCAAATATACTGAACACATAGGTGTGTGGGCCCGGTACATCAACGACATATTCCTGACATGGCATGGACCCAGGGATCACTTGGAATCCCTAAATAAGAACAATGTTGGTTTGAGATTGACTTATGTTGCAAGTTCGGAGTAATTAGACTTTTGGGATTTGATAATCATAAAGCCTGAGTCAAATGCTTTAATCACAAAAACTTTCAGAAAAAGCACTGCAAAGAATATCCTACTTATGAAATCAAGTCATCATCCAAGACACATTTTGCAATACATTCCATATGGCCAATATCTGAGACTGAAGCACAATTGCTCTAATAATGATGACTATGAAATTCAGGCAAGGGACCTGAATGAAAGGTTCAAACAAATAGGTTATTCACACAACTGTCTCAAAAAGGCCTACGCTCATGCCCAGGGAAGATCTAGAAGCAAATTATTACGTACTCACAAACAACAGGCAGAAAAATCACAAGAAATAGTGAGGATGATTGGGACCTTTAACCCACTACACAAAGAGATTTCATCTATTTTTCAGAAGCACTGGCAAGTCAACGAACCTTTGGGTCAAGAGCTTGTAAGAAATGCAAGGCATGTACACATATGGTGACTACGACTACATTCTTCAATTCCACAAAAACTAAACAGTGTACTATTTAACACTTCATAAGTTGCCGCACTACGGTGGTGATTTATTTGATTAACTGTAGATGTGGACTTATTTATGATGGAAAGACAACCCGCCAACTATGATGCCGGATATTAGAACACATCAATTCCATTAACAATGGATTGGAAGTACCAGTGGTGAGACATGTGAATCAGATACATGGCGGAGATGTCACGTGCCTTCAGTTTTGTGAAATTGAGAATATCAACATTTCCAAAAGATGTGATGATGTTGGCCAACTCGTACTTTAAAGAGAAGCCAAATGGATTTTTTACTTGAATTGCTTATCCACAATGGGATTGAATGATGGTTTCACATATCCAGCCTTCATTTGATTTAAATTTTTCTTTCATTGCAGATACTTGTCCCTTCTTCCAGTATCATTAATCCCTGTTCCCCCCTTTTTCAAGTTTAAAGGATTATAATACTCTTCCTCACAATATGTTTTTCCACCTATAAGGGTGTGTATGGATTGTTCTGTAGCCAAAAAGCTCTCTCTCTCCTTTAGTTCAGTTATTTAAATATACATTGGAAATCATACACGTATTCTCTAGAGGTGTTTATACACTATGTATAGTAAATTGTGTGAATCTATATGGTTCTAAGAGTTTAGTGGCCCACTGGCCCGAATTTCATTAACTAATAAGGATATTTTTGGTTACTTTATGGTCATTCTCTTTTTCTTTATTTTAAGGTCTTTTGATCTTATTTAATAACACTACCCCTGGACTTATGATGATTATTATTATTATTATTATTATTAATTCCAATGTTTTTACAATTTGTATATTTGTATACAATTAGCATCTTTTGATGCCTATATTTCTGAGTATGTGACTTTGTCAGTCTCAGTTTCTCTGAATCTATCCCATACCTGCTTTTTAGCTTCTCATTAGCCAGAGACGATATTTACGTCACTAAGTGGGAGGAGTTACTTCTTTAAATATTGGCACCATCAGTGAGCCAATCAGCATGCCTGATGAAGCTGCTAGCACACGCAGGGAAACACGCTTCAGATTTGTAACTGCACAGAAGGTGACCAGGATTTAGCTCCGTTAGTAGTCCAGCCTGTTCCAAGCTGGACTGCAGGAGTACTTTCGCCGGTCATGAGAAGACAAGGTAATGATGCACATATTGCCAGTTACTTTTTGATTTATTAAGCCAGCAACAAACTGCAACAAAGACGCTGCAGGCCATGTTGTTTCTTATTTACCCCAGTCTGCAGTTAGTTTTATACTTAGGACAGCAATATCTGATATCCCATTTGTGCATAGGGCAAACAGAGTTAGTCACTTTCATGACAGCCTTCAGGCACAAAGTTGTGCCTGCTAACAATATTTTCACCTTAGATATACCCTATTTAGGTTGATTATGCAGGCTGTTCTCTAGTCTACACTATTTGACTTTGGAGCTAGCCACTATTTGGGCCCCTCTTTTCTTCTATGTACATATGTAAATATTATATTGTAGATATTTCCCTTGCTCATCAATAAAGTTTATTGTTATTTTTGTCCCCATTTATTAGTTTGTTTAGTTGCTACATATTTAATATAACAAAGGTCTTTTTCAGTATGGTAACGGTGGAGTCTGTTCTTCCGGATACAGTACTTAAGTACACTTACTATTATTTTGTTCAGTAATGCTTTTGCTACTGTAATGGCATCTGGGTGCATGCATGGTGTAGTTTCTACCCACTTAGAAAACATGTCTATATCACTAAACAATATTTCTTCCATTTGCATTTGTTTAGCTGAATGAAGTCCGTGCATATGACTTGGAATGGGTAACTTGGTGTTGGGAAGCATCCTCTTTTTGGTCGCACATTCCCTTGTGGATTGTGTTTTGCACATAAAATACATCCTATTCAAAGAATGTTCGAGTAGTATATGAAACCATATGCTGTGAATGCTTGGCTTATTATTGCTACCATCCCCCCTTTTGAGACATGGTTTATACCATGGCTCAATATTGCTGCATATCTGTGTAGGTTGTGGGGGAGAATAGGTTTCCCCAAAGGGCATACGTAAATCCCATCTTTATTTTGTTTTGTCCCTTGTTTAGCCCAATATATTTTTTCTGAATCTGGTGAGTTTTCCTGCATTTGTTTTAAAATCTCATGGTCTATGTGTGTCAGGTGTTGGTTTTCTGACACATACGTAGGGGAGATATTTGTTTGTGGTTTCAGTGCTACCTTTTTTGCTTTCTCATCTGCTTTTCTATTTCCTTTTGAAATAGGGTCTGTACCTGTAGTGTGTGCTGTACACTTCCACGCTGCTACTTGTTTAGGTAATTGTATTGCTTCTAGTACGGAGAGGATAAAGTCTTTGTGATGGATTTGTTTTCCTGAAGATGTTATCATGTCCCTGTTTTGCCATAACTGAGCGAACACATGGACAGTGGAAAATGCATACTGACTGTCAGTGTATATGTTTATTATTTTTCCTTTGGATATTTTACATGCTTCTGTGAGTGCTATTAGCTCGGCTTCTTGTGCTGAGAAGTGCGGGGGCAATCTTTCTGTTTTAAGTATTTCACTTTCTGTTACTACAGCATACCCTGAGGCATGTGTACCATCTGGTTTCTTTTTACAGGGCATCTACAAATTTGGTGAGATCTGGCTAATCATATGGGGTATCCTTCAGGCCTGGCAATACCACAGTCTCGATTGTCTCCACGCATTTGTGATCTATACCCTCCCCAGAGATAGGGATGAGTGTAGAGGGGTTTAAATGCTCCTCTTATTTTTTTTAGTATTTTTCTTTTTAATTTTCTTTTTTCTATCCCTCAGTTACCCTAGGCAATGGCTCCAGTTTTGTCCCATCTGGGACTTTATTTATTTTGCGTGCAGAGTAAAATGTATTGTCTTTCTCAACTGACTCTCACTAAGCCGTCTCACGGCTAACCCTCAGCGGTTCAAATGACAAGTGTCCTGACACTACTACAGTTGTAATTTTCAGTTTTTACTTTAAGTCCCTGCTTTAAAGAGAATGAAACTTGTACATTTGTGTTCAATGTTCCCACTCTCCAGATCTCGTACCTCTGGAGAGCGAAAAAAAGATCTGACTTCCTGCTCGAAGGACAGGTTATGTTAGGGAAATATTACCCTGCAGAAGGAAAGAACACAGAACACAATGTTATACTTATACTTGGCACCAAGGAGAGAAATTAAATACACACACACAGTTTGAGTGTACAAAAGATCTCTGTTTAACACACCATTTTCTGGACCTTTTATACAAGAAAATATACAGATGTCATGCCATCTGGTCTCAAGGTCAGTAACTGAAACGTCCCTTACGGTCAGGGCATAATGTCTAGCGAGTTCCTGTTATGAAGGCTCCATGTACAGAAAAAGTCTTCTGTGGCTAGAATGTTAAAACACGAGTAGCAAGTAACGGAAAGGGCAGAGGGTAAAAAGGGGAACTTGACCCAGTGGTATAGAGTTGAACAGACAATATCTAACGGCAGAAAAAAATCTTAACCCCTTATGGTGATCCTCAAGCCAAGTATTAGATTTGAATGCCACAATAGACAATGTCCAAACACAATTGTTTGATATGTATTTCCACAAAGTCCAAAAGCAGGATGAAGTTTTAACACCAAGGCTCTTTATTTGCTTGTAGGGGATCTTCATGGTTCATTTTCAGACCATATATTTACAGATCTGTAGGTGCTGTAGTTGAAAATAATAATTACAAATATATATTAGTTATCATGCACTACCAATCAATGAATAATACAAGAATAAACATGAGATACAAGATGGCAGGAATATATACTTCATACATGTTACAAAAAAATTGGAGAAACTTAAATGTCTCCCGCTGTGGTGGCTGCGGTTGATCTGACAAACACACGTACAATGTAAACCTGACCAACATACCTTTATTGACATTTACATTACATGGAGGACCAACACGTGCAGATTTACTTTTGTCACCTGAACAGAAGATGTATCAATCCGGCCATGATCACACAGGATATGGGTGCTGCTTTGTTAAAGGGACCATATCACTACCTTCTTCTTGATTGGGCTCTAAAGGGTCACTAGACGGATTCTACCTGCAGGTCAGAGGTTCAATTTTATTCCAGCTAACAGGATAGCAAACTGGAGGCTGGGACAAGTTTCACCAGTTGCCGACCTAATGCAGACCAGGAACGTTACTGATTTGTAACTTGAATGGCAGCTGCAGTTTGTTTGACCTTCGTTTTAGAACTTTTGTACTCTAAGGTGTTAAGTTCTCTAATATTTTCAAGATAGTGATAGCAAGAGAAAACCACTTAAAGAACACCTTTTTTGTGAAATGTATTATATTATCCACAAATCAGACTTTAAAAACGTACTACTTTATTAAAATCATCTTTGTTAAAAATTGTCCACTTAAAAAACTGATCAAAGTAATACTCAGTGCGTCACTTCTGGGACTTTATTTAGAATTTAACTTTTTATTTTATTCCTACAAGTTTTGCTGTGCCACTTTGAATATATTTGTCTCGTGATTTTATCTTGTACTTGCTCTCTTGTGAATTGTTATAGTGCATCGTGAAAAATTAAATAATATTATGATATTTCCAATATTGTATGTGAATCCTTCAGGTGTTCTAACTCCAAGCTATAACGCAGCTTGTAAAAAGTACATCAAGTGCTAAATAAATCTGCTTAAAGTGCTCAAAAATTGTGCACCAAAATACTGTGATTGTAGTTTAGAGACAGAAATTGGCCTTTATACTTAATAAAGTGCTTAAGTATTTTACAATTGCACACATGTCCAGATCATTATTATATTGCACCATATCAATTTTCAATTATTATTAAAGAGACTTTGTCACTATTACTCTTAATAAAAATGATAAGATTACTTAATTGTAATAGTTTTTGGTGGTTTATCCCACTCAGTTCTCCTGTATAGTGTTAGTAAAATATATGGTTCTTGATTCTGTGTTTCTCACTTTACCTTGTGACTCTGTTTTTTTGTAAATGCCACTGCATATCACTTAGCTGCACTCTTGCAAAGTCTTAATATTAGTGTTAGTGCTGCTGTGCATTAGTGAACTGCGTGCCTGCACTTCAATTTCCCAAGTGGTACTGTCTATGTATAGAGATTCCCTTATTAGTATAGTTTCTTGATGTTTGTACCTATCATTTTATATTTCTTTGAGGCTATTAGAGCTAGCGTTTTTTGCTTGCTGTTGTATAATCTGGCACAGCGTCTGACGCCCGGAAGCTCCGACGTACGTTTCTGTGAGATCCTAAGTCTCACGTCATCAGGGGCTGTCTTACTCTGTCTCTGTGGAGACTTTAAAGTGTTTGGGCTAATTAATTTTAACCTCTTGCGTGCCTGTATTGAATTGTACCAAATAACTTTATTAGTATATTACAATATTAGTATATATTCAAAGTGGCACATCAAAACTTCTAGCAATAAAATAAAATGTTAAATTCTAAATAAAGTCCCAGAAGTGACGTCCATACTGAGTATTACTTTATTTAGTTTTTTAAGCGAACGATTTTTAACACAGATGATTTTAATAAGTAATAAAGTTTTTAAAGTTTGGTTTGTGGCTAATATAAAATAAAATCCACAAAAAAGGTGTTTTTTAAGTGGTTTTCTCTTACTATCACTATCTTGAAAATATTCTAGAGTTTATGTAGAGACTTGAAGGTTAAACGTTCACTCAGTTAACAGTGGGGTTGCCTCCTAGGTTTGGCTTACCTCCCAGATGGCTTACCTGCTCTGGTAGCATCGGCTGACTCTCCAGGTTTGATACGAATAATGTATCTAAACTCCTAGCGATCTCTCTTAGTTTAAAACTCTTTAATACATTGGAAGGGAGTTGGAAAGCCATTATCTGAGGGTACCGGGGGTACTCATTTTTGGGGTTCCTCTAGACATTCTGGCTCATATTAGATTTAATGGGGGTTAATAATAAAGAATACGGTCAAGTATTTCTCATTTGCTTGTACACCGTGAAACAAGAATCAAAGGGGTATCACTTACAAAAAACTTGATACCAGTTATCCTCTGATTCTTGAAACAATTGTTTATTTGACATTCTTGTTAGAAATACTTGATATCTTAATTCATGCTCACGAGACCCCATTGAAATCTATGGAGTCACCATTAACAGCAGCTTTGAGTTCGATCCCAGCTGGAGCTTAGCGGTTGGCTATATGAAGGCTTCCCTGCTCACCTTAAAGTGGTACAAACACTAAAATATTTGCATATGTCCTGTGTTATAATTTTAATCCCATATACATTTCTTATTCACAATTAACCGTAACTAGAGCCTGTCATGCCATGATCACCTCACAGCATGGGCTCTGTGCCCTCATGATACATAACCAAAGCCGGTTGCCTACATATTTCAGGGTTCATCAAAGTAACAACATTTCAGTCCATAGATAATAGCATAAAATAAATCCAACTGTCCAGTGTGTCCTGACAGAGCACTTTGGGGATCTTATTAAGGTGTCACTGAAAAAGAGATAGATAAGGCTTGATTCTACAATTATTACACCTACTTTAAACTACTCATGTGCATTCAAGTGCCATAGAGGAGCAGCATTTGTCATCTGTACAGAATTTTACTCAGCTTAGCCATGATCACACAAGACATGGTTGATGCTTTGTTAAAGGGACAAAAGGAGATAGTGAAAAAGATACTGAAAAAGAGGATAGTAAGGCTTGATTGTAACTCATTACTGTTATGACCCAGATTTTGTGAACCATTACCTACCCCCACCCCAAATTCCTCCCTCTAGGCCATGCCTTTTTGTGATCAAGCACTCAGCAAAAAACCTCTTTAGGGAGCTCAGGATCTTCCAGGTTGCAAACTCAGTCCAAAGGTTATTGCTTAAGGACACATGTACCATTATGTAGTACAAAGCAGACTGACTAGTTTATTGTTGCTTGCATAGCAATATCACAAACACCAAAAGACTCCCCCCACACCCCGTCACAAAGGTTACTGACCTTTATGATTATCTGAGGCCAGGAAGGATGCATGCCTGGTCACTCTCAGTAATCATATATCCACATAAATTCTTGTAGAAATGTAACCCTTTGCCCCATACGTGACTGATATAGCTTTATATAATATTAGCACATCCCATGGCCTACTTCTAGCACAAATACATTATTTAAAAAAGTATACAATGATCCCAAATCACCTTATTACATCACATCACTATTCTAAACATTATAGCATTACTAACAGTGTCATGTCCTAACAACAACCTGAAAACTAAACATTATAAACAATTCTTATTAGGCCTGAATACTTCCCAGCCCTTGCTGGTGAAAATAAGCTGCAGACATTTTTTATTGTTTTGCAGTGTTGACGGGAGGGTGATTGGAGGATTTGAAAAGGGATAGGTGGTTTCATGCGGCCGAATCTGTTGCGGCCGCGTGAGATCAAAGGCTTTTCCCTGCAGTAAGCTGCCCTCAGGCGCAAGGGAATAGAACAGCTAAGTAGCTTGTGGCCATCCCTTGCGGTCACACAGCTCCTACGGCCCAGATTTGAATGAGGCCCTATATGTGTTATTAGCAAAAGATAAATGTGTATATATATATATATATATATATATATATATATATATATATATATATATATTGATCTCATATAAAAGTGTTTTCTCATATATAAAAAAATATGTCATGGATATATGTTGACGCAACACAACAAGGACACATTTATCATACAAAATGCAATGGAAACATTATTAATTCGTATGAAATAGGTGTGTTTGTGAGTATTGTACAGTTACAGTTAAGACTGTATGCTTGGTAAGATCTTGAATTCCTAAAGGGACAAGAAGAAGTTGGTTTCATATTAAAGAGCATAAACAACTTCAGCTCCTATGTCCTGGAATGCTAAGTTCCAGCTGAGAGTGGTTGATGAGGGTTGGAAGGGGAGCAAACTGCATAATCCCATTGGGAGTATTAATTAGTGGTACCACAGACACAGGTTAGTTGATTGTGACATATACAGCCCTATTAAATTCCCCCAACGTTTAAAAATGTAGGCCATAACGTAGCCCGCATGACTTGCTGCTATTAAATTGACCCCATAAAGCAACCCGCTGAAGATCTGCGGGTTAGGAGCGAGAAAACTCAAAGGGACATGAAAATTTGAATTGCGCGCCCGCAAATCCTTTAAACTGTCAAACCCGTAACTGTTACGTTCTAATTTTGCTATTAAATTGCCACAAATTCACTGGTGTCCAATCCCGTAACCCGAAAATGGAGCCCAACAGCCAATGGGTACTAGAGAGGACCCGCTTTAGGGGGGTAAAGTCCTATACGTAGCACTTTGAGAGAATATATAAACACACTACTGTACTTAATATTAAAGTGAAAGTGATGTTAGGTATTAATATTAATAGCACAGCATTCTCAAGTTCACAAATCCACAATATAAAATGTTAAAATGTTATAATGTTTTTTTTCTGTGTTTTATCGTTCCCGGCAATCAATGTATTAATACATATAATGGAACTCGCATGGACTAGAATATCATATTTATTGATTTACTAATATTGCATTATTTCTGGAATGCGGGTGCGATCGAAACCCGTAATTGAAACCCGTAAGACTTTGAAATCCAACCCCCATTTTTCAGTGATGTCATGATGATGATCTGTTTTACAGCCGTTGCGGTCTCATGTTGCCCTTACGGGCTTCAAATTTAATTGGGGCTGTTAGTGTGCATTTATATTCAGCTATGAGATGCAGATATTTGTAGCACATAAAAAACATGTCAACGATAGATATCATTATATCTTCATATTTAAAAAGTGTTTAAGAACAACATATTTCACGAAATAACTATAATTTCAATCTATTCTATCCACATTGCTTATGTTACCTCTTTTTTAGTGTCCCAGAAATTCTATAGTTTTAGTGCCGGCAGAACATTTTCCCTTAAACATGCTGTACCAAAATTAATTTCAAATGATCAACATATATCAAACTTACCATACTACAGTCTTAACACCTAAGTGAAAAACATAAAAACATGTGGTACCTGCCAATCATATAAAAAAATCCTTTTTAATTATTGTGTAGTAACATAAATTTATTGATATAAAATATACTGTATTTTTCCGTGTATAAGATCATATTTTTTACAAAAATCTTGAAGTTTAAAATAGGGGATCGTCTTATACATGGAATACGCCACGCAGAGCCAGCAGCAAAACTGCAAACACAGTAAAATACTCCTCACCCGACCACCCATATCCAAAGCCACCCCAGCCCAAGCCAGGAGCCCCCCAGCCCCTATCCAGAGCCAGGAAGGACCTTGTGTCTGGAGCCCCCAGCAGCCCCCATCCAGAGTCAGGAGGTACCTTGTGTGGGACCTTGTGCATTATGAATCCGGTTATGTTCTCCTGGGCAGCGCCTGCAAAGAGACAGAGACAGCTAGCAGGCACTTGCAGTTTTGCTGCTGGCACTGTGTGGCTTTGCAATTACCGTAAATACCCTGGTCTGGTACACATTGTCCCTTCCACCTAGTTCCCTCAGCTGCCCCCTGGTTACCCAGACCCCCCATTGCTTGCCTCACTGGCCCACAATGTAAAATAAACTTTATATATACCAGTAATATAAAACATAATACTTATTTCTTAATTTTGAGCATCTTATACATGGAAAAATACTGTAAACTCTAAAATCGTCTCTAATATTTCTTTGGTACACAGTAGCATTAATCATAAAGATACTGGCGTCCCAGTCCAGCATATCCCAATCCTTGCAGTGGGATTTGTGGTGCATGCTGAGTAATAATGCCATGGGAGCAACCTATATGCAAAAGTCCTAGAAGTGTCTACGTGAAATGCTTCTAGAAGAAATTGACTAAAGTTTTTTTTAAACACTTTAAGCTTATATGATGCTAACATTTACAGCACATTTTTTTCTGTAGAAAGTATGTTTTGTAAGTAAACACTGTACATTTTATTAACATAACTTATTACATATGTAATATTTTTTTTACAATGTAAACGTCTCATTTGGAATCCTATAAATTTGTTTTTGTTTTTTACTTTAACTTACTTTTAAGACATCACTCTCCTTTCTTTCAGGCAACAATAAAGTCTCTATCTTGCAATTAGAAGCACAAACCGTGCTAGTCTTTGATAGAGGTATGCAAGTCAATCAGGAGTTCATAATCTGAAGTAACTTTACCAATTCAAGTGGTGTTTGCGACAATGATCCAGCACTGTAAGTGTGATAAAGTGTGACAAAGAGGGGCTGTAGAAGGTATATGGATACTGTATGTTTTTCATGCTGCCCCATCAACACACACACACACACAACATTTGCAAAGGCTAAAGGAATGAATCAGATAATTTAAAACAATGCTGTATTGAATAGAGGCTGTTTTGTAAGCTTGGTGAGTAAGGTTACTGATTGAAAAGTAAAATACAATTATTTATATATATTGCAGGCTTGTCTGCGCTGCCCACTTGCTTCCCTGTAAACTATGGTGCAAGCCAGTGGCGTAGCGGGGAGGGGGAGTGAAAGAGAGGGGGAGAGAGAGGGGTGGGGAGAAAGAGAGAGAGTGATAAGGAGAGAGACATGGAGAGAGAAAAAAAAGGAGAGAGGGGAGAGAGAAGGGAGGTGAAGAGAGAGTAAGTGACAGGAAGAGGGACATGGAGAGGGGGAGAGAGAGAGAAGAGAGTGAGAGAGAGGGGAGAATGAGAAAGAGACTAGGAGACAAAAAGAGAGTGAGAGAGGAAGTAAGAAAAAGGAGAGGGAGTAAGAAAGAGGGCGAGAGAGAGGGAGCGAGAGAGAGGGAGACGGAGGGAGAGAGAAGGGAGGGAGAGAGAGAATGGAGGAAGAGAGAGGGAGGGAGAGATAGAAGGAAGGAGAAGATAAAGTGAAGGGAGTGAGAGAGAAAGAGAAGAAAGAGAGAGAAGGAAGGAAAAGGGAGAGAGGAGAGAGAAGGAGGAGAGTGAGACAGAAGGAGTAATGAGAGAGGAGGGGAGAGAGAGAGGAGGGGAAGATAGAGAAGGGGATATATATATATATATATATATCACATATTATAATTGTCAAACTGCGATTCGTCGTCACGCTTTGCGACAAATCGCAGTTTGACAACAATCTGATCGCAAAGCCGTGCGGCGTCCCCACACACTCACTGCATTCCCAGCCACGATCTCCTCTCTCATCTCGGTGCTGTCAGTGCCCCCCAGGCCTCCTTCACCATACACACTGCTGACTGCTCTGTCCTTCCCTCCTAACCCCGCACACTCACTCTCCTTTGTATTATCCCTGTCCCTCGGCAAGCCTTCTCCTCCTCCATACACCCCGCTCTCTCCTTCCCCAGTCACTCTCTCCTCTCACCTCCATGCTGTCACTGTCCCCTCCGCAGACCCTCCTCAGTCACTTCATGTTGATCCGCAGCCCCTATATCCGGATCGGGGTTGGATCGGATCCCTCCGGTCTGGCTACCTCCTCCTCCATAGAAGGTCACCCGGCTCTTCTTAGCTCGGCTCCCACTCCTTCCTACCCACGGCTGCCCGGCGGTCGGAAAGTGGCCCCGCCCCCGCCCAGCCCCGCCCCCGGGACCAGCCCCGCCACCCGGGACCAGCCGAGGTTGCAGCCGCCATCTTAATAGCAATAATATGAGAGACAGATGGGTAGAGAGAGAGAGATGGGGAGAGAGAGAGAGATGGGGAGAAAGAGAGCTGGGAAGAGAGAGAGACAGATGGGAAGAGAGAGAGAGAGATGGGAAAATAGAGAGAGAGAGAGAGATGGGAAGAGAGAGAGAGAGAGATGGAGAGAGAGAGAGAGAGATGAGGAGAGAGAGAGATGGGAAGAGAGAGAGAGATGGGAAGAGAGAGAGAGAGAGATGGGAAGAGAGAGAGAGAGAGAAAGAGATGGGAAGAGAGAGAGAAAGAGAGATGGGGAGAGAGAGAGAGAGATGGGGAGAGAGAGATGTCAGAGAGAGAGATGAGGAGAGAGAGAGAGATGGGGAGAGAGAGAGATGGGAAGAGAGAGAGAGATGGGTAGAGAGAGAGAGAGAGATGGGAAGAGAGAGAGAGAGATGGGGAGAGAGAGAGAGAAGGGGAGAGAAAGAGATGGGTAGAGAGAGAGATGGGGAGAGAGAGAGATGGGGAGAGAGAGATGGGGAGAGAGAGAGAGAGAGATGGGGAGAGAGGGAGAGAGAGAGAGAGATATGGAGAAAGAGAGAGAGATGGGGAGAGAGAGAGAGATGGGTAGAGAGAGATGGGTAGAGAGAGAGAGATGGGTAGAGAGAGAGATGGGTATAGAGAGAGATGGTTATAGAGAGAGATGGGTATAGAGAGAGATGGGTAGAGAGAGAGATGGGGAGAGAGAGAGAGATGGGGAGATAGAGATGGGCAGAGAGAGAGAGATGGGGAGAGAGAGGTGGGGGGAGAGAGAGAGAGAAAGAGAGAGAGAGATGGGTAGAGGGATGGGTAGAGAGAGAGATGGTGAGAGAGAGAGATGGGGAGAGAGAGAGAGATGGGGAGAGAGAGAGAGATGGGAGAGAGAGAGAGAGATGGGGAGAGAGAGAGAGAGAGAGATGGGGAGAGAGAGAGATGGGGAGAGAGATGAGTAGAGAGAGAGATGGGTAGAGAGAAAGATGGGGAGAGAGAGGGAGAGAGAGAGAGATGGGGAGAGAGAGATGGGTAGAGAGAGAGAGATGGGGAGAGAGAGATGGGCGGAGAGAGAGAGAGATGGGGAGAGAGAGATGGGGAGAGAGAGAGAGATGGGTAGAGAAAGAGATGGGTAGAGAGAGAGATGGGGAGAGAGAGAGAGATGGGGAGAGAGAGAGAGATGGGTAGAGAGAGGTGGGTAGAGAAAGCGATGGGTAGAGAGAGAGATGGGGAGAGAGAGAGAGATGGAGAGAGAGAGAGATGGGTATAGAGAGATGGGTATAGAGAGAGATGGGTAGAGAGAGAGATGGGTAGAGAGAGAGATGGGGAGAGAGAGAGAGATGGGGAGAGAGAGATGGGGAGAGAGAGAGAGAGATGGGGAGAGAGAGATGGGAGAGAGAGAGAGAGAGAGATGGGTAGAGAGAGAGATGGGTAGAGAGAGAGATGGGGAGAGAGAGAGAGATGGGGAGAGAGAGAGAGATGGGGAGAGAGAGAGATGGGTAGAGAGAGAGATGGGGAGAGAGAGAGAGATGGGGAGAGAGAGAGAGATGGGTAGAGAGAGGTGGGTAGAGAAAGCGATGGGTAGAGAGAGAGATGGGGAGAGAGAGAGAGATGGAGAGAGAGAGAGATGGGTATAGAGAGATGGGTATAGAGAGAGATGGGTAGAGAGAGAGATGGGTAGAGAGAGAGATGGGGAGAGAGAGAGAGATGGGGAGAGAGAGATGGGGAGAGAGAGAGAGAGATGGGGAGAGAGAGATGGGAGAGAGAGAGAGAGAGAGATGGGTAGAGAGAGAGATGGGTAGAGAGAGAGATGGGGGAGAGAGAGAGATGGGGAGAGAGAGAGAGATGGGGAGAGAGAGAGAGATGGGGAGAGAGAGAGAGATGGGGAGAGAGAGAGAGAGAGAGAGATGGGGAAAGAGAGAGAGAGATGGGGAGAGAGAGAGATGGGGAGAGAGAGAGAGATTGGGAGAGAGAGAGACGGGGAGAGAGAGAGATGGGGAGGGAGAGAGATGGGGAGGGAGAGAGATGGGGAGGGAGAGAGATGGGGAGGGAGAGAGAGATGGGGAGAGAGAGGGAGAGAGAGAGAGAGATGGGGAGAGAGAGATGGGTAGAGAGAGAGAGATGGGAAGAGAGAGAGAGAGAGATGGAAAGAGAGAGAGAGAGATGGGAAGAGAGAGAGAGAGAGATGAGTAGAGAGAGAGATGGGAAGAGAGAGAGAGATGGGAAGAGAGAGAGAGAGATGCGAAGACAGAGAGAGATATGGGAAGAGAGAAAGAGAGATGAGGAGAGAGAGAGATGGGAAGAGAGAGAGAGATGGGAAGAGAGAGAGAGAGATGGGAAGAGAGAGAGAGAGAGATGGGGAGAGAGAGAGAGATGGGGAGAGAGAGAGAGATGGGGAGAGAGAGAGAGAGAGATGGGGGAGAGAGAGAGATGGGGGAGAGAGATAGATGGGGGAAGAGATGGGAGAGAGAGATATGGGGGAAGAGACGGGGGAAGAGATGGGAGAGAGAGAGATGGGGGAAGAGATGGGAGAGAGAGAGATGGGGAAGAGAGAGATGGGGAAGAGATGGGAGAGAGAGAGAGAGATGGGGAGAGAGAGATGGGGAGAGAGAGAGAGAGAGAGAGATGGGTAGAGAAAGAGATGGGTAGAGAGAGAGATGGGGAGAGAGAGAGAGATGGGGAGAGAGAGAGAGATCGGTAGAGGGAGGTGGGTAGAGAAAGCGATGGGTAGAGAGAGAGATGGGGAGAGAGAGAGAGATGGAGAGAGAGAGAGAGATGGGTATAGAGAGATGGGTATAGAGAGAGATGGGTAGAGAGAGAGATGGGTAGAGAGAGAGATGGGGAGAGAGAGAGAGATGGGGAGAGAGAGATGGGGAGAGAGAGAGAGAGATGGGGAGAGAGAGATGGGGAGAGAGAGAGAGAGAGATGGGGAGAGAGAGAGATGGGGGAGAGAGAGAGATGGGGAGAGAGAGAGAGATGGGGAGAGAGAAAGAGAGAGATGGGGAGAGAGAGAGAGATGGGGAGAGAGAGAGATGGGGAAAGAGAGAGAGAGATGGGGAGAGAGAGAGATGGGGAGAGAGAGAGAGATTGGGAGAGAGAGAGACGGGGAGAGAGAGAGATGGGGAGGGAGAGAGATGGGGAGGGAGAGAGATGGGGAGGGAGAGAGATGGGGAGGGAGAGAGAGAGATGGGGAGAGAGAGGGAGAGAGAGAGAGAGATGGGGAGAGAGAGAGATGGGTAGAGAGAGAGAGATGGGTAGAGAGAGAGAGAGATGGGAAGAGAGAGAGAGAGATGGGAAAATAGAGAGAGAGAGAGAGAGATGGGAAGAGAGAGAGAGAGATGGAGAGAGAGAGAAAGAGATGAGGAGAGAGAGAGATGGGAAGAGAGAGAGAGATGGGAAGAGAGAGAGAGAGAAAGAGATGGGAAGAGAGAGAGAAAGAGAGATGGGGAGAGAGAGATGGGGAGAGAGAGAGAGAGATGGGGAGAGAGAGATGTCAGAGAGAGAGATGGGGAGAGAGAGAGAGATGGGGAGAGAGAGAGATGGGAAGAGAGAGAGAGATGGGTAGAGAGAGAGAGAGAGAGATGGGAAGAGAGAGAGAGAGATGGGGAGAGAGAGAGAGAAGGGGAGAGAAAGAGATGGGTAGAGAGAGAGATGGGGAGAGAGAGAGATGGGGAGAGAGAGATGGGGAGAGAGAGAGAGAGATGGGGAGAGAGGGAGAGAGAGAGAGAGATATGGAGAAAGAGAGAGAGATGGGGAGAGAGAGAGAGATGGGTAGAGAGAGATGGGTAAAGAGAGAGATGGGTAGAGAGAGAGATGGGTATAGAGAGAGATGGTTATAGAGAGAGATGGGTATAGAGAGAGATGGGTAGAGAGAGAGATGGGGAGAGAGAGAGAGAATGGAGGAAGAGAGAGGGAGGGAGAGATAGAAGGAAGGAGAAGATAAAGTGAAGGGAGTGAGAGAGAAAGAGAAGAAAGAGAGAGAAGGAAGGAAAAGGGAGAGAGGAGAGAGAAGGAGGAGAGTGAGACAGAAGGAGTAATGAGAGAGGAGGGGAGAGAGAGAGGAGGGGAAGATAGAGAAGGGGATATATATATATATATATATATATATATATATATATATATATATATATATATATATATACTGTATGAATACAGTTGTGCTCAAAAGTTTGCATACCCTGGCAGAAAATGTGAGATTTTGGTATTTAATATGACTAATTATGCAAAATAGTATTTTTTTGAAGGATAGTGATCATATGAAGCAATTTACTATTACATAGTTGTTTGGCTCCTTTTTAAATCATAATGATAACAGAAATCACCCAAATGTCCCTTAATACTGTGTATTGCCCCCTTTAGCATTAATGACAGCGTGTACTCTTTTGTAATAGTTGTCTATGAGGTCCCTAATTCTTGCATGTGGTATAGCTGACCATTCATCTAGGCAAAATGCCTCCAGGTCATTCAAAGTCTTTGGTCGTCTTGCATCAACTGCATGTTTGAGGTTTCCCCAAAGTGGATCGATGATATTAATGTCAGGAGAATGTGATAGCCACTCCAGAACCTTCACCTTTTTTTGCTGTAACCACTGCAGGGTCAAGTTGACCTTGTGCTTAGGGTTATTGTCATGCTGGAAAGTCCAACAGCATCCCATGCGCAGCCTTTGTGCAGAAGAATGCAAATTGTCTACCAGTATTGTCTGATAAAATGCTGCATTCATCTTGCCATCAATTTTCACAAGATTTCCTGTGACTTTAAAGCTCCCCCCCAAAAAACAGTGAGTCATGACCATGCTTAACAGTGGGGATGGTATTCTTTTTGATCCTCTTCAAACATAGCGTTTATGGTTGTGTCTTGTCACTCCAAATTAAAGTGTGCCAGAAACTGTGAGGCGTGTCAAGGTGTTGTCGGCATATTGTAACCAGGCTTTTTTGTGGCATTAGCGCATTAAAGGCTTCTTTATGGCATCTTGACCATGCAGCTCATTTTTGTTCAAGTATCATCTTATTGTGTTTTTGTTCAAGTATCATCTTATTGTGCTCCTTGAAACAACCACACCGTCTTTTTCTAGAGCAGCCTATACTTTTCCTCAGGTTACCTGTGGCTTTTTCTTTGTATTCTGAACAATAACATTTTCATTTTCAAGGCTTTGGATGCCTTTTTATATCCTATTCCATCTTTAAGAAGTTTCATTTCCTTGTTACTCAGGTCTTTTGACAGTTCTTTTCTGCTCCCCATGTCTCAGTATCTAGCCTTTGCAGTGCATCCATGTGAGAACTAACAAATTCATTGACTATTTATACACAGACACTAATTGCAATGTCAAAAGCCACAGGTGTGGGAAAATAACTTTTAATTGGTTAATTTATGTAAACTTTTGGTACAGGGAATTTGAGTGATTTCTGTTATCATTCTGATTTAAAAAGGAGCCAAATTGCCCTTATCTTCTCTAGTTTTTGCTGTGTTTTTGACACTTATTGTGTAACACTACCACATAGGAAGCTTCAATTTATTTTTTCAAACTTTTAATGCTTCTCTGACAGGGCCATAGAACATAACATAATTAATAAAACAAATAGGCCTAGCTCTTTCTCGGAGTACTACATATAGCTTCATGTTTTCCTAACTATCCCTATACACAGCCAACTAAGCCTGAGAGGGACAAATAGTAAACAATTCAAGCTTTAAGTCCATCAGAAGCTGGTTTATCTACTCTTGCTTCTGGGTCCAATGATTCCAAGCTGCATCTCCTCGATCTGCAAATTTCCACTGTCTGACTCTCACTCTGGGTTCTGGCTGCAGCTCTTTCTCCAGGTTGCTGCACTCTCCCTGGCCCAGCTGCAACACTCCTTCTCTGGGCTCTGGCTGCAACTCTCTTGCTGGGCTCTGGCTGCAACTCAACTACTCAACAGACTGTCTTGACCTTTTCATAGCTGCAGCCCTATTAGGATGTAAGAGAGTTGTTAACACCTGAAGCACTGGTTGGGGAAATGCCTCTATCCAGCCTCAGGCTCACACAGCCATCTTCCAGAACTCTCCCACATGTCTGTGCTCCTTTATTACAATATGTATATGTATGTGTATATATATATATATATATATATATATATATATATATATATATATATATATATATATATATAATATACAGTGCCTTGCAAAAGTATTCACCCCCTTTTCAGCTATTTTGTTACATTACAGCCTTAAGTTCAATGTTTTGTTAATCTGAATTGTATTTGATGGATCAGAACACAATAGTCTAAGTTGGTTAAGTGAAATGAGAATGATATATACATAAAACTATTTTTTTAGAAATAGAAAACGTATGTATTCACCCCCTTTGTTATAAAGCCCATAAAAAGCTTCAGAAATCACATAATTAGTGAAATGATTTCCACTTAGGTGCAATCTAAGTGTCACATGATCTGTCATTACATTTACACACCTTTTTTGAAAGGCCCCAGAGGCTGCAACACCTAAGCAACCACTAACCAAACATTGCCATGAAGACCAAGGAACTCTCCAAACAAGTAAGGGACAATGTTGTTGAAAAGTACACGTCGGGGTTAGGTTTAAAAAAATATCCAAATCTTTGATGATCCCCAGGAGCACCATCAAATCTACCATAACCAAATGGAAAGAACATGGCACAATAGCAAATCTGCCAAGAGACATCTGCCCACCAAAACTCACGGACCGGCCAAGGAGGGCATTATTTAGAGAGGCAGCACAGAGACCTAAGGTAATCCTAGAGGAGCTGCAGAGTTGGGCTTTATGGCAGAGTGGTCAGAAGAAAGCCATTGCTTTCAGCAAAAAACAAAATGGCACGTTTTGAGTTTGCAAAAAGGCATGTGGGAGACTCCCAAAATGTATGGAGGAAGGTGCCCTGGTCTGATGAGACTAAAATTGAAGTTTTTGGCCACCCAAGAAAGCGCTATGTCTGGCGCAAACCCAACTCATCACATCACCCAAAGAACACCATCCCCACAGTGAAACATGGTGGTGGCAGCATCATGCTGTGGGGATATTTTTCAGCAGCCGGGACTGGGTTACTGGTCAGAGTTGAGGGAAAGATGGATGGTGCTAAATACAGGGGTATTCTTGAGCAAAACCTGTACCACTCTGTGCGTGATTTGAGGCTAGGATGGAGGTTCACCTTCCAGCAGGACAATGACCCCAAACACACTGCTAAAGCAACACTTGAGTGGCTTAAGGGGAAACATGTAAATGTGTTGGAATGGCCTAGTCAAAGCCTAGACCTCAATCCAATAGAAAATCTGTGGTCAGACTTAAAGATTGCCTTTCACAAGCGCATACCATCCAACTTGAAGGAGCTGGAGCAGTTTTGCAAGGACTAATGACAAAAATCCCAGTGGTAAAATGTGGCAAGCTCATAGAGGTATCCAAAGTGACTTGATTGCCGCAGAGCTGTGATTGCCGCAAACGACGGCTCTACAAAGTATTGACTTTAGGGGAGTGAATAGTTATGCACATTGACTTTTTCTGTTATTTTGTCCTATGTGTTGTTTGCTTCACAATAAAAAAAAACACCTTCAAAGTTGTCCATGTTAATTCCAGACTGTGAGGCAACAAAACACGAAAAATGCCAAGGGGGGGGGGGGGGGGGGGGGAATACTTTTGCAAGAAACTGTATATATAATGTTTGTTGGAAGGTGCAGGCAAACTCAAAAGCTCTACTTATGCCACTGGTGCTAGCTGCTATATTTCACTTTGCTGGGAGTTTCAATACTGCTTCTGCTTTGATGACAGCTTTATAAAAAAAATGTATTTTGCTCTGTGATATATTAGATCACTTAAAGAAAATAGCCTCTAATAATTAGAATGGGCTTTTTATGGATGTTTTAGCTGACAAGAAAATCCATTGAAGCATGATAGAAAAAATTGGAGTTCCAAGTACTTTTTATGTGTGATTCCACTGAATGTTTTTTTTAACACATCTATTAAAAGTCCATATTAAATTATTTTCAGCTTTCATGAAATATGAACCTAAGTGATTAATATAAAATATCTGAAAAACAAAGCTAGATACATACAGTTAATATCAGTAGTACTCCATCAAATGTTTGATAGAGCAACAGGTGCCTTACTCAAGGACAATAATACCAGAGTCACTCTTAGTTATGCAAATCTCTTTACAGATATACAGCCTTATTAAATTGCAATTCGGCCAATTGAAAAGGGCTCTATATAAGCACACAGCATATTTTTTTTTACAGAAGTTTTTAGTTAGTGAACTTCTATCCAAAAGCACGGTCTTCACTAACTAATAACTTCACTTTAATAAGGCTGTTAGTACTGCTCAAAACATATTTCATTATTTATATTTAGTGTCCTATGTCTGTGACACTGCAACATGCAAGCACCAAGTTTAAACACAGTTTTTTTCTGTATTCAGTTTAATATATTCACATTCACCCTTTTTACACTAATCTCACAGATGAGCATTCTTGTAACATTATTTCTATAACACAGGTCATACATTTTAAAGCTTGGCTCCATGTGTCAAAGTGAGTGAATTGAAGTAAAGTGTGCCTGAAAGTAGTATTTTAAGTATTATATGGTCTGTAATCTGTACTAAAGAATTGTAGAGCTTAAACAAAAAAATACAAATACAGTAAATACACCTAATCACTCATTTATGTATATTGCAAAGTGTCATTCAGTTGGAAAACAAATAATTGGATCTGATTTAAACAGATCCTAGATTGTTTATTTTGCTTCTATAACTATGTATAGAAAGCTGCAAGGCACAAGTAACGATATCTTACATAAAATGTATTCCTCTTTTCTTCCTAATGAATATTTGCGTGAGATCAAGATATAAACTGTAAGACAACTTTATACTATATATAAATTAATGTGTTCATGAAGATTGTAATGGTTTTCTTTTTTTTTCACAGGGGAAGGTGTTTGCGGTAAGTTTCAAATGTATTCCACTCTGCAAACTTTTTGAAAAGTGATGAAATATTTTAAGAAGCATTTTCTTGTGATTTATCTTTTTTGTTTTAAATATGTTTTTATTTAGTTTTTCCAATACAAATGTCATAGACAATCACAAAAGCCTAAAAAACATACAAATAACAGTCATACGTCTGTATAAAGGGTTTCATAAAAACTTCAGGAACAAGGAATACCGTATATACTCGAGTATAAGCAGAGGCACCTATTTTACCACAAAATACTGGGTAAAATAAGTGACTCGAGTATAAGCCGAGGGTCGGAAATGTGCTGCCCCCTGTGTCCCTTTTGTGCCTTCTGTGATCCCCTGTCCCTTCCCTGTGTCTCTTCCCCCCTCTCCCTTCCCTGTGTCTCTTCCCCCCTCCTCATTCTCAACCTCCCTCCTCAACCCCACTCCTCATCCTCAACCTCCCTCCTCATCATCCCTCCTCATCCTCAACCTCCGTCCTCATCATCCCTCCCCATCCTCAACCCCCTCATCCTCAACCCCCCAACCTCAACCATCTCCCCAACCCCCCTCCTCATCCTAAACCTCAACCCCCTCCTCAACCTCCCTCCTCAACCTCCCTCCTTATCCTCAACCTCCCTCCTCAACCTTCCTCCTCATCCTCAACCTCCCTCCTCATCCTCAACCCCCCTTCTCAACCTCCCTCCTCAACCTCAACCCCCCATCCTCAACCCCCTCATTCTAACCCCTGCCTCCTCATTCTAAACCCTCCCTCATACTACCCCTCTAAATCCCCCCCCCCCCCCCCCTCTCCCCTCACCTGCTCCGGCCTCCGCTTCTTCCGGGTCTTGATGTGGCGCGCATGGGACATCACACGCGCGCCACGTCATTAGCATATACCGTGTCCTGGCACCCGGTATATGCTAATGACCTGGCGCGCGTGTGACGTCATATGCGCGCCACATCAGGACCCGGAAGGAGCGGAGGCCGGAGCAGGTAAGTGAGTGGAGAGGGGGGGTTAGAATGAGGGGGGGATTGAGGATGAGTAGGGGGGAGGGAAAGAGACACGGGGGGGTAGAGAGACACGTGGGGGGGTTAGAGAGACACGTGGGGGGTTAGAGAGACACGTGGGGGGTTAGAGAGACACGTGGGGGGTTAGAGAGACACGTGGGGGGTTAGAGAGACACGTGGGGGGGTTAGAGAGACACGTGGGGGGGTTAGAGAAACACGTGGGGGGGTTAGAGAGACACGTGGGGGGGTTAGAGAGACACGTGGGGGGGTTAGAGAGACACGTGGGGGGGGTTAGAGAGACACGTGGGGGGGTTAGAGAGACACGTGGGGGGGTTAGAGAGACACGTGGGGAAGAGTGACCCGAGTATAAGCCGAGGGGGCCCTTTTTAGCCTTAAAAAAAGGGCTAAAAAACTCGGCTTATACTCGAGTATATACGGTAAATATAATACATGTCAGTTCATATTCAATTCATCACAAATTTTCCATTTTATGGGATGGTTTCTAATAACTCCTAAAGTCTTGAAATCTCTTTCAAATAGTATATTCCTAGATACAATTGTTAACACTTCAAACTGGGAGCCAAAGCCTGCGTCCACCAGGAGGCTATCAACCACTTAGCAGCCATGAAAATTTGTAAAAGTCATGCTTTAATGTCCAATGGAAGAGAACTTGGAAAAACATGGAATAGGACCAACTCTGGAACCAAAATTAAAGGGGTTTTCAATTTCTTAACTACAAAATCCCTATTATCCTTCAAATTTTAAAACTTCTGATAATAATCCCCAAATGCTCGGGCTATATCATCAGGTTTAGAATAAGTAGCCTCTCCATAAGTAATGTAATCAATTCCCTTATTGTTTGTTTTCAGCTTATTTTCTAACATTCTGCTCGTTTTACTTCCATAATGATATCATTTTTGTTGTAATGACCACATAGATGTATCAATTATTTTTTAAATACTCTTTTTAATTTAATTTATGATATTGTTCTTTTGTTCCAACAACAATTTATCAAATATTGTCTTTATTGCCTATCTTAGTAACTAAATTTAATGTAATCTAAGTTTAATGTACAACTGCAGTTTTGTTAAAATTCCTCTAATAAAAGCCTTATGATAATAAAATAAAAGCCTTATAAAAGGCATTCCATATCAGGGTTTTTAAATTATTATTAATCTCAAAAAATTAGAAATGTCTTCTTAGTATATTTTTATATTCTTCATCATCAAGAATAGAAGGGTTCAATTTCCATGGTTTCCTACTAACAGGTTCATGTGAAGATTTCAAAGTTAGAGTAAGCATGGCATGATCTGAAAACATGATAGATTTAATTTCAGAATCGGTTATATCATTTAATCCAGCTGAGTCTATTAAGAAGTAATCAATCCTCATAAAAAGTTATGGGAAAATAAAGAAAAATCCCTCTCCCCTGGATGAAATACCATCCAGATATCATGTAGCTTATGCTTAACTAAGTTATCATTCATTTGTTTAATTATCCTTAACAATTGAGGATCCATTAATGCATTGGTCTTAGCTTTCCTATCTAGCTCTTAATCTAATATAATATTTAGATCTCCATATATAATGATATCACCTTTGATACATTTCATAAAATGTTTAATTTTTTGTTTGAAAAATTTGACCTGTCTTTTGTTGCAGATTATAGATTCAGAATTGAATAAGCTTGCTTATCAATTAATCCTATCCATAATAAATATCTACCTACTGGATCTTGCTCAATAAAATTCAGTGACATTTTAAAATTCTATTTAAACAAAATAGACATTCCACAGGCTTTCTTTTTATATATGGATATTGTATGTTTTATTCAAATACGCTGGAACTTTATTTGTCTGCCAATGCATCTCTTTGGAAACATATGATGTCAGCTTTTTCCTGATAACAACTTCTCATAACCATATGCCATTTAGTTGCAATATTCAAACTTTGGACATTTTGACTTACAAATTTAGTAGTCATCTAATTTCATTCCAGGTTTATAACCTCCAAGTAAGCAAGCCTCGACTCCCCAAAATCATCACTGCATCAAACCTCATACAAAATGCATTCAAAAAGGACATAAGTCACAAAACATTCAATCTTTATATTAGCATAATTCCTAGCCCTAAATCGGGTATAAGGCTAGCCAAAAATTTGATCTTATTGTTGGGGAACAACAAATTTCTGGTCAGAAGAGTTTAATCCGATGTAATATGGACACAACTCTGTCAAGTCGGGAATCGTCAAATCAATTATAATTTGAAAGTTTGATGGCCAATTTTCTCTCCAGAGAATCATACACAATAAAAATATCATAAGACAGAGGTAATGTTTATCCTATCAGTAATCAAAGTCTTATCAAATGAAGAGGAGAGAAAAAGGAAATATAAAACAAGGGTGAGAGACCAAGGCCAATTGAATAGGGCTCTAAATAAGCACATAACATATATTTTTTTAAAGAAGTTTTTAGTTAGTAAGCATCTATCCAAAAGCAAGGTTTTTACTAACTAAAAACTTCTTTAAAAAAATGTGTGCTATGTGCTTATTTAGAGCCCTATTCAATTGACCAAATCACAATTGAATGAGGGCCCAAGAGAGTAGCATCAAAGGAAACCTATAATAATGGAGAAAAAAGAAAAAGAAAAAAAAGAAATCTCTTAAATGTTCCAACCTGCTTGTTACAATTCTAATGTTAAACATCATCTCTTATGTTTTAATACTCTTGAATATTTAAATTTCCAAGTTAATTAAGTGTATAAAAAACTACAAAAAAAATAGTATGGTAATTTCAAATCAGTAAATACTTTATCTCCCTCAGAAGCATTGTTAATAAAAATGTTTTACATTGTTAAACAAAATGATAATCTTTGTTGGAATACACCATTTATAGGGAATGTTGTTATCCCTTAAAATGTTTGTATGGTGTTGTAATTGTTTCCACCTGACAAGATTTCACTTGACAAGTCAGGGAAAAAATGTAAACCATCATACGGTGGACCAAAAGATTTTGCTATAAAAGCTGCTTTCAGTATATTATCTCTATCTCTCTGTGAAGACAATTTGACAATTAATCTCTTGGGACATCAGCTGTTAAATGGTGAGGTAGAGGAATCCTGTAAACTCTATCAATATCTATTTTCTTTTGAGAATCCGGGTTTACTATCAAAGTCAAAAGCTCAACTAAATTACTGTATAGATCTTTAAATGAAATAGATTCTAAAATTCCCCTAATTCTGATGATTTTCCGTCTGGATAAATTGTCCAACAAAGCATATTTAGTTTTTAACTCTTTTATTTCAATATTCATTTCATTAATTCTTGCCAGAAAAGAATCAGTTTTTTTCCACCTTTCATCTTGATTAGATTCTAAGGAGTCAACCCGGGTGCCCAAAAGATTAATCTGCCCAGTGTTATTAGCAATTCCCTGTGATAATTCCCTCTTAATAGAGCTCTGGAATTCCATCAACAAATTTTTATCAGTGAAACTGTCAATTTATACTCCTCACCTAGTGCTCCATTACAACTAGTCTCACGTAATTGATATTCCAAAGGATCTAACTGCTCTGATGCACTATCTACATGAGATTTGGATGAAACATTTAATTGTGAAGCATCTTTCGCACTACGTTTTTTCAAAGGAGAAAAAAAATGGATATTCTTAGTATTTGACTTCTTACTTTCCTTTGCTTTACTTTTAGCACTTCAATTCTCTTGCTTATTCAATTTTAACAATTTTAACAAGACAATTATATAAAACTTTATAAACTTAAGTAACCTTACATTTACATGCACTTTTTCTTCCTATTTCTTATCCGTCTACTTTTTTCCCATTTCTCCTTCTTCCCCTCCTTTTCTTTTCCTTTTTTTTTTCTTCCCCTTTTCTGTTCCTTTTTTATGTAACAATAAGAATTGGAACCCTTCTCTTTATCCTGAAGGGCAATTTAATGATAGCATATATATATAAATTCGCCAATTATACGCCTAATAAAGGAGAAGGGGAAAATATATTAACCATCACGCACAAAGAGCAAAATAAATCAACTAGAACAATATAAAGTCAAGATATCAACAAATAAAAGTCCCAAAAAGATAATATTCTTCTTTAAATCAAACCTATGCTCCAACCATCAGCAGAGAAACAATCACAGACAGTTCATAAGTAGTGATGTCGCGAACATCAAATTTTCGGTTCGTGAACATCGGACCCGAACTTCAATCAAATGTTCGCGAACGGGCGAACCTGGCGAACCGCCATAGACTTCAATGGGCAAGCGAATTTCAAAACCCACAGGGAATCTTTCTGGCCACAATAGTGATGGGAAAGTTGTTTCAAGGGGACTAACACCTGGACTGTGGCATGCCGGATGGGGATCCATGGCAAAACTCCCACGGAAAATTACATAGTTGATGCAGAGTCTGGTTTTAAGCCATAAAGGGCATAAATCACCTAACATTCCTAAATTGTTCGGAATAACATGCTTTAAAACATCAGGTATGATGTTGTATCGATCAGGTAGTGTAAGGGTTACACCCACTTCACAGTAACAGACCAATCTCCCCGTTTAATGCACCGCAAACAACCGCAACAGTCCCTTTGCACAACCATAAACTCCCCATTTGCACAAGGTTGGATACCAAGCTAACCATGTCCCGTTCCTTATCCTCACTGATGTCATTGAAGGTCTCTTCCTCCACCCAGCCACCAGGGGTCCCAGAAAGGTGACAACAAGCCCCCTGGGACGCCTGCTGTGTTTGGTCTTCCACCTCCTCAAAGCCACCTTCCTCTTCTGACTCCTCTTCTTCAGACTCCTCTCTCTGCGTTGCCTCTGTCTGCGTTATTATAAGGTGTGTACTGTTAAGTAGTACTATTCCTATCGGTTTAATCCCTGTTACGTCCACTATCAGGGGATGTGTATATGGCATGGATTTTTGGAAGCGGGAGATGGAAAAAGATGCTTGGTCGGTCCTCCCAATTCAAATTTGGGGCACTGCGCGTGCAATCTAAGGTGCCACCAGATATGAGTGTCACTGTGCACTGGCAAAAGTTGGCAGAGTAGATGCAATAGGCTTCACACACACGCCTGTAGGCAGGCAACTGATATTCAATCTATTACAATCAAAAAAGTGTTGTTTTATGTCACTGTACACTATGGTTGCACCAGATATGACGTATCACTGTGCACTGGCAAAAGTTGGCAGAGTAGATGCAATAGGCTTCACACACACGCCTGTAGGCAGGCAATTGCTATTCAATCTATTACAGTCAAAAAAGTGTTGTTTTATGTCACTGAGCACAATATAAGCTGTGAGCCTGACACAGGCAGGCAACTGAAATTACTGTAGATTACAGGAAAAAAATGGTTGTTTTCAATGTATGTTACACCACCAGGTATGAGTAGTGAAAATAAGCACAATATAAGCTGTTAGGTGTTAGCCTGTCACACACACACGCTGGCAGGCAGGCATAGATTACAAAAAAAAATGATAAAATAAAATAAATGATGTTCAAAGTTTTCTCAATGATAAAGTATAGGGGCGAACCGAAAAGCGCATGTGTTCGCCGTTCGTGGCGGACGCGAAAATGCGAAAATTGCCGCGAATAGATCTCCGGCGAACTGTTCGGGACATCACTATTCATAAGCCAATCCGAAAATGAATAGTCTTTTCCAAATGAAACTAATAAAGATAGTTTAGTGAATTGTTACTTTACTATCTATTCTCAATTGTAATGTTATACAATATTGCACATTCACTTTTCTTGGAGTATCATATTTTAAACGTCCTCTACTTTATGAATAAATAAATGCTTCACACTTTCTAATACATTTATTCATTCATTCATTCATTATTAATGTACATAAATGTAATAATGATTAATTAGTAATTAAAAAAATCCTTTGCACTGCACTAACAAACATTTACATTTTACACTGCACTTATATATCTGTATTACTGCTCATTGGCTGACAGCAATAGGAGTCTCAAAGCAGTTAAACATTTAAATCCCTTTATTATGCTCTGAGACCTGCAAAAATATTTAATTTACACTGCACTAAAAAAAATTATATTTTACACTGCACTTACAGCATATATATATATATATATATATATATATATATATATATATATATATATATATATATATATATATATATATATATATATATATATATATGTATCACTACTCATTGGCTGACAGCAATAGGACTCTCAAAGCAGTTACATTTTTAAATCACTTTATTAGGCTCTGAGACCTCCAAAAAATAGATAGTTGACACTGTACAAAAAAAAAAATGGTATATTTTACACTGTACTTATATATCTGTCTTCCCAATGAGCGCTGAAGGTGATCGTTGCAAAGCAGGAAACTTGAAGTACACAAGGGAACCCAGTGCGAGGGTCGCAATGAGTGCCGAAGGACATTGTGTGGTAAACATCATTGCCATGGCTTCAAATTTTATTGCCTTCATTTTTGACGGGCAAGTCGCTAGTTTATATTATATTGGTCCCTGGCTTATGTCATGAATATGTCTATAGGAAATCTATACTGACTAAAAATTTATATACTGTTTTACTATGATGATTCCAGGTGACCCTCTCTAAATATCTATACATTTTTATCTTTATAGGAGACCTGGGCCCCTATACAATTGATCAATTGTGGTTTAGTGGAGCCCGTCATTTAGCCCATAAACTAATTTGCTATTCAATTGGCATATTTTTATTCAATTGGCGTCTGTGTGTTACAGGCTGAAAATCACTGCGGTTGCCAAATTGTAGCTTTCAACCCATCTAAACCTTTGAATTGTCAAGGCTGCAAATGTTACAATTGCTTAAATGGCAAATCGCTATTCAATTGCTTTAATTCCCCAAGGCCGCAATTGTTTTCAAACCCGCAAGCGGGAAATGTAACCAAAAATATTACGGGTTCCAAATCGGACCCGCAAAGTGTTTCAATGTTCAGTCCTTGGGTTATGTCTGACTCTCTGTGACCCTATGGACTGCAGTACACTTAGCTATGTCTCTGTCTGTGCTTATCCACAAGGTTTGCATGCCAAAGATACTGGAGTGGATTGCCAGTTCCTTCTCCAGTGGACTGTGATTTGTCTGACGTCTCTGCTATGGCATGCCTACCTATAGTGACCCTATATGGTATAGCTCACAGCTTCATTGAAGTACACCAGCTCCTTCACCATCATAAGGTAGCAATCCAGAAGGGGAACAGGGGAACATACACCACACTATCATACTCCCATCGGGAAGGGCAGCAAATGCACATGGAGGCTGTGCAGAGGCACGTGGAGTAACAGTCAATCACCTACATCAGGGACAATCTCTGCTATGCCCATCCTGGAAAGACCCATGCCATCACTGGTGGCCATGTGCCAAGATGTATACTCATTATCATTTTGGAGAAATCCCATCAAGTGTTTTGCTGTCAATCACTTTACATTATCACCTGTCAGATCAGTCCTTCAGGGGAATTTTGATACTCCACAGGATCACAAATTGGACCTGTCATGTTTATTAACCCTATATTATTTTATACTATTATCTATCTATATATATATATATATATATATATATATATATATTATGATTTGATATATTAGTATAATATTATTATTATTATTATTATTATTATTATTATTATTATTATTATTATTATTATTATTATTACTAGCGACTTGCCCGTCAAAAAATGACGACAATGAGATGTGTATGTTTGGAAAGTTGTTTAGTTATATATACATATTTGACACTTGTAAGTATTGTGATATTAAAACATTTTTAGTTTTGTAAAATGTTGTCTTGGTGAACAATAATTCTTAAAGCATTTTGTATTGAAAGTATTAACATTTGAATGTAAGAACAGTTGAACTTTAAATTAATCAGTATTGTAAACTTGAGGTAATGGTTTCTTAACATGCAATTTGTATCTGAAGAATTGTTAACTTCAATATACATTGAATCCAGAGGAAAGCAAACCGTAAAAACCCTTGGTGAAAGGTACAACATTTTAACATGAAGTTTGTAATATATGTAAGTAAGAAACTTGAAAGTATATTTTTTTTTAACTTGAACTTTATTATCTGTGTAACTTTGGAACTTGACAAAACATTTGTATAACTTTGAACATTATAAACAGTAACATAGTGAATACATTTTTAACCTAATTTTGTATTAAAAGTATTAACAGTTGAATGTAAAAACAGTTGAACTTTAAACTAATCAATATTGTAAACTTGAGGTAATGTTTTTTTAACATGCAATTTGTATCTGAAGAATTGTTAAGTTCAATATACATTTAATCCAGAGGAAGACAAACAGTAAAAACCCTCCTTGAAACCTACCGAATTTTAACATGAACTTTGTAATATATTTAAGTAAGAAACTTGACATAATATTTTTTGGAACTTGAAGTTTCTTATCTGTGTAACTTTGGAACTTGAAGAAACATTTTTACAACTTGAAACATTATAAACAGTAACATAGTGAATTAATATTTTAACATAATTTTGTATTAAAAGTATTAATATTTGAATGTAAAAACAGTTGAACTTTAAACTAATCAGTATTGTGAACTTGAGGCAATGGTTTTTTAACATGCAATTTCTATCTGAATAATTGTTAACTCCAATATATATTGAATGCAGAGGAAGGCAAACAGTAAAAACCCTCCTTGAAACGTACCCAATTAAATTAATTCCTTTCTGAACTGGTGATAAACATGAATCCAGGGAGAAATGTTAACATAACAGACAATATTTACATTGTGACTTAAAACGTGGTTGAGCTCTTAACATGAACTTTGTAATATGTTGAAGTAAAGAACTTGAAAGTATATTTTTTTAAACTTGAAGTTTCTTATGAGTCTAAGTAATGACTTTGAAAATATTGTTTTCAAACTTGTAACATTAGAAACAGTAACATAGTTAATTAACATTTTAACATAATTTTTTTAAATAATGCAAGGCAAGTGTTTTGTGAGGCGAATCATCTATAAACAGTACTTCCATTAATTATGACTGAATTGTTTATTGTTTTGTATTTTTCAATGCTTTTAAATTATTTTTGCATGGGTTTTATTTCTTTAATGACAATTTATAGTACTTCATAGTAAACAATGTTTTTAGTAAAAATACATCCATCTTCTAATAAATCACCTTGGCATTCATTATTTTCAATGTATAAACTTTAATAGCCTGTGGATTTTTGCACTGTGATAATGCAACGTACAATTGACCATGTGCAAATACTGGTTCTTGCAAGAAAATGCTCACAGATTTGAACGTTTGTCCTTGTGATTTATTAATGGTCATGGCAAATGCCATAATGATTGGAAATTGTCTTCTTTGAAGTATAAAAGGGAGACTACTTTCACTTGGTGCTAAATCTATTCTTGGTATGAAAACTCTCTCTACTTTATGGGTACCAGTTAAAATTTAAGCATCTATAAAATAGTCCTTTAATTGTTGAACAATTAATCTTGTCCCATTGCATAGGCCTTTATTGGGGTTCATATTTCGCAGTAACATGACAATTGCACCTTTCTTTAGCTGCAAAATATGTGGTGGCATTCCAGAAGGAGTTAGTGAGTTTATGAATTCAGTGGAAAAGTTAACCTGACTTTCACTGTCATCAGCAAGTACAGAATCAGCACTGTGATCATTTCTTTGTTGTGCATAATTTTTTTTTAAGATTTCATTATTGAGTATTAATGCATCCTTATTTTTACACGTTAGTATGACTTGGTTGGCAAGCTCTGAATATTCCTCGTTATTTATGCTATCTTCAAATATAGCCGATATAATATCTTGGTGACAAATCATATGAGGTGGGATCTGCACAGCGTCGTCAGGTAAATGTGGTATTTTTTCTGTTCTGCCTTCTCCAATTTTAATAAGCCAATCATTGAAATCAGTTTGGCCTTTTGATCTCATATTTTGTTGCAGTTGAAGATGGGTAAAATGTTTCCATAGTGTGCTTGACTTTATACAAGGTTTCAAAAATGTCAGTTTGATTTCCATGTACAACGACAGGTAATGTTTGTCTAAAATCGCCACCTAACAACATTGCCTTTCCACCAAATAGAAAAGTATTATCCATGACTTCACGAAGCAAACGGTCAATACATTGGAGTGCATAACATGACATCATTGTGGCCTCATCTATTATAATTAATTTACATTTTTTCAATTTCTTTGCTTGTAATGATGTCATGCGAATATCTGACACAGAAGTTTCTAAAATAGGCACTGGCAGTTTAAAGCCACTATGTACAGTTCTTCCACCTTCTAACAAAAGTGCAGCAATTCCAGTAGTGGCAAACGCCAGTGCTATTAGACCTTGTGCTTGTACAGAACTCATCAATAAATTATATAGATACGTTTTTCCTGATCCGCCAGGTCCATCAAGATAGAAATAACGCTTTGTCACCATGTCATCATCTATTGCATTTTTTATGGCATTAAATGCTTGCAATTGTAACGTATTTAAAGTTGCAAGTCTTTCTTCTGTTCTTTCTACTTGTAGTTGAATGTCATAGTCTTCAAAGTTTATGTCATCTATAAGACCTGGATCAGGCAAATTAAAACTTGCACAACTTAATCCATGAGTTAAAAATACTTCTTAGATTTCCATTAACGCTTTTAAGTGTGCAATCGGTTCATTGTATCGTCGCATAAAGTCTTCAGCCATATTACTTTTAAATGTCTCCCACAAAGCTAATGCATTTGGAGCATTTGAGAAGATACAAATAAATGCAAATTGTTCTCTCATCTGCCGTGGCATTTGACATTGTGCTGCTTCTTCTAAACATCTTTCCCAGTCTGTATCATCAGCTAGTAAGTTTCTATGTCTTGCAGCTAAATGAAAGGATTCATATACTATGTCATTAACAGTTCTTAAGTGTTCAAAACTTTGTGCTCCAGGAACATTTAAAAGTAATATCCATAAGCAAAAACGTTCAACATCTCTTGGACTGACTGTGTAAATTATAGGGATTATTTTATTGCCTCTGCTTTTTCTCTGTCTCCATAATCCATTCACAAAAACATAGTTGTCATGATTTAATTGTTCAAGGACTCAGATTGTCAGCAATTTAGGAATATGTCCAAGGGAGCATGTCATTGTTACATTGGGATTATGTAGTATTGTGTGGTTATATGTTGTCTGTACATGGTTATTATGTAGCCTAGTTATAATATATTATAAGAGGGAAAATGTTATATAGAACATATGTGGAATTGGTAGAAATGCTGTGCATAGAAGTTAGCTGCAGATTAATGCACACTCACACATACAGACCTTGGGTCAAGACAATTGCATGTACTTTAAGTAGTCCTAAACAAACACTTAAGTTTAACATAAAGGTTTGTTCACTAGATATCTGGTGAATTTGATCTCAAGAGCTTTGATAGCCCAAGATTGCAAGCCAGATGGTCTGACATCACACATACACAAATGTACACAAGGGTATGGTATTGGAGGGTATAAATATGTTGTTTTGATCATTCAATAAAGGTTGAGAGATAGTTTTCACATAAACAAGGTGTGAGACTATTTCTGTGTGTTGTATCCTGACTTGGGGAGTGGTCTTGCCATGGGCCACTAAGTAAGCTGGATCCAGTATTCTCTGCCTGTACCTTTTGGGCCTTGCCCTCTTCAGAAGCCATCTTTTGTGCCACAGAGAACAGGAACTACATGATTCTGCTGGGGTAGGTTTGAACTAGGTTCATATCAAGCTCCCTAGAAGAAGCAGATTGTGACAATAGTGATATGGAATTTCAATATATAAGAATTGTGTTGCTTGTGAATCTGTGGAATTTAATTCAAACCATGCAGTTAGTGTAGTGTGACGATCTTCACTTTGGGCCAATGCATTACTTTCATTTCCAGCAAAGAAATACTCTAAATGTCTTTGTGGCAAATGTACTACTAATCTATATACTGCATGTGATCTGTCATGCATTTCAAATTTTAAAAGCCGCCACATAGCTTCTGGCGCACTGACATAGCGAGCATCTACATGAGATGCAAGTTCATCCTGTACTAACTCACTACTTTCAGGGTTGTCTGCACTTTTGATGACTACAGTAGCTGCATCATAGCCTTTGTAAATATATTTGTAGACATATTTAATGGATTTGATGGAAGTGCAATGTTGCTTCTACATTGATGTGGGCGTTGTACTTCATGAGTAAATGTGGATTGTAGGGTACTACATATCTATTGTCAACTTTTTTCCCACGAATAATGAAACTATCTCCTTCTCTTCTTTTATAAAGTGGACAGCCATCACAATTGGCATAGGTTTTGTCTCTATAATCTTTTGGAAATTCTTTGGAACATTTATTATTTTCCATACATGGTGATTGTGGATTAAGCTCACCACAGGGTCCATGAATCATGCGATGAGTAACAATCTCATATAGTCTACCATATAGTTCTGGATCTGGTAGTTCAGCAACAATGACTGCATCCACTTTGTCCGAAGTATCTAATTTATCTTTTTCTTGAAGTATTATCAGAAGATGTGCATGTGGAAGGCCTCTTTTTGAAATTCAATGGTATATACATAAGCAAGACATTTGCCAAATAACTGACTTATAGTGATGTCACGTATTAATTCATTTAATTTAATCTTAAAAACTCTGGCTACTAAATCTGGTCTATCGGAAGCACTTTGTCCAAGAAGTAAATTTTGTGTAATTTCTGGCCATTGTGGATTACATGTAAATGTAAGAAATAAATTGGGTTTGCCAAATTTGGTGACAATAGCCATAGCATCATTGTATCTTTCTCTCATATTTCGAGGAGATCCTTGAAAGGAAGATGGTAAAATGATGGCTTTGCCAGCTGTCATGTCTCTGCTTGTAGCCACGTCAGCAACATAGTCCATTAGTCCAGAATATTGTTCTACATGGAGTTTATCTTGTTGATATTTGATAAAGTTTAAATTATTTGCCTCAACTTGCAAATAGGAATCAATAACCCATTGTTGTGTTAGTTTTTCACCACATAAAATTGGATTAAATGCATTTCGAATGGCAATTTGAGCTACTTTAAATTCAAGCATAGAAACATTATTTCTGATTCTGGCTTTAGCATTTGGGTAACTGGGAAGTGTTAATTTTGGTTGCCAACCTGCTTCTCCGTGTGGGAAAAAAATGGGATATGTCATTGGATCTAAATTTGGACTTAAGATACTCATATTAATGAATGGTTGCTCCTCATTTCTGGGATATATTCTAATGTCTCTTTGAAATGGTGGTTCTCCTTCATCATTTTGAAACACTTTTGCCACCTCATTTGATGTTGGCAAGTTATAACGATGTTTATCAGTATGTCTGTCTCTTTTAAGCACCATATTAACCTTTGGCATTGGTAATTGACGTCTTTGTGCATGAAGTAGTTGTTCATTTTCTACTTCTGCCGTTTTTTTAAAAGCTTTACTGTAGGGATTATTGTCCATAATGTTATTTAGCTCTATAAAAACACTGGGTAAGCATTTTCTATTTTCTTTCAGCTGCATACGTTGGTCAACAGCTTCCATTGTATCTAGGACATATAGTTGAGCTAATTTTCTTTGCTCTCCTTCCTCTGGATGTAAATGGGAAGTCCGATGATAAATTTGTCCTTGGACTTTAAAACAGTAAGGACCATGTCCTGGTACATTAGCAGCTAATGTTGCCTCCATAGATGCAAAGGATATGACACTATTGTAGGATCTTATGTTTGTCTTAAAAATTTTGTAGCTTGGAAAAGTAGGTTCAGTCATAATGTTTTGTAAATAGATTGGAAATTCTTTTCTTTCTGGAAGTTTGAACTTGCCTTTTTGACAGCAACTAATAAATTGGCCATCTCTGGGTCTCTCCTGTTTAAAATAATAAGCCTCACAAAACTGACATTGAGTAGTCATGTCCCCACAACTATGAACGTCTACTGCTAAAGACTTGAGTAAAGGACAATTTGCAAAGCATATATCAGTTTGACTTTCATATTCATCAGGTGAAATGTCATGTAATGTTTCAGGAACAGGTTCTAAATGCTTTGTTTTTTTCGTGGCTTTTTTTGGTATTTCTTTTATTTTTTTCTGGTAAAATGTCATCTGATGTTTGAGGAAAAGGTTGTAAATGCTTTATTTGCTTGGTAGTTTTTTTTTTGGCGTATCTTTAATTTTTGCAGCTGATAGTCTTTTGTTTGCAAGTCTTTTGCGTTCTTTTTCTCGTCTAATTTCTTTCTCCTCTGGTGTCTGGTGGTCGGCCCATCTCTCTTGTCTTTCTCTAGTTTGACATCTTTTCTTCTCTTGTTTGCTCTCGTTAGTAGCCATGTTAATTTGTAAAAGAAAATAATTTAATTTAATTGGGTATATTGAAATTTGGATGTAGTGTTAAACATTATTGTCCGTAACAGACAAATAAGAGGTAAATCAGAAAAGTGTAAGTTATATTTTGTTAAAATGTTTAGGCCCTCATTGAATTGCGATTTGGCCAATTCAATAGTGCTGTAAATAAGCAGTTAACCTTTTTTTTGTAAATAAGTTTTTAGTTAGTGAAAACCTTGTTTGTGTATAGATGTTTACCAACTAAAAACTTATTTAAAACCTGTATTGAATTGGCCAAATTGCAATTGAATGAGGGCCATAGTTAGTGCTTGTTGTTTTTTTTTTTTCTGTTAACATGGATGCAGAGCAAACATGTTTATTTAGTTTTCTCATTTTTTACTTATTATACTGTACCTTTGTTGAAGTGTGATTTCAATCAGAATGTTTGTTGGTCCTCTGTTGAAAGTCCTCGTCCGATGGTCTGGTCCTCTGTTGAAAGTCCTCGTCCGATAGTCTGGTCCTCTGTTGAAAGCCCTCGTCCGATGGTCTGGTCCTCTGTTGAAAGTCCTCGTCCGATTGTCTTCACGCAGTATCTGTTGTAAAAGAAAAATGAAAATGTTATTTGATTTGAATGTATTTGTAATAAAGCAAAAATGTCATTCTTTTGGTGTATTGTATCTGCTATGGTGAATTTTTCTGCTATGCTGTTTTTTGTGCAACCTTTTAAAAATAATTTAAATGTATTTGTATATTCCAGTAATTTTTTTTTTTATACTGTAATTATTAATGTTGTTCTTATTTTGTATATGATTGCAATGTTTTTAGCATTATCCACGTTTTGTGTCCACCACTTTTGGTATCTAAATGTAGACTTGTTTGTAAGTCTTATAGCTTGGTAAACAGTAAATAAGAATACTAATTTACGTTGCTAGTTTTGGTACAATCCTATTTTGTTTCTACCACTTTTGGTATGCTTATTTAGGCTTTTTTGTATGGCTTATAGTTGGTTAAACATTAAAGAAGAATATTAATGTAGTTTGCTATGTGTTTCTGTGATTTTTGGTCCAATCCTGTTTTGTGTCTACCACTTTTGGTATGCCTATTTAGGCTTTGGTGTAAGGCTTATAGGTTCTTAAACAATAAAGAAGAATATTAATTAACTTTTCTATGTGTTTGTGTGATTTTTGGTTGAATCCTGTTTTGTGTCTACCACTTTTGGTCTGCTTACTTAGGCTTCTTTGTAAGGCTTATAGGTTCTTAAACATTAAAGAAGAATATTAATTTAGTTTGCTATGTGTTAGTGTGATTTTTGGTACAATCCTGTTTTGTATCTACCATATGTTGCCTACTTGATTTGCTTAATTAGGGCCCCATTCAATTGCGATTTGGACAATTGAATAGGGCTCTATATAAGCACAGAGCATATTATTTTACAGAAGTTTTTAGTTAGTGAAGTTAGCTTTTAAATAGAAGTTCACTAACTAAAAACTTCTGTAAAAAAATATGCTCTGTGCTTATATAAAACCCTATTCAATTTGCCAAATCGCAATTGAATGAGGCTCTTAGTGTTTTTTATGAAGCTTTAATGTTTTTCTACAGTGCAAATGAATGTGTTTTCTATTTTTGATATTCTGGCTATATTTTTAGCATTATCCTATTTTGTGTTCACCACTTTTTGGTTGCTGCATTTGTTATATTGGCGGCCATTAAACATATATAGTTCCTTTATTTTTTGTACTTGTTATACTTTACCTTGATTGAAGTGTCGAATGACAGAGGGTCCCCTCCTGCCAATGTTAATCCGCCGGTCTTCTTGTAGTGTCTGTTTGTAAAAGAAAGTGAAATGGTTAATTTTATATTTCTTCTTTTTGATTTAGCAAAGCATGGTCTTTTTCAGCATGTAATGTATTTTTCTATCTTACCTCTTCTTCTTTGTTGGGGTTCTTTAAAAGGGATTGTGGTTCAGAATGCACGGTGCAAATTCTTGAGTGACGCTGTTGATGCAGAGTCTGTTTGAATAGTAAAAAAAAGGAGAAAGATTGAGCTTTAGGTTATATATTCAATTACAATAAATTAATGTAATTTAAATATACTTCTTTAATTACTTTCAATTAACATTAGTTTTTTTTTGTGCCTACACACATAAATGTACGTGTGACATGTCACTATACATGAATCACATTTTAATAGTTATTTTTTTTTTTTTTTTGTAAAGTCATTTAAATATACTTGTTTAATTAGTTTGGATTAAGATTAGTTTGTTGCAGGGGCTATACACATAAATGTGCGTGTCACATGTGACTATACATGAACCACATTTTCATAGTTAATTTTTTTTTTTTGTGCGTGTCACATATCACTATACATGAATCATATTTTAATAGTAAAATAAACATTTTTTTTTTTTGGTCCTACACACATAAATGTGTGTGTGACGTGACTATACATGATACACATATATGTGCGTGTCACATATTACTATACATGAATCACATTTTAATAATTAAAGTTGTTTTTTTTGTAATGTCATTTAAATATACTTGTTTAATTAGTTTGGATTAAGATTAGTTTTTTGCAGGGGCTATACACATAAATGTGAGTGTCACATGTCACTATAAGTAAATCACATTTTCATACTTAAATTTACTTTTTTGTCCTGTCTTGATAATAAAATGTAATATATTAGCTTACCTCTCAGTTGTAATTTGCACAATGTAAAGTAGGAAATTAGGAAACAATTCTCTTCTCAAGTAACAGCAGCAGTTAACTATCCAGTCAATCCGTTCATCACCTGAGTAGAAATGTAGAATTTTCTGGAAAGTAGGCAGTATTTATAAACTTTCAAGTGCCTGAGACCGTTGGAACGCAATACGCATGCGCTATTTGCGTTCCAGCTTACAATTTGCGTTCCATCCGCCATTTTGTGCGTATTAGTTTTCAAAATGGTGGTTAATATCATTGTGGTACGTTCCGCATATTATGTATTTCAGTCTTGCGAGTCACTGTAGTATAGTTACGTCTGAAGCCTCGTTTTCGTTTTGTTCGGCGGCCATTTTTTCTCTTGCTTAGGTGATTTTCGGCAGGTAAAACTCGTTTTTTTCTACTTAAATGGACGTGTAAATTAACTTTACGAGGTGCCGGATGCCCCCCCTTGCTGTAAGTAAGCTTTTTATGTGTTCGTTGTGTTTATTTCTTGTGTTTCTGATGTTTTTATGAGCGCCGTTGTCGTCCGGTTTTGCGTGTTGGGAATGGGTCGTTTTGCGGCCGTATTTTTTTGCAAAGCGGCCGTAATTTGTTTGCGAGGGACGCAGTTGTTTTTTACGTGTACGATGCAGTGTATTTTTTTCTAAGTCGTGCGTATGTGTGTTAACCGCGTGTGAGGCGCCTTTGAGGTTTTTTTTTTTTTAAGTCTTGCGTGTGTGTGTGTAACCGGGTGTGAGGCGCCTTTGAGGTTTTTGTTTTTTTTAAAAGTCATGTGTGTGTGTGTGTGTTAACACAGGCGATGTTGGAGCCTCCACCTCCGCAAATGTGGACCCTCGCTTCGCAAGGATCCGCATTTGCGGGGACGTTGGGACACTCCACCACCGCAAATGCTGCCCCTCGCTTCGCAACAACTCATTTGCTCACAACTATATATGTGATTATTATTATTATTAAATGTATTAATCTATGTATTAGGCTCTTTAGTTTACAGATATAGGAGTGTGACACAAATGGGATGTATGTGGATATCCCAAAACCCCAACCATTAAAAACACACTGACATGGTGATTACGGTATAACAAAGCTTTATTTCATACACTAGACTGTCTATTAATATCATGGGTGTGGTGTGGGCGGATCCCGGAAGGGCTGGAGTCTTTTTGTGCTAAAAGGGGATACCTAAAGGGTGTAATGTCATAGTCTAGAATAATCATGATGCATAGCACCTAACAGAGTCACATGTGGTCACTGCAACCGGAATCTGATAAAAAAAAAGGAGTATCAGAAATCACTCTATTTAATCAAAGTAACCAGTAATGTGCATAGCACTTACTTTTGGTTAGCATATGCTTTATTAAACAGACATCTGGACTATCTCATCCAAACTGTTTTCACGCATACAGTGTGTTCTTAAAACAAAAAACTAAAAAAAGTGGTAAAAAAAAAAAAAGGTGGAGAAGGACAAAAAAAATAACACAAAAAACCTGCATGGACAGTACAGTGCTAAATACTGTAACAATATACACATGATTTGCATCTGCAAGCATTATTAACCATTAGCTAGTTCTCAGGATATGTCACTAGCCATGACCATTAATAATGATGTATCATCTCAAAATAAATGCTTAGCTGTGACCAGTGTCAGTGGTCCAGGTGTACTATCACCATCTCCAACAGATATTGTTAATCAACATTGATATCACATTTAACAGCTATACAGATGTTAGCACGTGTTAAGGGATACTCATGATATCAGCAATATGGCAAATATACCCATTAATACGGAGACGACACAAAGGTCAACAGCCCGGTTCACTGGTACTTACTGTACATCAGACACAAGGATCTATTCTCACATTGATATTGAGGAGAAGATCAAGTGCTTCACTAGTGCATGTATTAATGCTGACTTTCATTAACATGCCATTGTGAAACTTTGCAAGTCCACCTCCATAGCATTATTAGTCTACATTTAAGCAAACAACAATCATGAAAAAGATATCTGATATCTGATATCTTTGATATTGTGGGTGCTACATATTAAGGGGGGGGGCTGTCATTGAAGGCATGTTTACCTGAGAGGCACTGTGAATATTTTACAATTACTTAATTTATTTGACAATGCTTGCAGATACAGAATATACCTTCATGGACCTAAATTGTGCCTAAAACAAATTTAAAAAAAAGAAAGAAAAAAACATCTACAAAATAAGGCCTTAAAAAAGATAGGGACTGCAAATACTTTAACCTGGATGATTCTCTTAATTGCAACTATGCGTAGCTATTATTTGCTAGATGTGAGCTATTCATTTGTTCTTGATCTTGATTGTTCTCTGCTCATAACACTATCTTGATTCCGGCTGCAGTCTGTAACTGCATAGGCTGCAAAGGGCACACCAATACATGGACTCTCTATTGGTTGATATTGTTGTTGTGCCCATGAATGACAGTGATTTGTCAGCTTCATGGATTTAATGACGCATAAATGATCCATCAACCCCTTGTTAATCCCATAGAGCTGACATGTCACTGTCCTTGTTGGTCATCATGTACATGTGTAGTGTGTGTGATGTACATGTGGTGGCATGTTGGTGTATGTGATATTCACCTGACATGGATGCTGGATCCTGCTGGGCCACCAGGCCTGAAGCTCCAGCTGTGGGCAACTGGCTCAGAAGGTCTGTGGCCACCCTCTCCCCACTCATTGTATTTCACAGTCACTTGAGGGCCATCACTTGGTGCTGTTCATTGACTGGCCTCCTTGGTCATCATACTCCTCATCTTGGCCCAGACGTCATCAAAATGCTGCTTGACAGACCTCACATCCCTTTCCGCTGTACCAATTGCTATTACTGCAACCGCTGCCTCCTTCCAGGCTGGGGCCATAGGCACTGGCATAACTTCCTTCCCCCCAAAAGTATACCCCGGCACGGACAGAGGAGGACCACACTTTACCATGCGTGTAGTTGGGGGCCCATTGCCTGCCCCCAGCCTCTTTCCCTTCTGACTGTGGACAGGCATCCTGCTCTCATCTGACCATGAGGCCTGTCCCTCCACAGCACTACCACCCCCCCCCTCTGACCCTGAGCTTGGAGTGGCTATTACTATGGGCACCTGGCCACCATCCACCTCCTTGACTTCACTCTCCTCCTCCTCCTCTCCACCAATCCTCACCTCCTCCTCCTCTCCACCAATCCCCAGGGCCAACTCTCTCTCCTATCTCTCCTCCTCACCTCTCCTCTTCTCCTCTTCCCTATCTCTCCAGTCCTCGCCTCTCTCCTCTCTCCATGACAAACCCAAACAGAAAATAAGGATAAGAGAGTTGCAGTAGTTAAGGCAAGATATCACAAGAGAGTAGATCAGAATTTTAGTTGTGTCTTGTGTAAGATAGTGACATATTTTGGCAATGTGTTTTAAGTGAAAATGACAAGATTTTGTTATTGATTGTACGTGAGGAATGAAAGAGGGCTGGATCCTAGGGGGTGGGATTGCTGATAGCATTTTCAACAGTTAGATATACAGTATATGTGGAGTGGAAGCTGTGGTAGAGGATGGGAAGATTAGGAGCTCATCTTTTACATGTTGCATTTGAGTTGATGGGGCAGCCATCTGGGAGGATATGCTAGAGAGGCAGTTGGCACCTCGTGCTAGAATAGAAGATAGATCTGGTGCTGAGGTAGATTTGAGTGTCATCTGCGTATAGATGAAACTGAAATCCGAAGGATTTTATTACGGTACCAAGGAAGGAAGTATAGATGGAGAAAACGAGGGAGCTTAGGACTGAACCCTTGGTAAGCCAACAGTCAGAGGGCGAGGCAAAGAAGAGGTGCTAGAGAAGGAGATGCTAAATGTTTGATGTTCAAGGTATGATGTGAACCATGAGAGCAGCGTCATGGATGGTAAGAGACTGGAGAATGTAGATTTCTGTAGTTTAAAACCCTGCAAGAAAATGGCAAGTATACATATTTCAAAAGAATAATATTGCTATGTAATTATTTAACCTTGTCAGCATCATAGAACTTAATTGTACTGTAATAAACTGAATAAACATTGTGTGGCATCGTCTCATCTGAGGATAGGCTATTTCTATAGTGATACTTTGTTTTAACTAAACTCACTTAAAACAGTACCAGAAAAGCTGATACTGTGTCTCATTTGGTTTAATCAATTACAATATAACTGATACTGTGCCATTTTTTACTCCAGACCTTAATACACCTGGTATAAGTAGTTTCTGTGTAATTTTTGAAGCTTAATACATGAATCCTTTCAAGTCATGTATGTTTGGTGAATTTTGCATTTCTCTAGAAAAAATACACAACTCCCAACTGCATATAGTAATGAATTTAAGTATTAATCTGTGTAATGGAGAGTTGCTTGTATAATGTAAATATAAGAAGTGAGAAAAACACACAAATACTATTATCCACTCTCTTAATACACAATTATAAAGATATCTATTACCCCAAAACAGTAACTGACCTTAGAGCAAAGTGAAATAAATACAAATTAGCTTTTATTAATAACCACTTAAAATGGCAACACATTTAAAACCTAAACAACAATGAAAAAAAAAAGCTAATGATTATAAGTAAAAATGAAGTAGGTATGTGATGATCTCAATGGTCCTCAGACCACAGTGCTGAGGGGAGTAGGGATATCATGAAAACAAAAGAATTATCCTAGAATAATATAGTCCTCAATCAACAAAAAAAAATCAACTTTAGACTTGCATATCATATAGTAACGATGATAAAAAGGGACTTCAGGGTGTAGAGGTACTATTGTACAATATAAAAGAGTGACCATATGCTCATAATTGAGACCCCAGGACTAGAGGCATTATAGTATAATATAATTGCAATAATGCTACAAAAACAAGATGGTAACAATTCCCCTCAGGATAGAGTTGAGGTGTAACATTTGCTATTTCCCTATCCCCAGTCTTAGTCCCTACATTTAGATTCTATCCATAATCATAATATCATAGTATCTGGTGAGATGAAAGAACAGAATTGCTTCCCCCGAGACTCAGTGTGTGACATTACCAATAGGGGAAGCACATGTTCTATGATGACCTGATGCCCATTTCGTATTTGGCTTTAACAGAGGTGAAACAGAAGCCGAAGAGGAGGTACTTTTTATAAGGTAACAGATACTTTTCTAACTCCACTGACTATCCTGAACCAAACTGCAAACACACAAGGTATTATCAGAGATCACTTCATGAGATCCCATTCTAACCTCACATGGACTTTTATGATAATTAAGAAGATTTTTTCTCTAAAACCTAAATTGTGTTTATGCTTATCCACATATCCACATTTCTACTCCCCTCTTTTTATGACCATAGCTTCACTGTGAACATTCTCCTTTCTCCCACTCTCTCTCCTCCCCCTTTTTCTCCTTCCCCTCTCATGTAAATCCTAAACTCTCCTATGTTCTTTTTACAGCCTTTCTCACCCCAGATGTACCCACTGACTCCCCCTGGTTACTTACTTTATTGAGCCACACAAATATCTTACAGCTGTAAAGTTAGGAACACCTGCTAACTATTCCTAATTACTGTATATATTTGAGTATAAGCTGACCCGAGTATAAGCCGAGGCACCTATCTTACCACAAAATACTGGGGAAACTTAGTGACTCAAGTATAAGCTGAGGGTAGGAAATGTGCTGCCCCCTGTGTTCCTCTTGTGCCCTTTGTGTCCCCCTCTTGTGTGCACTCTGTGTCCCTTTCTTGTGCCCCCCCTCTCTCTGCCCTGTGTCTCTTCCCCCTTCTCTCTCACCTGTGTCTCCCCCTCTCTCCCTCCCCTGTGTCTCTTCCCCCTCTCCCTCCCCTGTGTCTCTTCCCCCCTCTTCCTCCCCTGTGTCTCTTCCCCCTCTCCCTTCCCTGTGTTTCTTTACCTCCCCCTCCCTTATCACCCTCCTCAACCCCCCTCCTAAACCCCCCTCCTCAACCTCCCTCCTCATCCTCAACCTCCCTCCTCAACCCCCCTCCTCATCCTCAACCCCCTTCCTCAACCTCTCTCGTCAACCCCCCTCCTCAAACACCTCCTCAACCTCTCTCCTCAACCCCCCTCCTCAAACACCTCCTCAACCTCTCTCCACAACCCCCCTCCTCATCCTCTCTCCTCAACCACCCTCCTCAACCTCCCTCCTCGATCCCCCCTCATCCTCAACCTCCCTCCTCAATCCCCTCCTCATCCTCAACCTCCCTCCTCAACCCCCCCCCTCAACCTCAACCCACCATCCTCATCCTCAACCCCCCATCCTCATCCTCAACCCCTCCCATCCTTAACACCCATCCTCAAATCCTCATTCTCAACCCCCCCATCCTCAACCCCTCTGTCCTCATCCTCAATCCCCCAACCTCAATCCCCCTCTTCATCCTCAACCCCCTCCTCAACCTCCCTCCTCAACCCCCCTCCTCAACCTTAACCCCCCATCCTCATCCTCAACCCCCCATCCTCATCCTCAACCCCCCATCCTCAACTTCCTCATCCTCAACCCCCCATCCTCAACCCCACATCCTCAACCCCACATCCTCAAACCTCCATCTTCAGCCACTCCCATCCTCAACCCCCATCCTCAACCTCAACCCCCCCATCCTCAACCCCCCTCCTCATCCTCAACCTCCCTCCTCAACCCCCCTCCTCAACCTCAATCCTCATCCTCAACCCCCCATCCTTAACCCCCCCATCCTCAATCCCCCACATCCTCAACCCCCCCATCGTCAACCCCCCCATCCTCAACCCCCCTCCTCACTTTACCCCTCTAAGTACCTCCCCCTCTCCCTTTCCCCTCACTTACCTTACACCAGTGAGGAAGGGGGTTAAAAATGAGGAGGGGGTTTATGATGAGGATGGGGGGTGAGGATGAGGATGGGGGGGTTGAGGATGATAAGCGAGGGGGCAGGGAAAGAGAGACACAGGGGGAAAGAGAGACACGGGGGGAAAGAGAGACACAGGGGAAAGAGAGAGACACAGGGTGGTGACTCGAGTATAAGCCGAGGGGGCCCTTTTTAGCCTTAAAAAAAGGGCTGAAAAACTTGGCTTATACTCGAGTATATACGGTAATCCTTTTCACATTCTTTCCTCATGCCTTTTTCTTCCTCTTAACATTCTGCCTTTTCCTCAGGCTATTCTCAACTTTTCCACATCATGTGTCCAACATAACCATCTCTCCTTCTATGCTATCCTCTCCTTTTTTATGCTTCCATGGGCTACTCTACTTCCTCAACTCACTATCTCCTCCCTCTCCTAAAGATCACAAGCAGAATCATTTCTGCAAGTCCCATTCTCATCTCTCCTTTCTTTCTCTCTCTCTCTCCTCCCCTCACCTGATATTCCCATCTGCAGGTTATATTATCTGACCACTAGGGGCAGATAACATATTACATACTAGAGCCACTCACCTCAAATGACTTTCAGCCAGATCCCTTCACTCCTACTAAATGATAAAACTTTCTAACTTTGCACACCTTCTTACTTAAGTCAAATTTAACTGCCTTTCTGACTCTAGCTTTTCCTTATCTGTTATTCTTGTTCAGGCTTCTACCTCTTCCTTTCCCTTTAGATTGTAGGTAGCGAATTTCCAATCTTGTAGGTTGCTTTGGGAAAAAAAGAACTTACTACAAAGATACTAAGCTCAAAACAGGGGCCTCCATTTTCTACCATTAACATTGTATTTTTCCTTTTTCTTATCCCCTGTGCGGAATATGTTGGTGCATTACAAATAAAAGTTAATAATAATAATAATAATAATAAGTGGTTTCATTTGTAGTTAATGATGTCATATTTAACCCCTTAAGGTTATGTCATATCACTGACAAAGGGAAATATGAAGAAAGAAGGCGAAAGGAGGACTCATGTCACATTAGATACAAGCTACTATAACAAACATATTACATATACTCCAAATTCAAGTTCTTGATAATCACATATATAGTTGTAAGCATGCGAGCTGTTGCTAACGCCGAAGGCGCTCCTTTACGAACACGCAAAGACCGTCCGAAACCGGCGCACATGAAAACATGACAAACACAATAAATAAACACAACAAATACATAAAAAGCTTACCTACAGCAAGGGGGGGGGGGGAGGCATCCAGGACCTCGAAAACTAAAGTTACACCTTCATTTAAATCCAAATAAAAGAGTTTAGAACTCTGAAAAATCCCCTAAGCGACACAAAAAATGGCTGCTGAAAAAAACGAAAACGAGGCTACAGCACTCAAAAGACGCAAAACACCACCAAACCCCTACGGATTGGCCGAAAAAGAAGTACGAGATTTGAAAACAAGGACTCAACTCGCGCGACCCCAAAACCAATACAAACAAAATAAATACACACAACAAACACATAAAAAGCTTACCCACAGCATGGGAGGGTACCCAGGACCTCTAAAAGTGAAGTTACACCTCGATTTAAGTAAAAAAAATTGGAGTTTAAACACCCGAAAATCAGTGAGAGAAAAAATGTCCGTCGAACAAAACGAAAACGAGGCTAAAGGCCCCTAAACACGCAAAACACCACCAAACAGCTACGGATATCCTGAAAAAGTCGAACGACATCCGAAACGAAGGATGCTAAATCAGCCACAGCCGCATACCACACATTAGGCGCCATTTTACCACAATAACTTATACAATCTGGAAGTACACAGCTACACTAACGGATTTGCCTCGCGGAGCACACTATTACACTGCACACATTCCTGACGCTTACACAGCAGCTCCACAGCACTGATGATGCAGCAACATGAAAACAGATTGCCAGCTCTTCAACACAATGCTTCCTGCATATATTACTTCACAATAGGTAAAGTATATTAATTTCTTATTTTATTAATTAGTCATTGCCAGAACAAAAAAAAACACCAACGTTGCTCATAGCACACCAACAACCAAGAGCCTCACAATGAGCGCCGAAGGATCTTAAACCACAACAAAATTAATTTTGCATCCAAACAACATTACCTGCCTTACAATCTTATTGCTGTCATTTTTTTACGGGCAAGTCGCTAGTGATTAATAAAGAATTAAATTACATCTGAAATAGAAATTGCATGCTGGAAGAATTTTAAACACAGAGCAACTACAATGAATGTGTTTTTATTTCAATGTATTTTATTAAAAACTGGACACTTATTATATTTAAACTGCAAGTGGAAGCAGCTAAATCTCATTTTGCATATTTCTCCATAATAACTAGAGAGCCCACATAAAGCTTTATGTCTCATTCATATCACATTAGAGACGTATTACTTACTATGTAATGAAAAACAAAAAAAAAACATAGGGGTACCTATAGTGGAAAAAAGTATATCATATATATAGTTGTCATACTGCAAGTTGTTCTCACACTTTGCGGGCTTGTGAAGCGAGGTCCGCAAATGCGTCCCTCGCAAAGGCGCTTATCGTGAGGCTCGCCCTCTCGACTTAGCTGCAATAAGAGCTGAAGGCACTCATTGCATGGCTTGCGATGAGTGCCGTAGGCGCTCATTGCATGGCCTGTAGGACTTAGGCTGCAATGAGCGTTGAGGTCCCATAGGAATTAGGCTTAGGCTGCAATGAGTGCCGAAGGCGCTTATTGCACGGCTTGTGATGAGTGCTGTAGGAACTCATCTTGAGCCCTGTAGGATTGCAGACCTCGCAAAAATTGCGTACCTCCCAAAGGCCGAAGCACGGAACTGGAAAGACCACCAAAGAAAACAAATATGCCTCAAATTAACTTACAAACTCACACACACAGCACAGGGAGGAGCCTGTGAGTGAGGTTGCAAGTTAATTTGAGGCATATTTGGCATTTTTTCACAATCGAAAAATGCATAAACGGGAAAAAAATGGCAGCATGAAAACGAGGCCGAAGGCAGTAAAAAAGAGCCCGAAGCCAGTAACACTTAACTCATGGCAGTAACACTTAACCCAAGGCAGTAACACTACACTAAACTACATGGAGGGAGAGGCTCGCAATGAGCACCGACGTCGCTCATGAAAGCCGAATGTGCTTAGAGGGGGCAGATCCTCGCATTGTGTCTCAAACACATTGTGTCTCAAATAAGTAGCCACAAGGGGAGGTCGCAAGCTACTTAGATATTCTAATGGCGGCCTCTGGCAGCTTAGGGCCGTCTAGCTGCGGTCCGTGGTGATGAGATCAATCGCAGCTTACTTCCGTCAAAGCCTTTGATCTTGCACTGCCGCAAGAGTTTCGTCCGCAATAAAGCACAAATCGCAATTCAAATGCTACGCTTAAACTTCCGTTAAGCTCTGAAATGGATCAAATGGAGCCGCAGCTTACTTACACCAAGGAGCAGTCGCAGGGGCTTGTTAACCCCTTAAGTAGACTCCCCACTGCTCCCAATCAAACCCCCCTTGCTGCAGGGATCCCCCCTGCAGTGTCCCTACATTAACCCTATAATGCAGGGGTCCCAATCGGGGCCCTGCAGTGTTCCCACATTAACCCTATAATGCAGGGGTCTCGATCGGGACCCCTGCAGTGTCCCTACATTAACCCTATAATGCAGTGGTTCCAATCGGAACCCCTGCAGGCTCCCCACATTAACCCCTTGCTGTAGGGTCCTGATTGTGACCCCTGCAGCAATTCAAATTTTAAATTCCCTGTCGCGGGTCCTTAAAGGGCCCGCGGGACACAAATGGTTACCGCAAGCCACCTAACTAACATTAACCCCCCCACCCCCCAATGCTGGTTGTCCCCATCTGGACCCTCACAGTAACCCTACAATAATCCTTTCAGTGGGGGTCCCGATGTTTTTTCCTCGGGTCCTGAAAGGACTTTAAAGGTCTTTAAAGAAAAAATAAAACAATTACCCCTGCTGCAGGGGTACTATAAGTACCCCCCAAGCACCTAAAATTAAACCCATCACTCATATGGCTCTATACAGAGCCCCATGAGCCCCTTATTAACCCCATCAGTCACGGGGCTCTATACAGAGCCCCATGAGCCCCTAATTAACCCCATCACTCATGGGGCTCTATGCAAAACCCCATAAGCCTTTAGTTAACCCCATCAGTCCAATAGGGGTCTATTTAGACCCCTATAGGACACTAAATAACCCCTATAATAACACAATATGTGCCATGAGAGTCCTCAGGGACCCTCATGATACATAGTCTAAGCACTGCACTATTAACCATATCTATACCCCATTAACTTATTAACTATACCCCATTAACCCATACTAAACCCTGTTAACCCTATCTGGATCCAATAACCCTATTTAGACCTATTTAGGCCTAACTGTACCTATTTAACCCTATCTTGACAAAATAACCCTATCTAGGAATATTAGACCTAGTCTAGACTAGACCTATGTAACCCCATCTAGACCTATTCAAACCTGTCTAGTTCTATGTAAGCCTATCTAGTCCTATTTAACCCTAACTGGGCCTATTTAACCCCAAATGTACCCAGTAAACCCCCTCCTACCTACCCTATTAACCCTTACACTACCTACCCATCTCCTATCCTACACTCTTAACCCCCCCTCTACTCCATTAACACCCCCTCTACCCTGTTAAAATCCTACACTACCTACCTATCTACCACCCAAATAAAATCCCTATTTCCCCACTAATTACAGAAAAAAAAGTACACAACACAAAATAGAAAAGAACATTACTGAAAATAAAAAAGGACATTAATGAAAATAAAAAAGAACATTACCAAAATAAAAAAAACTACTTTACCAAAAATAAAAAAAACTACTTTACCAAATATAAAAAAAACATACATTACAGAAAATAAAACATACAATACATACAATAATACATACAATACATTCAATTAAACCCCTAAGTACATTCAATTTAATTTACATAGTGACATAGTTACATAGTAACTGAAGTTGAAAAAAGACTTTCAGTCCATCAAGTTCAACCTTTTAAGATCTCCTCTGATCTGCAATATGTGGATTAGTTGGTAATTGATCCAGTGCAAATTCACTCTGGTTTTAAGGCCTACTACATATGTGAGAATCTCAGAATATTGCCCTCCCTCCCTCCCCCTCACCCACCCACCCCAACTCAGATTAAATTTATAGAGCCATGGAAATCACCTGACTTCCTACTTGCAGATATATCATCTCAACACTAGGGGTCAGCCAACATACTAGTCTTTCACCTCATATCCCTCCCCTCTTCCTCTAAAATAAAACTCATTCTATCTTTCACCTGCTTCCTGACCCTTGCTATTCCTATTTGTTACTTTTCCCCAGTTCTCTGCCCTTTAATTCCCTTTAGATTGTAAGTAGCGAGTTTCCAGTCTTGTAGGGTGCTTTGGGATAAAGCACTTTCTGCTAAGATTCTAAGCTCAAAACAGGGCCCTTCAACTTTGTATTTGTTAAACGTGTATTTCCCCTGTTCTTATCCCCTGTACAGCGCTACGGAATATGTTGGCGCGATACAAATAAAAGATAATAATAATAATAAAAAAGAACCCAGTAAAACTTTGCCAATTGTCTCAAAAGGGAAAAAAAAAATTTCTTCCAGACCCCAGAAACTGGCAATCAGATTCCTCCCTGTATCAATACTCCCTCTCTAAATAACCAGGGTAAGCCTGAATGTCCTTTTTAATTAAAAATATATTAAATCCCATTTTAAAGTTATCTATTGAATCTGCTGGTAGAGAATTCCACAGAATAACTGTGTGAAGAACCCTTGTATTTCTTTAAGGCAGAATCTTTTTACTTCTAACCTCAAAGGATGTCCTCGTGCCAGTTGAAAACCTCTTGGCACTAAAAGCTCCCTTGACAAATCTTTACACTGACCCTGGATGTATTTATATAGGGTAATCATATCCCCTCTTAGATGTCTTTTTACTAGAGAAAATACGTTTGATTTGTTTAGTCTTTCTTCATAACTTAGCCCCTCCAACCCCTAGTTTTGTAGCCCTTCGCTGTACTTTTTCCAGTACAAAAATGTCATTTTCATGAATTAGTGCCCAAAACTGTACTCCATATTCCAAATAAGGGCATACTAGGGATTTCTATAGTGGTTGAATTATATCTGCTTCCCTTGCTTCTTTACCCTTCTTAATACATGCTAATAGTTTATTTGCCTTGGCAGCTGTTGCTTAGCATTGAGAACTGTTACATAGGTGGTTGTCCACAAACCCTAACTATAATCAATTTAAACCCTAACTACATTCAATGTAACCCCTAACTACAAGCAATTTACCCCTAACTACAATCAATTTAACCCCGTAATACAATCAATTTAACCCCTAAATACATTCAATATAACCTCTTACTACATGCAATGTATTCCCTAACTACAAACAATTTAACCCCTAACTACAATCAATTTAACCCCTTAATACAATCGATTTAACCCCTAAATGCATTCAATTTAACCTCTATATACATACACTAAAAATCCCTAAAACTGACCTTCACCCACCCCCCTCACTAAACCTACAATAGGGTAAAAAAGGCCACTTGCCTTGCCCAAATGCGACAACAGGTTTCTGGCCTTCATCCTGAGCATAGGGGGCCATCCTTCATTTCCGCAGGTCCCGCGTCCGGCACCCCTAAGAAAAAAAGAAACATAAAATGAATAGAAAATAAATATAACATATAACATATAAAAATAAACATTAGAAATAGTCCACTTACCTTTCCACAATGCCCACGTCCTTTCTGTAGACTTTGCCAGCAAAGCCCGTCAGAAAAAATCTGCGCTCTAAAAAAACTTAAAACAACTAATGTAGCTCCTCCCTGGAGGAGCTCCCCACCGCAAATGAGGCTTTTATCACTTCTTCTGGTAAAAAAATGGAAATGGAGCCTTCTGAAAATGCTGTCAATCAAATTTCAGCGAATCAGAAGGCGACAATCAGAATGGGATACACACCTATATACCATTCTGATTGGCTGATGAACATGTCAAGCTTTTGTAAACCCATCATAAGGCTCTAATCCCTTCAGCCAATCAGAATGACATACACCCCCACAGAGTGTATCCCAATGTGATTGGCTGAAGGCATCTGCGCCTTCCGATTGGCCGCAATCTGATTGGCAGTTAAAACAACCAATCAGAAGGTGCAGATGCCTTCAGCCAATCACATTGGGATACACCGTATGAATCTTTTATAAAAGATTGATGGGTCCATCAGCCAATCAGAATGGGATATAGGGGTGTATCCGATTCTGATTGGCTCACACCTTGGTGGCTTCTGATTGGCTGAAATTTAATTGACAGCATTTTCAGCCTATCAGAAGGCGCCATTTCCATTTGTTTACTGCAGGAAGCGATACAAGCCTCATTTGCAGCAAAGAGCTCTCCTCCAGGGAGCAGCTCCGTTAGTTTTTTTTTTAATTTAGAGCGGCAGATGTTTTCCAATTTACCCTGCCGGCAAAGACTTCAGGAAGGACGGGAGCATCGAGGAAAAGTAAGTGGACTATTTCTAATGTTTATTGTTATATGTTGTGTTTATTTTCTATTAATTTTCTTTTTTTCCTATGGGTGCTGGATGTCAGACCTGCAGCAATGAAGGATGGGCCCTTATGCTTAGGAAGAAGGCCAGAAACCCTTTGTTGCATTTGGGCAAGGTAAGTGGCCTTTTTTACCCTATTCTAAGTTTAGTGAGGGGGGTGGTTTTAGGTCAGATTTAGGGATTTTTACTTTATGTATATAGGGGGTTTAATTGATTGTAGTTAGGGGTGAAATTGAATGCATATAGGGGTTATATTGAATATACTTAGGGGTTAATTGATTGTAGTTAGGTTTCCTAATTATAAGTCATATTATTAATTATTTAAATAAATAAATAAACCCACGCACAGGTGTAGCCTAACATTAGTAGATATTAGGAAGAATTTAATAATTGTAAGTGATCATCATCCATACCAATTGGTGAAGTTAATAATGATGGATAACCATTATTCGTAAAGTAAAGTGTATAGATGAAAAAATGAACACATTGGGTCAAATTAAAATTGAAGCCTGTAGCGGCACTGGTACACCCTCAAAGCCCACGGGCTTGACTTACAGAGCTATTACATTCCACCATGCCTCGACTAATGGGCCGGAGACTCAAACCCGTAAGCCATGTGCTGTCGTGAAAATGATCAATTAGGGAAACCCGTAGTTATGGGTTTAGACGGAGCTAATGGTAAAAGTTATTGTCAACATTACGTCACTAAAAAATGGAGGTTAGATTTCAATCACTTACGGGTTTCAATAACGAGTTACTATCAGACCCGCATTCCAGAAATAATGTAATATTAATAAATCAGTAAATATGATATTCTAGTCTATGCAAGTTCCATTATATGTATTAACACATTGATTGCTGGGATCAGTATAACACGGAAATTACATTTAAAAAAAGTATTTTATATTGCAGATTTGCGAGCTTGAGAATGTTGTGCTATTAATTTTAATACCTAACATCACTTTCCTTTTAATTATAAGCACAGCAGTGTGTTGATATTTGCATTTACAGTGCTACTTATAGGCATTTAATTATATTGCTAAAAAAATGATCTTAGTTTGTTTATTAGGCCTGGGTGTTATTACTTAGATGCGTACAAAAAAATTGTCCCATGGATCCTATTTAGGAATCCTTGAACAACCAACCAAGGTTGTACAGAAACACCTTTTATGCAGCATTTATTTTAATTTTTATTGCCACATACTAATTTTAAAAATTAAATCTTTATTTGTACATTTAAAATATTGTTAAAAATTCATGTTAAACCCAAGGTTTTTAATCCTTTGGGTTTTTTGACGTCCAGAAAATTATTTAAGGTTTATTTAGGTTTTATTTTTGTTGGTATTATATTCTTTGCTTTGAACACAGCTTTTGCATTTAATTACTTTATTATGCGCTAGTCAATAAAATATTTTGTTTTTCAATTCAACTGTATTTGTGTATTTTTGGTTATTTTTCCTTGATCAAATCCTTATCAGGTACCCTGAATTTTAATTTACATAAGATTAAGATTTTTACATAAGATTAAGATAAGATTTTATAATCCTTTTATCTGTTTATAGTTTTGTTTATTCATACAGCACTTCACTTGAGTATATGCTTTAGGTGCCTTTATGTTTCTTTTGTGTTAATCTTTTACCCTGTTTATTTATGTTAATTTCATGATTCTATTACTTAATGTGCATTTTAATTCAAATTGTGCTATTCAAAACTGTTATCTTAAAGTGCTTGTGCTATTGTATTTATTCTTATATTGTTGAATTAACCTTTTACCTTGTGACTGCTAGTTTGTCACAGCCGCTACTTTACCTTATTAATTTAAAGTGCTGGTGCTGTGCTATTTTTCAAAATGTATACACTCCTGATTTTATGCTGTATCGTAAACTGTATGTTTCATTAATGCTTCTTTCTATTAGTTTTTTAAAAGGAGTTTGTGTCCTTTTTCTTCTGTTTTTTGCTTTAATTATGCTTTTACTCCTTTTTTCTTATTCTTGCTTTTCTATTTTCTTATTCTTGTATATTACTCTGTTGTTTCTATATTGTACATTTTTGGTGAAAGAATTAGCTTCCTATCTTTCTTTTAAGTTCGTAGTGGTCCTGGGGCTATAGAGCTTTATCTATCATGCTCCATACTATGTTGGTGTGGTCTGCGCTGTGATCGTGCTTACTAATGACGTCGTAATCTCCCGACGCGCGTTTCGTGAGGCTATATCAGTCACTCACTAATCAGGGGCCATTTAACCTCCTTGCGGGTCCTCTCTAGTACCTGTAGGCTTTTTGGCACCATTTGCAGGTTAAGGGTTGGATCGCTAGTGGATTCGTAGCAATTTAATAGCGATTCTCAAACGTTAATAGTTACAGTCTTGACAGATCAAAGGATTTGTGGCCGCTGAGTTCAGATTTTGACAGCCCGTAGGGTTTTTGACGCGTGTAACCCACAGATCGCTTGCGGGTAGCTGTACAAGGCCAATTTAATAGCCGTAAGTCTAGTGGGCTCCGTTGCGGGCTATGGGTTTTCACGTTGGGGGAATTTAAAAGGGCTGATTGTGTCACAAAAAGTTAAGAATGTCACCATTCAAAAAAAAAAATTTTTCTTTTTCTTAAAATTAAAACTTGCTAATGTAATATAAGATTCCCAGCATAGTCCATATCAGTGAACCAAAAGGATGTAGGATGTTAAAATCAAAAGCTTTTCAATTTTAGAGGACTTATATGTCCTTTATATAAGTGGTTCTTAAACAGAACAGGGTTTACAAAGAATAATATAAAATGGTAAGCATGTTTCCCCCTTTATCTTAATAAAATTCCTTAAATAATTAATTAATTAATTAATTAATTAACAAAATAAATATATTAAATAAAAATCCAATCTCACTATATATATATATATATATATATATATATATACATGTCAGTATATATATATATATATATATATATATATATGTGTGTCTATATGTATATGTGTGTGTACATGAGTCTGTATATATTTGTGTGTGTATATATGTGTGTGACTATATATATTTGTGTGTGTGTGCATTTATATATATATATATATATATATATATATATATATATATATATTTATATATATATATATATATATATATATAAATATATATTTGTGTCTATTTATTTGTGTCTATATATTTATGTGCTTTTGTATATGTGTGCGTGTACGTGTATATATATATATATATATATATATATATATATATATATATATATATATATATATGGGGCATGTATGGCTGCCAATGGAACTGGTTCTCTTGTATTTATTGATGATGTGACTGCTGACAAAAGCAGCAGGATGAATTCTGAAGTGTTTTGGGCAATATTATCTGCTCATATTCAGCCAAATGATTCAGAACTCATTGGACGGCGCTTCACAGTACAGACGCATACTGCAAAAGCAACCAAAGAGTTTTTTAAGGGAAATAAGTGGAATGTTATGCAATGGCCAAGTCAATCACCTGATCTGAATCCGATTGAGCATGCATTTCACTTGCTGAAGACAAAACTGAAGGCAAAATGCCCCAAGAACAAGCAGGAACTGAAGACAGTTGCAACAGAGGTCTGGCAGAGCATCACCAGGGATGAAACCCAGCGTCTGGTGATGTCTATGCGTTCCAGACTTCAGGCTGTAATTGAATGCAAAGGATTTGCAACCAAGTATTAAAAAGTGAAAGTTTGTTTTATGACTGTTAATCTGTCCCATTAGTTTTGGTCCCTTAAAAAGTAGGAGGCACATATACAAACTGTTGTAATTCCTACACCGTTCACCTGATTTGGATGTAAATACCCTCAAATTAAAGCTGAAAGTCTGCAGTTAAAGCACATCTTGTTAGTTTCATTTCAAATCCATTGTGGTGGTGTATAGAGCCAAAAAGTTTAGAATTGTGTCAATGTCCCAATATTTATGGACCTGACTGTATATTGTAAAATGGTGCCAGAGGTGAGAGCAAGACACGTCATGGAGAGTTCTCCCCAGGAAAGAGAAAGTTAACTCCCTGCAGAAGTGACTAATTGAACCTGCAGGTGTTGTAAGCCTGTTAAAGGCACACACAGAGAGATGGGTGTGGTCCCCTGCAATTAGGCTCTGTTTGGCCTAGCAGAGTAAGGCCAGAGCCTCACACAAGCTAAGAAGGACGCTTGTATGCATCTGCCAGTGAGAGTGAAGGCAGTGTTTTGACTTTGTCTGCTGGAAGCAGAAGTTGAGAGCAAACTGAGAAGTCTGCTACTAGGATTTCAGGAGCTGCATAGAAAAAGGATTTGTGCCACAAAGAACATTTACACAGGAGACTGTTTGATGCAGAGGATTTGTGCCACAAAGAACATTTACAGAGGAGATTGTTTGATGCAGAGGATTTTTGCCACAAAGAGCCTTTACACAGGAGACTGTTTGCTGCAGAGGAAAAAAAAGGGATTTGCAGAGGAGCTGCTGCAAGGATTTTGCCACAGAACTTTTTACAGAGGAGACTGATTAGTGCTATTCCAGCGATTGGAGCAGAGGATCCATTATAGCTGAGAGAGAGACTAGATGTAAAGGTACCATTACAGAGTCTGATAACCCCAGGGAGAAGTCTGTGAAGTTAACAAATTTGTAGCCTTCAGCAAAAGAGGGTGTTAAGGGTCCCTGGAGGTCGGGGTATCCAGAGAGTAGGGCGGGCCAGAACCCCACCCTATTGTATGAAATTGAAAGACGACTGCATAGAAAGGACGCTTTAAACTATTAAATATGGACTATTTAAAGACTGTATGTTTTTACCTGAAGACTGAGAAGCGGCTTCAGGGCTAGCTAGGGTGTTCCTGATGTTAAGACAGTACGTTTACCTAGATGTTTATTTCATGCTGAAAATAAGCTATTTTTGTTTATGTTTGAAAACTCGATTGTTTATATGAAGTCACAGAAGAAACCAGTAGTCAAAGGCCACATTACCACAATATATATATATATATATATATATATATTTGTGTGTTTTTGTATATTTGTGTGTACTTGTGTGTGTATATATATGTATGTATGTATATGTTTGTATGCATATATTTACAGTGTTTATGCATGTGTATATATATATATATATATATATATATATATATATATATACACACATATATATATACGCTGCACAGAATAACATATCAATCAACTAAGGTCTATGGAATATGATAGGATTTCTAATCAGAAATATTATTGAAACTCGCCTATTTGTATTGCATCTAAATTATGATTGCATGGAATAACATAGGAATCAACTAAGGTGTATGGAATAGCATAGGATTTCTAATCAGAAATATTGTTGAAACGTGCCTATTTATATTGCATCTTAATTATGCTTGCATGAAATAACATAGGAGTCAACTAAGGTCTATGGGATAGCATAGGATTTCTAATCAGAAATATTGTTTAAACTTGCTTATTTGTATTGCATACTACTTATGCCTGCATGGAATAACATAGGAATCAACTAAGGTCTATGGAATGGCATAGGATTTATTTTATTTATTTATTTTTTTTAAGTTTATTATTTTACAAAAATACATATATTTGCATGGTGCGTGGTGCGTACAACTTAGGCGATGAGTGCTCAATGCCTGCGAGTCTCGCAAAGCCAGGCGAGCCATTAAACCACTAAAACTCGCAGCACTTAGACGATAAGCGCCAAAGGCGCTCATTGCCTGCGAGCCTCACAAGGCGAAATGAGCAGTGGAGGTAATGAAACACACAGGACTTAGCCTCCAAAACATTTACAAAATGCGGGATCGCATTAGGCTGTAAGCAATTAATGAATGCGGGACTCAGAAAAAAAAAAATACGAGATAGAAAAAATACGAAGTTAACGCCCAAACCGAGCAAGCCAACAAACAAAAAATACAAAAACAATTACAACAAAAACATCACACACAGCACGGGAGAACAGCCAGGACATCTGAAAGTGAGGTAGAACGCACATTTCAGTAACATTTAAGCAGTTTCGGCACTCGAAAATCACTAAGCAAGAAAAAAAATGACGGCCGAAAAAAATGAAAACGAGGCTACACTACCCCGAACCGTTCAAAACACAGCCAGCAATGTACGAGGTAGAAAAATACTAATAGGAAGGACGCTAAATGCTCGTGAAACGCGTAAAACATAGACCATTTTACAACGATAACTTACACATTTACACATTAAGATTCTGAAATGGCAGTTTTCCAGCCTAAACCAACAGTTTTGTCTTGTGCACGCAGCCTATACATAGGGCACACTTGCCAGAGAGCTGATACTTTCTCCTCAGGTGATGATAGTCTGACTGGACATTTTCTGCTGCCGGAAAATCCAAAGAGATTGTTAGCTCTTCAGGATACTGATTGCTGAATATTAAATACAAATAGGTAAAGTATATTATATTATATCACTAAACATTAATAAATAATTAATAATTTAATTATTCTTAAAAAAGGTATATATTATTAGTTAATCAAAATGACAAACAAACTTAGAATTTGCACTGCCTTTAGTTTATGAATACTTTCAAGCTTAGCTGGTTGTCATATATTTATTAATTGATTAACTAATTAGTAATGTACATTAATTTATTATTTATTAATTAGTAATCATTAGTAATCATTATCAAAAAAAAATTGAAAACTGCCTTTAGTTTATTAATATATTAATGCCTACCTCTTTCTAATATATTTATTAATTGATTAATTAATTATTAATGTACATTATTTTATTACTTATTAGTAATCATTATGAGCAACAAATATTGTATCATTTACAATGCCTTTAGTTTATTAATATATTAATACATTGATTAATTGATTATGAATGTATATTAATGTATTAATTAGTAATTAGTAATCATTACCAACATTTTTTGTATTTTACAATGCAATAAAAAAATATAGATTTCAGATTGCACTTACATATCTGCATTACTGATCATTAACCTACATTAATTTATTAACTATTAATTAGTAATAATAAAAAAATAAAAAAAAAAGGACCACAAACAATATGTATATTTTACAAGGCACTGACATATCAATGTTGCTGCTGATTGCCTGATAGGGATGAATCCAAATATTAATGCTTTTCATCTTATTTCACAGTTTCCTCATCTCTGCAGCGGACTGAACACAGAGAGTGACGTTTGCAGCATTTGAACAGCATAAGGATCACCTTTACAGGTATATCATAAAATTATGTTCTTATGGAACAAAAAAGGATTAAGTATTTTTATTTTAGTTTGATGACAGTTATTGATTAATTAACATATATTAATATATTAATTAATTAATAATTAGTAATCATTACAAAAAAAAAGTTAAATTTTATACTGCAATAAAAATAACACAAATTGTTAACCTCCACTTATATATCTGCCTTAATGTTCAGTTATGTACATTGCTTTTGGAACTATTAATTAATAATAATTAATAATAATAATAATAATAATAATTACAATCTCTATAGCAGAGATGGATTGCACCTTAATGATGAGGGAGCTTTTGTGCTAGGGGATAGGATGGTAGAACGGCTGGGGGAGTTTTTAAACTTGTAAGTGGGGGGAGGGACTATATAGAAGTATTGGGGTAAATAGGGTAGAGAGGGAAAGGGATGAATTAGTTACCCATGGGGGAGGAGAAGGGGGAGGGTTACAATAGACAGTAGGGAGGTAATAATAGGGGCCTCAAATACAATGGCAAGCACTTCACAATGGCAGAGCCATAGCAACATAAAGTGTATGCTTGCTAACGCAAGAAGTTTGCCTGGGAAAATGGACGAGCTAGAAATATTAGCGGTAAAAGAAAAATGGGGCTTAATAGGCATTACTGAAACATGGTGGGATGAATCTCATGACTGGACTGTTAATCTGGATGGTTATAACCTATTTAGGAAAGATAGGGGAAATGGTAAAAGAGGAGGAGGGATCTGTCTGTATGTTAAGCCTGAATTTAAGCCTATAGTCAGAGAAGATATGTATGCTGGCACTAACGGCATCATTGAATCTTTGTGGGTTAAGCTAAATAGTGGAGGAGCTAATTATAAACGCATATTGGTTGGGAGTATGCTATAAACCCCCAAATATAGCTGAAAGTGAGGAAATACAATTAATGTTACAGATTGGTAATGCGGCTATGCATGGGCAAGTTCTAATAATGGGAGACTTTAATTACCCTGAAATAAACTGGATAAACGAGACCAGCAGCTCAGCTAAGGGGAGCAGGTTCTTGAGTACACTCGGGGATCATTATCTGGCCCAGGTAATACAAGAACCTACTAGAAATGGGGCCATCTTGGATTTAGTCATCACAAGTAATATTGATATAATATCAAATGTTAAAATAGGGGAACCCTTGGGGAACAGTGATCACAACACAGTATCATTTGAGATTGAATACAAAAAGCAGAGTTGTAAGGGGCCAACAAAAACTCTAAATTTTAAAAGGGGCTTTAATGAGCTACGGGCAGCAATACTACATATAGACTGGGACAAAGAACTTACAGGGAAAAATACTAAAAATAAATGGACAACATTCACATCCTTACTAAATAAACATACTCATCAGCATGTACCATGTGAAAATAAAATGAATAGGAGTGAATCATATCCCATGTGGCTTAACAATGACTTAAAGATCATGAAGAGGAAAAAGAAACATGCATTTAAATTATACAAGGAGGATGTAACAGAGGCAGCTTTATGTGACTATAAGGAAATCAACAAGGCTTGCAAAAGGGCTATCAGACTGGCTAAAATAGAAAATGAAAAGTCTGTTGCAATAGAAAATAAGACTAAATATATTAAAGGGAAGACGGCGAGGAAAGAAGCTATAGAAACATTACAATGTGACACAGGCCATCTGATAATTAGTGACCAGGAAAAGGCAGATGAGCTAAATAGGTTATTTTCGTCGGTATACACAAGGGAGGTACTAGTGGTTGGGACACCGCAACATAATGGGGCTACACTACCATCACTAAATAATTGGTTAACGCAGGAAGAAATCCAAAAGAGATTGGAGAAAATAAATGTTAATAAAGCCCCAGGTCCTGATGGAATACATCCAAGGGTACTGAGGGAGCTGGGTTCTGTAATTGCCAAACCATTATATCTAATCTTTCAAGACTCACTCACTACAGGGTCTCTACCGGATGACTGGAGAAAAGCAGAGGTGATACCTATATTTGAGAAGGGATCAAGAGCAAATCCAGGGAATTTTAGACAAGTGAGCCTCCAATCTGTAGTTGGGAAGCTTTTAGAAGGGTTAGTAAGGGACAGAATACAAGAATATGTCTATTTGAACAAGATCATAGTTAGCAGTCAACACAGATTTATGAAGGATAGGTCGTGTCAGACCAATCTAATTTGTTTCTATGAGGAGGTTAGTAGGAACTTGGATCAGGGCAACAGTGGATGTAGTCTTTTTAGATTTTTCAATGGCATTTGATACAGTGCCACATGGAAGACTAGTGAGCAAACTAAGGGATACAGGAATTGCGTTAAATATCTGCTCATGGGTCGAGAGCTGGCTAAAAGACAGGAAGCAAAGCGTTGTTGTAAATTGAACATACTCTGATTGGTCTAATGTGATAAGTGGGGTTCCTCAAGGATCAGTATTAGGTCCTCTCCTTTTTAATATATTTATTAATGACATAGAAGTAGGACTCGGAAGTAGTGTCTCCATTTTTGCTGATTACACTAAGTTGTGCAAGGTAATTAAATCAGATAATGATGTACTTTCCCTACAAAGGGATTTGCATAAATTAGAGAAATGGGCGGCTAAATGGCAGATAAGATTTAATACAAATAAATGCAAGGTTATGCATTTGGGAAAAATAGCCATGCAATTTATAATCTTAATGGAGCAAATCTAAGGGTATCAGATATTGAAAGGGATTTGGGAGTACTAGTGGACAACCATCTAGGTAGCAGTGCTCAATGCCAAGCAGCAGCTGCAAAGGCAAATAAAATATTAGCATGTATTATGAAGGGTATAGGAGCAAGGGGAGCAAATATAATTCTACCACTATACAAATCCTTAGTACGTCCTCATTTGGAATATGGAGTACAATTTTGGGCACCACTTCATAAAAAAGACATTTTAGAGCTGAAAAAAGTACAGAGAAGGGCTACAAAACTAATAAGGGGAATGGAGGGGCTAAGTTATGAAGAAAGACTAACTAAACTAAACTTATTTTCGCTAGAAAAAAGGCGTCTACGAGGGGATATGATTACCTTATTTAAATACATACAGCGTCAATATAAGGCTTTGTCAAGTGAACTTTTTGTAGCAAGAGATTTTCAACTGACAAGGGGACATCCTTTGAGGTTAGAGGAAAAAATATTTCACCTTAAACAAAGAAAAGGGTTCTTCACAGTTAGGGTGGTTAAACTGTGGAATTCTCTACCAAAGGAGGTGGTAACAGCGAATTCGATAGACAACTTCAAAAAGGGGTTAGATATATTTTTGAATAAAGAGGGCATTCAAGGCTATCCTAGATAACTAGCGAAAGAATATTGATCCAGGGAGAAATTTGATTGCCAGTTTCTGGGGTCAGGAAGGAATTTTGCTTTTTTTTTCCCTTAAGAGACAATTGGCAAAGTTTCAATGTTTTTTTTTTCTGTTTGCCTTCCTTCCTCTGGATCAATTAACAATTAATAGTCCACATATTAAAAAGATCAATAGAGATCTAAAAAGGTTGAACTTGATGGACTAACTCTTTATTCATCCTCCAATACTATACTATTAATAATTATTTAACAACAAATTAATTAATAACTAATCCGCATATTGCAGATCAGAGGAGATCTTAACAGGTTGAACTTGATGGACTGAAAGTCTTTTTTCAACCTTAATTACTTTGTAACTATGTAACTATGTAATAACAAAAATAAAAATAATAAAATAATAATAAAAAAAACATTTATAATACATAAAAAAATATGTAAATTTTAAAAAGCACTTACGTATCTGGAGTGCTTATAATTGCCTGACAGCGATAGGACCTTCAAAGCACTTAAATATTTAAAGAAGAAGTTTCTTATATTCTGACACGTGCTACATTTAATATTTTATACTGCTTTTATTTTTGAATATATTGATGATTATGTGTTTATGTTTTGGATGAATGCCAATTAAACATCATAGTTTCAATGAGTCACAAATTAATTGAATACAGTAATTTCACAGATTCCTCATCTCTGCACCTGACTGAAGACAGAGATTGAGCTCTGCAGGATTTTATCTGCAATAAGATTAATTTCACAGGTATATTATTTCATGATGCCCTTTTTGTTTTGCATTGATGACAGTTAATGATTAATTAATTAACCTATATTCATTTAGCGCCTCATTCAATTGTGACTTGCCCAATTGAATAGGGCTCTATATAAGGACATAGGATATTATTTTTACATAACTTTTTAGTTAATGAACATCTATCCAAAACCAAGGTCTTCACCAACTAAAAACTTTGGTAAAAAATATATGCTATGTGCTTATATAGAGCCCTATTCCATTGAACAAATTGCAAATGAATGAGGCCCTTAGTATTTAATTATTCATTCATAATAAAAAATATGCATACATACATTGTATGCTTACTTAATTAACTTTTAAAGAACACAAATTACACTTCATAAGTTGATAGATTTCTTAATTAATAAAATAACAAAATTGCACATTATTTTAAGCACGATCTATACTTTGCTCATAGCTCTTTTTGTTTGCCCTTCTTTAGGAAAACAGAATTACCTCTTTAGGTTTACCATTGATGTCAGTTATTGATTAATTCATTAACGTATATTCATTTATTAAGGACTTAGGCCCTCATTCAATTGCGATTTGGCCAATTGAATAGGGGTTTAAATAAGCACATAGCATATTTTTTTTTAAGAAGTTTTTAGTTAGTAAAAACCTTGCTTTTGGATAGATGCTTGCTAACTAAAAACTTCTTTAAAAAATATATGTTTTGTGCTTATTTAGACCCCTATTCAATTGGCCAAATTGCAATTGAATGAGGGCCTTAATAATTAATTATTACAAAAAAAAACTTATTTATCAATGTATATATGTGCAGCGCTTTCCTTTTTAATGTATGCCAATAACAAAAACTTAATGGATTCATTTATTTCACAGAAAGATTACAAATGCTTTTCAATTCATTGCATTATTTTATTAATGCTATTTAGGTTTTGCATTGAGAGCAGGTAAAAACAATATGTACAGTACAAAAACACATTACATCTTTACAATTACAGATTACAATGGAAGACAATGGAGAAGACAGGATTGAAAGCAAAAGAAGAGCCGCAAGGGAAAAGAAGCATAGGTGGAGAGATGCACAGTCACCCGAGACTTCCGAATGCTTAAGAGAGGAAGACCGTCATAAATAAATAATTAAATAAAAGAAAAATGAGTAAGAAAGCCCAAAGTGAGTGTGCTGGAGCTTCAAATAAAATAAAAAGTAAACAAAAACATGTCTAAAACATTGCCTAATGATCCAATATTGCCTCAAGACACCAATGTTCATACACATGACACCAATGTAGATATAGAAAGTTGTAGTGATATCTATGTTGAGGAAGCTCAGGATACTGCTTTCATTACAGCACTAATAGTAGACACTCATTATTGTGTATTATTCAATGTTATTTGTCAGTTTTGTGGGGCCTTTCATTTTTTTAAGTAAAGACCAACTGACGGAGACTTCATTAGTTGCTGTCAAAAAGGAAAGGTAAGACTTTCACAAAGACACACATTTCCAGAATACTTACCAAGAATAATGGGCGATCCAACATTTCCAAATTATACCAATTAAAAAAAAAAAACATCAGGTCTTATAACAGTGCAATTTCATTTACTTCTATAGGTGCTACATTAGCAGAAAATGTCCAAGGGCATGGTCCATATTGTTTTAGAGTTCAAGGACAAATTTACCACCACACTTCACATTTACACCCACCAGGAGAGCAAAGGAAATTTGCATAGTTATATGTCTTAAATACAATTAAAGCTGTAGAACAACGAATGAAGCTACCGGAAAATAAACAGTGTTTGCGCATAGTCTGTGAGCAGCTGGTTAAAATATGGCCAACAACCCATACAGTTAAGCATACAAGCAATTAGCACAGGTTGAAAAAGAACAATAGCAACATGCTCAAACACATCAATTGCCAATGCCAAGAGTAAATTTGCTTTTGAAAAGAGATCACTTTGATTTTGAAAAGAGAATACTGATCAAAGACGGTATAATTTACCAACAGTAAATGAGGTTGTCATGGTCTTTAAAAATGAGGATGGTGAATGACCTTTCAGTGGCATATTAGAATATATCCACGCAATGAAGACCAACCTTTTATAAACATAAATATATTAAGTTGTAATTTGGATCCAATGACATATCCCATTTTCTTTCCAAATGGTGAGCCAGGATGGGAACCAATATTACAATTGCAAAGTTATCCCAATAGTAAAGTTCATATTAGATCCAATATTTATATGCTGGAATATAAAGTGGCACAAACTGCTATTCAGGATTCTTTTAATCCTATTTTATGTGGGGGCAAACTCACACAACAATGGATTATTGATTCATATCTACAAGTTGAAGCAAATAATCTAAATTTTATAAAATTTCAACAAAATAAGCTTTGAGTAGAACAATATTGTGGATTGATGGATTATGTCGCTGAATTGGCTACCAACAGAGACATTCTAGCTGGAAGAGCAAGAATTTTGCCATCCACTTTCCAAGGATCTCCTCGCAATATGCAAAAAAGATATAATGATGCCATGGCTATTGTCACTAAATTTGGAAAACCAGATTTATTAATTACATTCACATGTAATCCACAATGGCCAGAGATTAAGGAAAATTTAAATCTTGGACAAACTACTTCTGACCGATCAGATTTAGTGGCAAGAGTATTGAAAATCAAACTCAATTCTTTAATACATGATATAACTAAAGCACAGTTATTTGGGAAATGTGTGGCTTTTGTTTATGCCATTGAATTTCCAAAAAGAGGACTGCCACATGCACACATATATGTAGTTCCATATAATCCACATTTGCTGATGAAGTACAATGCACACATAAATGTCAAAGCTTTCACCTCTATTAAATCCCCAAAATATGTGTAGAAATATATATACAAAGGATATGATGCAGCAACCGTTGTTATGCAAGGTGCCCAAAACGAAAAGGAAAATCCAATTTTACATGACGAACTTTCTAATTATTTAGATGCTCGCTATGTCAGTGCTCCAGAAGCAATGTGGCATCTTCTGAAATTTGAGTTGCATGATCGGTCACATGCTGTACATTTGCCACAAAGTCAGTTTGTTTGCTTTACTACAGGCAATGAAACAACTGCCTTAGCCCAAAGTGAACATCGTGAAACAACACTTACTGCTTGGTTTCAATTAATCTGCCAGGACACCGAGGCTAGGCAATTTTTATACATTGAGATTCCATATCACGATATATTTGTAAATGGTGACAACAAAAAAAAAATACTCATAACATTTTACCACAAAGAGACATTGAACGTTTCAGTTTAAGATTACTTCTTTTACATGTTCCCGGTGCACAAAGTTATGAACATTTACGCACAGTGAATGACATAGTTTATGATACTTTCCTGTTAGCTGCAAGACATCAAAACTTCATAGCAGATGATACAGCATGGGAGAGGTGTCTGGAAGAAGCAGCACTATGTCAAATGCCAAAGCAAATGAGAGAGCAATTTGCATTCATTTGCATCTTTTGCAATGTACCTGATGCATTTGCTTTGTGGGAAACATTTAAATTAAATATGTGTGAAGACTTCTTGAAACGTTACAATGAGTCCATTGCACTATTAAACATATTAATGGAAATTCAAGGAATATTTCTTGCTCATGGATTAAATTGGGCAAGTTTTAATTTGCTTGATCCAGGACTTATAGATGACACCAACTTTGATGACTATGACACTGAGCTTCAAAAACAAAAAACAGAAGAAAAACTGGCAACTTTAAATACTTTACAATTGCAAGCATTTAATATCATTTTTGTTAGAAGGTGGCAGAACTGTTCATAGTGGATTTGAACAGCCAGTTCCCATTTTAGAGACATCAGTGTGAGATATTCGACTGGATTCTTTACAAGCTAAAAAAAAAAAAAAAAGTAAATGAATTATTATAGATGAGGCAACAATGATGTCATGTCATGCCTTGCAATATATTGATAGATTATTAAAAGAAGTGAAGGATAATAATTTGCCATTTGTGGAAAGGAAATGCTGTTAGGAGGAGATTTTAGGCAAACATTACCTGTTGTGCCACATGGAAATAGGACTGACATCATTGAAACATGTATCAAGACAAGTAAACTGTGGAAAATATTTACACACCTCAAATTAGAATTAAATATGAGATCTGAAGGACAAAATGAAAAATGATTGACCGATTCAAATTGGAGAAGGAAAACATCCAGAAATAAATAATTTACCGGATGATATACCGAAATTCCATCACAAATGGTTTGCAAGGAATCACTCATATCGGCATTATTTCTAAACACTCTCAATAACGACGATTACTCAGACATTGCAAACAAAGAGATAATAACATCCAAAAATAAAGATGCCTTGAATCTAAATAACAACATTTTAAAATTCATCAACGCATCCCAAAATAATTATTACAGTGCAGATTCTGTTCTGGCTGACAATAAAGACAGTGGGCCTCATTCTATTATAGGCCGTAAATCGTCCGTAAGGCTGCGATTCCTTGCGGGGGTTCTGTTAACTCGCGATTCTATTATACGGCCCGCAAGGATCTCCCCTTACGGCCGGCCGCATATCTTGAAACCGTCCGTAAGCTCTGAAATCTAAAAACGCAAAAATAAATTCAAGCCTGCACTGTACAGCTCTATAAATGCTAGGGATCATATTGGGGGACATGAGGATTAAAAGTAACCCCCTCTCAAGCTTGCACATCACCCCAAACCCGAGTTCAAATTAACTGTTTATTTTCCGGCTGCAGCGTGGGCGTGTCTGAGGTGCTCCAAGCACTCTGGACTTTTTACATGTATATTTTACGTATATTAAAAAAAAATTATTTTACGGATTTGAGTATAGGGTAATTATGTGCTATTTTTGCTAACACCGAATATCAGTTTATAGACTCCGCAAAGTGCAGGATGGCTTAATTTGAGCTATTTTATGTGCTTAATTGGTGCTAGCGGGACCTGTTTGCTGCAAGTAAGCTGCGGCTCGTTTTTAGCCTTGCAGATAGGGTTCCCGGAGCAATAGAATAGCAACCAGGCTTTTCTTACGGCCGATTTCCTTGCGGCCGTTTTAGATCAAAGGCTTTCCTCCGGCGCTTGCGGCCGCAAGGGATAGCAAGGCGCCGGCCGCAAGCCTGCCGGAGTCACCGGCCGGAGGGGAATAGAATAGCCGGAAAGCTTAAGGCCGGTCCTTACGGCCCCGCAGCGGCTGCGGCCGATAATAGAATGAGGCCCCAGTGAATCTAACTTTAGTATAGAATTTATCAATTATTTAACCCCATCTGGAATGCCACCACATGTTTTGCTATTATAAAAAAAAAGGACAATTGTCATGCTACTGAGAAATATGAATCCCAAAGAAGGACTTTGTAATGGGACCAGATTAATTGTGCAGGATCTAAAACATCCTTTTATACATGAAGAAATTATCACTGGTACCCATAAAGGTGAACAAGTTTTTATACCATGAATTGTTTAAGCTCCAAGTGAGAGTGGTTTGCCTTTTGTTTTTCAAAGGAGACAATTTCCAGTTATCATGGCATTTGCTATGACCATAAATAAGACCCAAGGAACTTTTAAGTCGGAGGAACCTGTTTTTGCACATGGACCACTCTATGTTGCTTTTTCAAGGTGCACAAATCCAGATGATATTAAAGTTTCAATTGGAGACAACCCAAGTCAGGCTGATCTATTACACGATGTACGCATTTTTACCAAAAACATTGTGTACTATGAGGTTTTGTATACATAGAGAACAGTGGTTTTATTTCGAGGACGAAATTTGATGTCATTTGGGCTCTTTTTAGAGGACCACTATTTCACGTTTAATTTTACAAAACTACAACAACACCAACAACAAAAACTGAAGAAAAAAAAACAACAAGAAGAACAGTGGTTATATCCCATAGACAAAATTAAAAGTCTGCTGGGCTCTTTTTAAGGGAACCACTTGTACATGTAAAAACAAAAAGTATTGGAATATTTTGGAAGTGGCCTTTTTCCAGGATTGGCCCCACAAAACAGTTATGTTGCATTTTATTACGTCTACTATTTACATTTTAATACTTTAACTTCATGTTTGTAATGTTAAATTTTTTTTTTTCAAAGGTCACAAACGTTTCATTGTATGTAATTAAGGGTTCATGTTAGTAGGAGGATGATCATTTGTTGTAAAAGTTAAATGTATTATTAAATACAGAGTATTGATCCAGGGAGTAATTTTATCGCCAGTTAATGAGGTCAGGAAGGAGTTTATTTTTTCCCTTCTTTGATACAATTGGCTAAGTTTTAATGGGATTGTTTGCTTTCCTCTGAATTCAATACTACGAAGTTTCAAAGTACTTTAAATAAAAGTTGCATATTACAAAGCATTATGTAATGGTTTAATATACTCATTGATATAAAGCTGCCCTACTGTTACGTTACGCATCCATACCTCAGATTTAAAAATGTTAGTATTCTTAATAAAAATGCTTCACTAATGCTTCAAATATAAGTTGCATGTGGCAAAGCATTATGTAATCATTTCAAAATATTTATTCATGCAAAATGCATCCATTGTTACATTATTGAATATATTAAAAAGTTTAATATGGTTAAAAAATGATTGTTTACCAGCTGTTGAAATACAAGTTATTATAATTGTTGTACTTCTTTCTACATAACAAAAAGGTTAAGAGTGTCAGAGACTCACATTGTGTGGCAAACAGCATTCCCAGCTTTAAAATGTTATTGACCTTAATTTTTTGACTGGCAAGTCACTAGTATCCATATATTAAGCAAGTGTTACAAATCATGAAATAAAGAAAAGGAAGAAAATAAACTCTACTTCTTAAAAGATTTATTGAAATGGACAAGCGTCATGTATCATAAAAGACAGTAACAAAAAATAAACAAAATCCTCATTCACACCAAGCCTTCCACCCAAGTGATATAGACTCCATGCTCAGACTTTAAACTGCAGAATTTTAACATTCAATATTTTCTAACATATAGGAGTCAAAAATCTGTCACTTTTTACAAGTTCTACCTTTTGGTTTCAGACCATTAAAGTTCAAAATTTCTATATTACTATTTCTTGACATTATTGAACATACTTCCTTCCATGAGGGGATCCTCTTTTGCCTCCAGTATTTGACTAATAACAATTTGGAGGCTAATAAACCATGAGAGATTATCAGTCTCTCAGGCCAAGGAATACTGGTCTCCAAAATGTTACCAAGGGAAATTTTTAGGGTTGGATTTTAAGGTTACCTTTGTCATTTTAGTCAACTGAGTAAGACAATATTCCCAGAGGGTTTTAACATACTAACACTCCCACTAAATGTGGGAGTGAGTGCCCACTTCATTACACCCTCTCCAGCAGAATTTTGAATTACCCTCATTGATGTTATTTGATTTTTACGGTACACAGTGCCACCTTTGAATTACCTTGAAGTATAGTTCTCTGTATGTTGTACATTGGGAGGTTGCTTTCACTAGTTTGCATTCACTCCACCACCTATCCTCAGGTAAATTCCAGCCAAAGTCAGCCTCCCATTTAATAATCCTTTCTGTCTTACCTCTATGGTTAAGATTGTTTAATATCCCCTGGCATTTGGCTACTTTGGTGTCCAATTATCTTTCATCAAAGGTTCAAACTCCAAGCATTCTACATATTCTTTTCAATTGGAGCTGTTAAGGAAGGAACACTCAAATATTTAATCCTGTGTTTATACCAGTATTTAAGTATTGAGAGAATGCCATACGATAGGTTCCCAAACCTAGTTGTATCCAAGCTTGGGAGCCACAGAAATGATTCTCTAGTGAGATTAGGTATTAAATCTTTTTCTATCTGTATTCATTTTACTGATGAGTTATAGCTACTCCAACCTATCAAATGTGAGAGGATAATAGATTTGTATATATCCTTAATCAAGGGTAGGGCAATCCCTCCTTTCTCGTACTTTCTCCTTGTAATCTCTGACCTTATTCTCTGTCTTTATTTGTTATTTATAAATGTATTTATAAATATCTGGATGTTCTCTAAAATATACTTAGGGACTGTTTGAGGTATACCCCTAAATAGGTATGTTATTTTTGGTATGATCACCATATTCATTGCAGAGATTCTGCCAAACATAGACAGATTCTGCTGATTCCAATCTGTCACAGTTATTCTAATATGTGGGAGTATTTTATCCAAATTTTCTTTCATTATATTCTTTATGTCATACGAGAGAGTAATTCCCAAATTAGTAATATGTTTGCCTTTCCAGTTTAACTGGAATAGTTGTTGTAATTTTATTAATTGCTCATAATCAATGTTCTTATGAATCGATCCTGATTTATCTATATTTACTTTAAAGTATGAGACAAAACCATTTGCATCTAAGATCTTATATAATTCCCTTATTGAATTCTCTGGGTCGGTTAAAGTTAAAACCACATCATCAGCGAACATGGAAACGTTGTGATTCTCCTCACCTATTATCGCCCCCTTAGTCCCACAAGAGGATCTTATTGATTCCGCTAACAGCTCCATGACCATAATAAAAATTAGTGGTGACAAAGGGCACCTTTGTCTGGTTCCGTTGTTCAGATGGAACAAGTCGGTTTCAAACCAAAGTCCACTAATCGTAACCATTGGATTAGAATAAGGTGCTTTGATTGTGCATGACGCAAATTGTTCTAGCCCTAATTTATTCATGACTGCCCCTATAAAATCCAAACTCACCCTGTCAAATGCTTTCTCAGCATCCAATGACAGGGTGAGCATAGGGATATTATTTTTATAAGACCAAGATATGATATCTATGATTTTTCTTATATTATCGTAACTTATTACCCGCTAACAAAGCCTGTTTGGTCCTCATTAATCAATTTCGGAATCACCCTGCTTAGTCTTTTCGCTAAGGTACTCGAATATAGCTTAACATCCACGTTAATTAGGGATGTAGGGATTTTTAGATTTTCGGGATCTTTATCTGATTTCAAAATATTAGTTATTTTAATCTGTCATTTCTTGGGGAATAAATCCCTGGCTTATAAAATCGTTAAACATTCTACATATTGGGGGTTTTAATTCCTCTATGAAGATCTTATATTAATTTAAAAAGCCATCTCTCCCTGGTGCTTTGTGTTGTTTTAAATATTTAATAGCGTTGACTATTTCTTCTAAAGTCATTTCTTCATTCAGACTCTTTGGGCCTCATTCAATTGCAATTTGGCCAATTGAATAGGGCTCTAAATAAGCACATAACATATCTTTTTTAAAGAAGTTTTTAGTTAGTAAGCATCTATCCTAAAGCAAGGTTTTCACTAACTAAAAACTTCTTTAAAAAAAAAATGCTATGTGCTTATTTAGAGCCTTATTCAATTGGCAAAATCACAATTGAATGAGGCCCTTTGAGTTTAGAATGTCTGAGTTGATTTTTTTTTTTAAAGTTTTCCTCTTTTTCTATATTGTAAAGTGATTTATAATATTTTGAGAAGATTTTGCCAATTCCTCATGGTTGTGAGTGTATTACATTATCCTAATCCCTTAGTCTATTAATTATTTTTGCATCTCCTGATTTTTAAGTTTCTTAGCCAAGATTCTCCCAGCTATATTGCCCATTTGGTATTGGGTTTGTTGAAACCTCCATAACATATTGTCTGTCCGTAATTGGATAATCCTTCTTATATTGAGTCTAACTTCCTTACTGTGTTACTTAAGGGCCTTATTAGCATATGTCTTATCTAATACCTGTAATGTATTTAATTTTATATATAGCTCCCTCAACGTTGATCCTCTTTTTCTCTTTTCTGCTATTGCTTTAGAGATAAAGACACCATTCATGAAGGCCTTATGCATGCCCCAAACAAGGGAATTTGTACATTCTGTATTTTCATTGGATTAAAAAAATAATCTAATTTGTTTTTTCAGAGACTCTCTCTAATTTTTCGATTTAAACACAGTTGGATCCATCCTCCACTGTTTTCTGTGCTCTCCAGTATTTCCCTCCTTCATGCTCATACAGAGTGATCCAACCATGAAATTTCATTAATTGTTATTTTATCCACTAGAGCCAATGTCCGAATATAAGTTAAAAAGAAGTCTATTCTAGTGTAGGATAAATGACGTTTGGAGAAGAAGGTATAATCTCTTGCTAAAGGGTTTTTTGTTCTTCAAACGTCAAACAAATTGTGAGTTAACATTAACCCGCTACATTTCTTAGCCACTTCTGTAGCGTATGAGTCTGGCGCAACTTTAACAGAGGAGGATCTATCCAAGATTGGATCTGCCAACATATTATAGTCCCCACATAGGATCAAAGAGCCTCTGCAAATTCTAAAGACTTGCTTGAGGAGTTTCCTCACAAAACTTACTTGCTGTTTATTGGGGGGAATTCGCATTATTGATCTTACCCACCCAAATAATATATATTTTCCCTCTTGGTCTATGACATTATATTCTTCCTGGATAGCTAAGTGCCTACTAAAAAGAATTGAGACACTTCTTGCCTTACTCTTAAATGTAGAGTTTAATGGTTCTAAATATAGTTTGCTATACATTTTTGGGGTGTTGCCAGTTTTCCAATGAGTCTCCTGGAAGCATGCAACATCTACCGTATATTTAATGCATTCCAGGATTGCTGCATTTCTCTTAAAAGGAATGTTCATATCTTGGACATTATGAGCAAGCGGGTCGTTGCTAACACTGCAGGCTTGCGTAGCAGGCTTGTGTAGCGAGCCTGTGGCCCTCGCAAAGCGAGGGCTGCAGTCGCTGGAATGGAGCGCTCCTTGCCAGCAACTGCGGACCTCGAAACATTTACGGACTTACAACAAACAAATACGAGTCGCAGGACTTAGAAAAAAAAAACACTACGACCTCACAAAGATACGACTTTAACGGCCGACCCGACCGAATCTCAAAACATTAGAAACACAATCAGTACACACAACAAACATATAAAAAGCTTACCCACAGCAAGGGGGGGGGGCACCCAGGACCTCTGCAGGTGAAGTTACACCTCCATTAAAGTCCAAATTGCAGAGTTTAGACACCCGAAAATCACCTAAGCAAGAGAAAAAATGGCCACCGAAAAAAACCAAAACGAGGCTACAGGACCCTAAAGACGCAAAACACCACCAAACACATACGGATTTTCCTAAAAAGCCGGACGAGATCCAAGAACAAGCATGCTAAATCAGCCACAGCCGCATACCACACATTAGGCACCATTTTACACTAATTTACACAATGCAGAAGTACACAGCTACCCTAACGGATTTTCCTTGCGCACGCACACTATTTACACTACACACTGCACACATTGCTGACACTTACACCTCAGCTCCACAACACTGAAAACACACATTGTATGCTGCAGTAACAGAAAAACAGATTGCCAGCTCTTCAACACAATGCTTCCTGCATATATTACTTCAAAATAGGTAAAGTATATTCATTTATTAATGTATTATTTATTTGATTACCATACACCAAACAGCATTAGCTCACTTACAATTTCATTGTTGTCATTTTTTGACGGGCAATATTCTAGTTTAATCATAAAGATAGACCATTTTGTCTGAGCTCTATACCACTTTCGCTCATCCCCATTCAAACAACACACATTAATTCTAACACATGACCTTCTGAGATCGTTAAGATGAAAATGATTCTCAAAAGGGCCCTCTTGGGCTGACCTCACGTTAGGAGGTGACTGGCAGAACAATACCATTACGGAACACACACGAGGAAGTGTTTATAATTGAAATGCCATGGGAGGTTCTTTGGCCATGGGAGTTATTCTATCAGTAAAGGAAGGCTAACAAAGAACCCTTCTGTTAAGTCTTGTCAACCTATCATATATATTCCTCTATTTGGTCATGAAGATAGACTGAAAAAGACAAACTATTATAATTTACTAGGTCTATCAGAGGGGAGGAAGCCGGGATAATAAATGGTTACTAATCCGTATGTAACTGTATTTATACAGTGTGTATAAATAGTGAAGACTTTTAATATTTTCCCAAATCATTATCTTCCCTCTAGTTACTACTTTTTACATCACTTTAATAGTGGTGATTCATTTATTTAGTGATTGTGTCTCTTATCATATTATCTAATCTACTTTGACACTAGGTCCTTTTTTATCACTTTTTTTTCCTATTTAGTATATACTCTACATTATTATCTACGGTGAGAAATAAACTATACCTCAGTTATAGTATGTCTTTCCCCCTTTTTGACTGTATAGATGGTATACCAAGTCATATCTCTTTTGACAAATATTTTAACAGGGAAGCCCCATCTATAAATCAAGCCCTCCTTTCTAAGGGCCTCATTCAGTTGCGATTTGGCCAATTGAAGAGGGCTCTATATAAGCACATAGCATATTTTTTTTACAGAAGTTTTTAGTTAGTGATTCAATTAGCCAAATCGCAATTTAATAAGGCTCTTAGATTCTAATCTAGAGGGCAGAGGCAACCTATGTATTAAGTCTACTTCTATTTCCCCATTTATCTCACATCCAAGTAATGCATAAACAATATTTATAACCTATGCTCTAAGATCTATATTAGAGACAGATTCATGTATGCCTCTTATTTTTAAATTAAACATTCTTGAATAATCTTCTATTTTCATGATTTTACAGTCCAGTTCTTGGCTTATTTGTTCCAATCTCTCAGAGTACCCTCTTAGCTCAGAATAAAACTTGCCTATTTGTATTGCATCCAAATTATGGCTGAATGAAATAACATATGAATCAACTAAGGTGTAGGGAATAGCAAGGATTTGTAATCGGAAATATTGTTGAAACTCACCTATTTGTATTGCATCCAAATTATGGCTGCATGGAATAACATAGGAATCAACTAAGGTCTATGGAATAGCATAGCATTTTTATTCTGAAATATTGTTCAAACTTGCCTTTTTGTATTTCATCAAAATTATGGCTGCACAGAATAACATAGGAATCAACTATGATCTATGGAATAGCATATGATTTCTAATCAGAAATATTGTTGAAACTTGCCTATTTGTATTGCATCCTACTTATGCCTGCATGGAATAAATAGGAATAAACTAAGGTCTATGGAATAGCATAGGAATTTTAATCAAAAATATTGTTGAAACTTGCCTATTTATATTTCATACCACTTATGCCTCCATTGGGATAACATAGGAATCAACTAAGGTGTATGGGATAGCATAGGATTTCTAATCAGAAATATTGATGAAACTCGCCTATTTGTATTGCATCCAAATGATGGCTGCACGGAATAACAAAGGAATCAACTAAAGTGAATGGAATAGCATAGGATTTTTAATCAGGAATATTCTTGAAACTCGCCTATTTGTATTGCATCCTAATTATGGCTGCATGGAATAACATAGGAATCAACTAAGGTGTATGGAATAGCATAGGATTTCTAATCAGAAATATTGTTGAAACTTGCCTATTTGTATTACATCCTACTTAGGCCTGCATGGAATAACATAGGAAAAAACTAAGGTGTATGGGATAGCATAGGATTTCTAATCAGAATATTATTGAAACTCGCCTATCTGTATTGCATCCTAATTATGCCTGCATGGAATAATATAGAAATCAACTAATGTGTATGGGACAACATAGGATTTCTTATCAGAAATATTGTTGAAACTCGCCTATTTGTATTGCATCCTAATTATGGCGGCACAGAATAACATAGGAACCAATTAGAGATAGTTTATCTCTGCAGAAATCAGTGACACAGGCTGCAGCATTCCACTAGTTTAGTACACGTCAGTGTATAGAGGGACTGCTTTTGGTGCTTCAAAAGAAAATGGCTGAGATATAAGCAGATCAGGAAGTGCAGCCTCTATCCATGATGACACTGCAATGCTGGGCAACCCCACCCCCTGTCACTCAGAAACAGTTCCAGTGAGTCCTATGCAAACACACCCCTGCAACCTGATTGCTTGAATTTATTTAGGGGATGGAATAACACTGTGTTTTGCTTCTGCTTTGGGATCTGGGCTGTCTCACACAGAAATCCATACATTGTTTTAAATACCATATCTTCTTCAAAAATGCATGTATTTAAAAAGTGTATGTAAAATGTATATAAAAATTCAAAAAGTATTCCAACTTGAGTTCATGAGATCTTTCCACCAGTGTCCTCCAAACTGTGCTTAAGTAACTGTCCTTTTAAGAAACCAATTGGTATGGACAATGGTCACTTATAATTATTAATTTCTTCCTAACGCTTACCAAAATTAGGCTACACCTTTAGCCGTGTGTATTTACTTATTAAAATTATTAATAATAGGAATGGTACAGGGCTCACCAGTGGGGGACCTTGTCCCCATCACCTGCCCCAGCCCCAGCCCCAGTGAGTTTCCCTCCAGCCCCAGTGAATTGCAACATGACCTCCCCCATCCCCAGTGAATTGCTCACATCACCTGCCCCAGCCCCAGTGAATTGCCCCGTGACCTCCCCCATCCCCAGTGAATTGCCCCATCACCTGCCACAACACCAGTGAATTGCCCCGTGACAAGCACAAGTGAATTGCCCTCCAGCCCCAGTGAATTGCCTGGTGACCTCCCTCAGCTCTTGTGAGTTGCCCTCCAGCCCCAGGGAATTGCCCCATAACCTCCCACAGCCTCAGTGAATTGCCCCATCACTTGCCCCACCACCAGTGAATTGCCCCGTGACAAGCCCCAGTGAAGTGTCCTCATTAACCGCCCAGCCCCAGTGAGTTGCTCTCCAGCCCCAGTGAATTGCCCTGTTACCTCCCCCAGCATCACTGAATTGCCCCATCACATGCCCCAGCACCAGTGAATTGCCCTGTGACTAACCCCAGTGAATTGCCCTCCAGCCCCAGTGAATTGCCTGGTGACCTCCCTCAGCTCTTGTGAGTTGCCCTCCAGCCCCAGGGAATTGCCCCATAACCTCCCACAGCCTCAGTGAATTGCCCCATCACTTGACCCACCACCAGTGAATTGCCCCGTGACAAGCCCAAGTGAATTGTCCTCATTAACCGCCCAGCCCCAGTGAGTTGCCCTCCAGCCCCAGTGAATTGCCCTGTTACCTCCCCCAGCATCACTGAATTGCCCCATCACATGCCCCAGCACCAGTGAATTGCCCTGTGACAAGCCCCAGTGAATTGCCCTCCAGCCCCAGTGAATTGCCTGGTGACCTCCCTCAGCCCCAGTGAATTGCCCCCGTCACCTGCCCCAGCCCCGTTGAATTGCCCTATCCCCAGTGAATTCCCCAGTGACCTCCCCCAGACCCAATGAATTGCCCCATCACCGGCCCCATCCCCCGTTTATTCCCCTGTGACCTCCCTCAGCTCCAGTAAATTGCCCCCATCACCTGCCCCAGCCCCAGTGAATTGCCCTTCCGCCCCAGTGAATTGCTCCATCACCTGCCCCAGCCCCAGTGAATTACCATTCAGCCCCAGTGAATTGCCATTGACCTCCCCAAGCTCCAGTGAATTGCCCCATCACCTGCCCCAGCCAAATTGAATTGCCATCTAGCCTCAGTGAATTGCACCGTGACCTCCCCCAGCCCCAGTTAATTGCCACATCACCTGCCACAGTCCCAGTGAATTGCACCGTGACCTCCCTGCACCAGTGAATTGCCCCATTACCAGCCCCAGTGAATTGCCCCACCACCTGCCCCGGTGCATTGCACTCCACCCCTAGTGAATTGCACCATGACCTCCCCCAGCCTCAATGAATTGCCCCATCACCTGCCCCAGCCCCAGTGAATTGCCCCATCCCCAGTGAATTCCCCTGTGACCTCCCCCAGCCCCAGTGATTTGCACATGACCTGCCCCAGCTCCAGTGAATTGCCCCATGACCTCCCCCAGCCTCAGTAAATTGCCCCAGTACCAGTAATTGCCCTGTGACAAGCCCCAGGGAATTGCCCTCATTACCTGCCCCAGCCCCAGTGAGTTGCCCTCCAGCCGCAGTGAATTGCCCCGTGAATTGCCCTTTGACCCCGCAAGCCCCAGCCCCAGTGAATTGCCCCCATCACCTGCTCCAGTCCCAGTGAATTGTCCCATCCCCAGTGGATTCCCCTTTAACCTCCCCCAGCCCTAGTGAATTGCCCCATCACCTGCTCCATCCCCAGTGAATTTCCCTATGACCTCCCCCAGCCCCAGTGAATTGCCGCTATCACCTGCCCCATCCCCAGTGAATTCTCCTATGACCTGCCCCAGCCCTAGTTAATTGCCCTCCAGTCCCAGTGAATTGCCCCATGAACTCCCACAGCCCCAGTGAATTGCCCCATCACCTGCCCCAGCCCCAGTGAATTACCCTCCAGCTCCAGTGATTTGCCACATCACCTGCCCCAGCCACAGTGAATTACCCTCCAGCCCCAGTGAATTGCCCCGTGACCTCCCTCAGCCCCAGTGAATTGCCACATTACCTGCCACAGCCCCAGTGAATTGCCCCGTGACCTCCCCGCACCAGTGAATTGCCCCATTACCAGCCCCAGTGAATTGCCTCACCACCTGCCCCAGTGAATTGCACTCCACCCCTAGTGAATTGCACCATGACCTCCCCAGCCTCAGTAAATTGCCCCATCACCTGCCCCAGCCCGAGTGAATTGTCCCATCTCCAGTAAATTCCCCTGTGACCTCCCCAGCCCCAGTGATTTGCACATGACCTGCCACAGCCCCAGTGAATTGCCCCATGGCCTCCCCAGCCTCAGTAAATAGCCCCATCAACTGCCCCAGTACCAGTAATTGCCCTGTGACAAGCCCCAGGGAATTGCCCTCATTACCTGCCCCAGTCCCAGTGAGTTGCCCTCCAGCCCCAGTGAATTGCCCTGTGAATTGCACTGTGACCCCGCAAGCCCCAGCCCCAGTGAATTGCCGCATCACCTGCCCCAGTCCCAGTTAATTGTCCCATCCACAGTGAATAACCCTGTGACCTCCCCCAGCCCTAGTGAATTGCCCCATCACCTGCCCCATCCCCAGTGAATTGCCCCGTGACCTCCCCCATCCCCAGTGAATTGCCCCATCACCTGCCACAACACCAGTGAATTGCCCCGTGACAAGCACAAGTGAATTGCCCTCCAGCCCCAGTGAATTGCCTGGTGACCTCCCTCAGCTCTTGTGAGTTGCCCTCCAGCCCCAGGGAATTGCCCCATAACCTCCCACAGCCTCAGTGAATTGCCCCATCACTTGCCCCACCACCAGTGAATTGCCCCGTGACAAGCCCCAGTGAAGTGTCCTCATTAACCGCCCAGCCCCAGTGAGTTGCTCTCCAGCCCCAGTGAATTGCCCTGTTACCTCCCCCAGCATCACTGAATTGCCCCATCACATGCCCCAGCACCAGTGAATTGCCCTGTGACTAACCCCAGTGAATTGCCCTCCAGCCCCAGTGAATTGCCTGGTGACCTCCCTCAGCTCTTGTGAGTTGCCCTCCAGCCCCAGGGAATTGCCCCATAACCTCCCACAGCCTCAGTGAATTGCCCCATCACTTGACCCACCACCAGTGAATTGCCCCGTGACAAGCCCAAGTGAATTGTCCTCATTAACCGCCCAGCCCCAGTGAGTTGCCCTCCAGCCCCAGTGAATTGCCCTGTTACCTCCCCCAGCATCACTGAATTGCCCCATCACATGCCCCAGCACCAGTGAATTGCCCTGTGACAAGCCCCAGTGAATTGCCCTCCAGCCCCAGTGAATTGCCTGGTGACCTCCCTCAGCCCCAGTGAATTGCCCCCGTCACCTGCCCCAGCCCCGTTGAATTGCCCTATCCCCAGTGAATTCCCCAGTGACCTCCCCCAGACCCAATGAATTGCCCCATCACCGGCCCCATCCCCCGTTTATTCCCCTGTGACCTCCCTCAGCTCCAGTAAATTGCCCCCATCACCTGCCCCAGCCCCAGTGAATTGCCCTTCCGCCCCAGTGAATTGCTCCATCACCTGCCCCAGCCCCAGTGAATTACCATTCAGCCCCAGTGAATTGCCATTGACCTCCCCAAGCTCCAGTGAATTGCCCCATCACCTGCCCCAGCCAAATTGAATTGCCATCTAGCCTCAGTGAATTGCACCGTGACCTCCCCCAGCCCCAGTTAATTGCCACATCACCTGCCACAGTCCCAGTGAATTGCACCGTGACCTCCCTGCACCAGTGAATTGCCCCATTACCAGCCCCAGTGAATTGCCCCACCACCTGCCCCGGTGCATTGCACTCCACCCCTAGTGAATTGCACCATGACCTCCCCCAGCCTCAATGAATTGCCCCATCACCTGCCCCAGCCCCAGTGAATTGCCCCATCCCCAGTGAATTCCCCTGTGACCTCCCCCAGCCCCAGTGATTTGCACATGACCTGCCCCAGCTCCAGTGAATTGCCCCATGACCTCCCCCAGCCTCAGTAAATTGCCCCAGTACCAGTAATTGCCCTGTGACAAGCCCCAGGGAATTGCCCTCATTACCTGCCCCAGCCCCAGTGAGTTGCCCTCCAGCCGCAGTGAATTGCCCCGTGAATTGCCCTTTGACCCCGCAAGCCCCAGCCCCAGTGAATTGCCCCCATCACCTGCTCCAGTCCCAGTGAATTGTCCCATCCCCAGTGGATTCCCCTTTAACCTCCCCCAGCCCTAGTGAATTGCCCCATCACCTGCTCCATCCCCAGTGAATTTCCCTATGACCTCCCCCAGCCCCAGTGAATTGCCGCTATCACCTGCCCCATCCCCAGTGAATTCTCCTATGACCTGCCCCAGCCCTAGTTAATTGCCCTCCAGTCCCAGTGAATTGCCCCATGAACTCCCACAGCCCCAGTGAATTGCCCCATCACCTGCCCCAGCCCCAGTGAATTACCCTCCAGCTCCAGTGATTTGCCACATCACCTGCCCCAGCCACAGTGAATTACCCTCCAGCCCCAGTGAATTGCCCCGTGACCTCCCTCAGCCCCAGTGAATTGCCACATTACCTGCCACAGCCCCAGTGAATTGCCCCGTGACCTCCCCGCACCAGTGAATTGCCCCATTACCAGCCCCAGTGAATTGCCTCACCACCTGCCCCAGTGAATTGCACTCCACCCCTAGTGAATTGCACCATGACCTCCCCAGCCTCAGTAAATTGCCCCATCACCTGCCCCAGCCCGAGTGAATTGTCCCATCTCCAGTAAATTCCCCTGTGACCTCCCCAGCCCCAGTGATTTGCACATGACCTGCCACAGCCCCAGTGAATTGCCCCATGGCCTCCCCAGCCTCAGTAAATAGCCCCATCAACTGCCCCAGTACCAGTAATTGCCCTGTGACAAGCCCCAGGGAATTGCCCTCATTACCTGCCCCAGTCCCAGTGAGTTGCCCTCCAGCCCCAGTGAATTGCCCTGTGAATTGCACTGTGACCCCGCAAGCCCCAGCCCCAGTGAATTGCCGCATCACCTGCCCCAGTCCCAGTTAATTGTCCCATCCACAGTGAATAACCCTGTGACCTCCCCCAGCCCTAGTGAATTGCCCCATCACCTGCCCCATCCCCAGTGAATTCCCCTATGACCTGTCCTACCCCCAGTGAATTGCCCTTCAGCCCCAGTAAATTGCCCCATGACCTCCGCCAGCCAGAGTGAATTGCCCCATCACCTGACCCAGCCCCAGTGAATTACCCTCCAGCCCCAGTGAATTGCCACATCACCTGCCCCAGCCCCAGTGAATTACCCTCCATCCCCAGTGATTTGCCCTGTGACCTCCCCCAGCCCCAGTGAATTGCCAAATCACCTGCCACAGCCCCAGTGGATTGCCCCGTGACCTCCCTGCACCAGTGAATTGCACTCCACCCCTAGTGAATTGCACCATGACCTCCCCCAGCCTCAGTGAATTGCCCCATCACCTGTCCCAGCCGCAGTGAACTGCCCCATCCCCAGTGAATTCCCCTGTGACCTCCCTCAGCCCCAGTGATTTGAACATGACCTGCCTCAGCCCCAGTGAATTGCCCCATGACCTCTACCAGCCTCAACTAATTGCCTCATCAACTGCCCCAGTACCAGTAATTGCCCTGTGCCAAGCCCCAGGGAATTGCCCTCATTACCTGCCCCAGCCCCAGTGAGTTGCACTCCAGCTCCAGTGAATTGCCCCCTTGAATTGCCCTGTGACCCCGCAAGCCCCAGCCCCAGTGAATTGCCCCCATCACCTGCACCAGTCCCAGTGAATTGTCCCATCCCCAGTGAATTCCCCTGTGACCACCCCCAGCCCCAGTGAATTGCCCCCATCACCTGCCACAGTCCCAGTGAATTGCCCTCCAGCCCCAGTGATATGCCCCATGACCTCCCTCAGCCCCAGTGAATTGCCCCATCACCTGCACCAGCCCCAATGAATTACTCTCCAGCCCCAGTGAATTGCCACATCACCTGCCCCAGCCCCAGTGAATTACCCTCCAGCCCCAGTGAATTGCCCCGTGACCTCCCCCAGGTCAAGCAAACTGCCCCATCACCTCTCCCAGCCCAAGTGAATTGCCCCAATAACCTGCCCCAGCCCCAGTGAATTGCCCAGTGACTTCTCCCAGCCCCAGCGAATTGCCCCATCAGTCTGTGTTCCTTGATTCACTAATTGTTTTATCTACATCCCAAGTGATACTTCCCCCTGCCCCAATGAATTGCCCTCCAGCACCAGTGAATTGCCCTGTAACGTCCCCCAGCCTCAGTGAATTGCCCCATTACCTGCCACAGCCGCAGTGAATTGCCCAATCCCCAGTGAATTCCCCTGTGACCTCCCTCAGCCCCAGTGATTTGCACATGACCTGCCCCAGCCCCAGTGAATTGCCCCATGACCTCCCCCAACCTCAGTAAATTGCCCCATCAACTGCCCCAGTACCAGTAATTGCCCTGTGACAAGCCCCAGGGAATTGCCCTCATTACCTGCCCCAGCCCCAGTGAGTTGCCCTTCAGCCCCAGTGAATTGCCCCGTGAATTGCCCTGTGACCCCGCAAGCCCCAGCCCCAGTGAATTCCTTCATCACCTGCCACAGTCCCAGTGAATTGCCACATCCCCAGTGAATTCCCCTGTGACCACCCCCAGCCCTAGTAAATTGCCCCATGACCTCCCCCAGCCCCAGTGAATTGCCCCATCACCTGCCCCAGCCCCAGTGAATTGCCCATCACCTCCCCCAAACCCGTTAAATTGCCCCTGTTACCCCCGCCAGCCCCAGTGAATTGCCCAGTGACTTCTCTCAGCCCAAGCTAATTGCCCCCATCAGTCTGTGTTACTTGATTCACTAATTGTTTTATCTACATCCCAAGTGATACTTCCCCCTGTCCCAATGAATTGCCCTCCAGCACCAGTGAATTGCCCTGTAACCTCCCCCAGCCTCAGTGAATTGCCCCATTACCTGCCCCAGCCGCAGTGAATTGCCCCATCCCCAGTGAATTCCCCTGTGACCTCCCTCAGCCCCAGTGATTTGCACATGACCTGCCCCAGCCCCAGTAAATTGCCCCATGACCGCCCCCAGCCTCAGTAAATTGCCCCATCAACTGCCCCAGTACCAGTAATTGCCCTGTGACAAGCCCCAGGGAATTGCCCTCATTACCTGCCCCAGCCCCAGTGAGATTCCCTTCAGCCCCAGTGAATTGCCCCCATCACCTGCCACAGTCCCAGTGAATTGTCCCATCCCCAGTGAATTCCCCTGTGACCACCCCCAGCCCTAGCAAATTGCCCCATGACCTCCCCCAGCCCCAGTGAATTGCCCCATCACCTGCCCCAGCCCCAGTGAATTATCCTCCAGCCCCAGTGAATTGCCACATCACCTGCCCCAGCCCAAGTTAACAGGGAAGCCTTATCTATAAATCAAGCCCTCCTTTCTAAGGGCCTCATTCAGTTGCGATTTGGCCAATTGAAGAGGGCTCTATATAAGCACATAGCATATTTTTTTTACAGAAGTTTTTAGTTAGTGATTCAATTAGCCAAATCGCAATTTAATAAGGCTCCTAGATTCTAATCTAGAGGGCAGAGGCAACCTATGTATTAAGTCTACTTCTATTTCCCCATTTATCTCACATCCAAGTAATGCATAAACAATATTTATAACATATGCTCTAAGATCTATATTAGAGACAGATTCATGTATGCCTCTTATTTTTAAATTAAACCTTCTTGAATAATCTTCTATTTTCTTGATTTTACAGTCCAGTTCTTGGCTTATTTGTTCCAATCTCTCAGAGTACCCTCTTAGCTCAGAATAAAACTTGCCTATTTGTATTGCATCCAAATTATGGCTGAATGAAATAACATAGGAATCAACTAAGGTCTATGGAATAGCATAGGAATTCTAATCAAAAATATTGTTGAAACTTGCCTATTTATATTTCATACCACTTATGCCTCCATTGGGATAACATAGGAATCAACTAAGGTGTATGGGATAGCATAGGATTTCTAATCAGAAATATTGATGAAACTCACCTATTTGTATTGCATCCAAATGATGGCTGCACGGAATAACAAAGGAATCAACTAAGGTGAATGGAATAGCATAGGATTTTTAATCAGGAATATTGTTGAAACTCGCCTATTTGTATTGCATCCTAATTATGGCTGCATGGAATAACATAGGAATCAACTAAGGTGTATGGAATAGCATAGGATTTCTAATCAAAAATATTGTTGAAACATGCCTATTTGAATTACATCCTACTTAGGCCTGCATGGAATAACATAGAAATCAACTAATGTGTATGGGACAACATAGCATTTCTTATCAGAAATATTGTTGAAACTCGCCTATTTGTATTGCATCCTAATTATAGCGGCACAGAATAACATAGGAACCAACTAGATATAGTTTATCTCTGCAGAAATCAGTGACACAGGCTGCAGCATTCCACTAGTTTAGTACACGTCAGTGTACAGAGGGACTGCTTTTGGTGCTTCTAAAGAAAATGGCTGAGATATAAGCAGATCAGGAAGTGCAGCCTCTATCCATGATGTCACTGCTATGCTGGGCACCCCCCCCCCCCCCCCCCCTGTCACTCAGAAACAGTTCCAGTGAGTCCTATGCAAACACACCCCTGCAACCTGATTGCTTGAAATTATTTAGGGGATGGAATAACACTGTGTTTTGCTTCTGCTTTGGGATCTGGGCTGTCTCACACAGAAATCCATACATTGTTTTAAATACCATATCTTCTTCAAAAATGCATGTATTTAAAAAGTGTATGTAAAATGTATATAAAAATTCAAAAAGTATTTCAACTTGCGTTCATGAGATCTTTCCACCAGTGTCCTCCAAACTGTGCTTAAGTAACTGTCCTTTTAAGAAACCAATTGGTATGGACAATGGTCACTTATAATTATTAATTTCTTCCTAACGCTTACCAAAATTAGGCTACACCTTTAGCCGTGTGTATTTACTTATTAAAATTATTAATAATAGGAATGGTACAGGGCTCACCAGTGGGGGACCTTGTCCCCATCACCTGCCCCAGCCCCAGTGAGTTTCCCTCCAGCCCCAGTGAATTGCAACATGACCTCCCCCATCCCCAGTGAATTGCCACATCACCTGCCCCAGCCCCAGTGAATTGCCCCGTGACCTCCCCCATCCCCAGTGAATTGCCGCCTCACCTGCCACAGCACCAGTGAATTGCCCCGTGACAAGCCCGAGTGAATTGCCCTCCAGCCCCGGTGAATTGCCTGGTGACCTCCCTCAGCTCTTGTGAGTTGCCCTCCAGCCCCAGGGAATTGCCCCATAACCTCCCACAGCCTCAGTGAATTGCCCCATCACTTGCCCCACCACCAGTGAATTGCCCCGTGACAAGCCCCAGTGAATTTTCCTCATTAACCGCCCAGCCCCAGTGAGTTGCCCTCCAGCCCCAGTGAATTGCCCTGTTACCTCCCCCAGCATCACTGAATTGCCCCATCACATGCCCCAGCACCAGTGAATTGTCCTGTGACAAGCCCCAGTGAATTGCCCTCCAGCCCCAGTGAATTGCCTGGTGACCTCCCTCAGCCCCAGTGAATTGCCCCCATCACCTGCCCCAGCCCCGTTGAATTGCCCTATCCCCAGTGAATTCCCCTGTGACCTCCCCCAGACCCAATGAATTGCCCCATCACCGGCTCCATCCCCCGTTTATTCCCCTGTGACCTCCCTCAGCTCCAGTGAATTGCCCCATCACCTGCCCCAGCCCCAGTGAATTGCTCCATCACCTGCCCCAGCCCCAGTGAATTACCATTCAGCCCCAGTGAATTGCCTGTGACCTCCCAAAGCTCCAGTGAATTGCCCCATCACCTGCCCCAGCCAAATTGAATTGCCATCTAGCCTCAGTGAACTGCACCGTGACCTCCCCCAGCCCCAGTGAATTGCCACATCACCTGCCACAGCCCCAGTGAATTGCACCGTGACCTTCCTGCACCAGTGAATTGCCCCATTACCAGCCCCAGTGAATTGCCCCACCACCTGCCCTGGTGAATTGCACTCCACCCCTAGTGAATTGCACCATGACCTCCCCCAGCCTAAGTGAATTGCCCCATCACCTGTCCCAGCCGCAGTGAATTGCCCCATCCCCAGTGAATTCCCCTGTGATCTCCCTCAGCCCAGTGATTTGAACATGACCTGCCTCAGCCCCAGTGAATTGCCCCATGACCTCTACCAGCCTCAACTAATTGCCCCATCAACTGCCCCAGTACCAGTAATTGCCCTGTGCCAAGCCCCAGGGAAATTGCCCTCATTACCTGCCCCAGCCCCAGTGAGTTGCACTCCAGCTCCAGTGAATTGCCCCGTGAATTGCCCTGTGACCCCCGCAAGCCCCAGCCCCAGTGAATTGCCCCATCACCTGCACCAGTCCCAGTGAATTGTCCCATCCCCAGTGAATTCCCCTGTGACCACCCCCAGCCCCAGTGATGCCCCCATCACCTGCCACAGTCCCAGTGAATTGCCCTCCAGCCCCAGTGATATGCCCCATGAACTCCCCCAGCCCCAGTGAATTGCCCCATCACCTGCCCCAGCCCCAATGAATTACTCTCCAGCCCCAGTGAATTGCCTTCATCACCTGCCACAGTCCCAGTGAATTGCCACATCCCCAGTGAATCCCCCTGTGACCACCCCCATCCCTAGTAAACTGCCCCATGACCTCCCCCAGCCCCAGTGAATTGCCCCATCACCTGCCCCAGCCCCAGTGAATTGCCCATCACCTCCCCCAAACCCGTTGATTTGCCCCTGTTACTCCCGCCAGCCCCAGTGAATTGCCCAGTGACTTCTCCCAGCCCCAGCGAATTGCCCCATCAGTCTGTGTTACTTGATTCACTAATTGTTTTATCTACATCCCAAGTGATACTTCCCCCTGCCCCAATGAATTGCCCTCCAGTTTCAGTGAATTGCCCTGTAACCTCCCCCAGCCTCAGTGAATTACCCCATTACCTGCCCCAGCCGCAGGGAATTGCCCCATCCCCAGTGAATTCCCCTGTGACCTCCCTCAGCCCCAGTGATTTGCACATGACCTGCCCCAGCCCCAGTGATTGCCCCATGACCTCCCCCAGCCTCAGTAAATTGCCCCATCAACTGCCCCAGTACCAGTAATTGCCCTGTGACAAGCCCCAGGGAATTGCCCTCATTACCTGCCCCAGCCCCAGTGAGTTGCCCTTCAGCCCCAGTGAATTGCCCTGTGAATTGCCCCGTGACCCCGCAAGCCCCAGCCCCAGTGAATTGCCCCATAACCTGCCACAGTCCCAGTGAATTGTCCCATCCCCAGTGAATTCCCCTGTGACCACCCCCAGCCCTAGTAAATTGCCCCATGACCTCCCCCAGCCCCAGTGAATTGCCCCATCACCTGCCCCAACCCCAGTGAATTACCCTCCAGCCCCAGTGAATTGCCACATCACCTGCCCCAGCCCAAGTGAATTACCCTCCAGCCCCAGTGAATTGCCCCATGACCTCCCCCAGCCTCAGTAAATTTCCCCATCAACTGCCCCAGTACCAGTAATTGCCCTGTGACAACCCCTAGGGAATTGCCCTCATTACCTGCCCCAGCCCCAGTGAGTTGCACTTCAGCCCCAGTGAATTGCCCCATGACTTCCCCCAGCCCCAGTGAATTGCCACATCACCTGCCCCAGCCCCAGTGAATTACCCTCCAGCCCCAGTGAATTGCCCCGTGAATTGCCCTGTGACCCCGCAAGCCCCAGCCCTAGTGAATTGCCCCATAACCTGCCACAGTCCCAGTGAATAGTCCCATCCCCAGTGAATTCCCCTGTGACCACCCCCAGCCCTAGTAAATTGCCCCATGACCTCCCCCAGCCCCAGTGAATTGCCCCATCACCTGCCCCAGCCCCAGTGAATTACCCTCCAGCCCCAGTGATTCCCTACATCACCTGCCCCAGCCCAAGTGAATTACCCTCGAGCCCCAGTGAATTGCCCCATGACCTCCCCCAGCCTCAGTAAATTGCCCCATCAACTGCCCCAGTACCAGTAATTGCTCTGTGACAAGCCCCAGGGATATGCCCTCATTACCTGCCCCAGCCCCAGTGAGTTACCCTTCAGCCCCAGTGAATTGCCCCGTGAATTGCCCTGTAACCCCGCAAGCCCCAGCCCCAGTGAATTGCCCCCATCACCTGCCCCAGTCCCAGTGAATTGTCCCATCCCTAGTGAATTTCCCTGTGACCACCCACAGCCCTAGTAAATTGGCCAATGACCTCCCTCAGCCCCAGGGAATTGCCCCATTACCTGCCCCAGCTCCAGTGAGTTGTCCTTCAGCCCCAGTGAATTGCCCCGTGAAATGCCCTGTGACCCCGCAAGCCCCAGCCCTAGTTAATTTCCCCATCACCTGCCCCATCCCCAGTGAATTTCCCTATGACCTCCCCAAGCCCCAGTGAATTGCCCCATCACCTGCCTCATCCCCAGTGAATTCCCCTATGACCTGCCCCAGCCCCAGTGAATTGCCCTCCATTCCCAGTGGATTGCCCCATGACTTCCCCCAGCCCCAGTGAATTGCCACATCACCTGCCCCAGCCCCAGTGAATTACCCTCCAGCCCCAGTGAATTGCCCCGTGAATTGCCCTGTCACCCTGCAAGCCCCAGCCTCAGTGAATTGCCCCCATCACCTGCCACAGTCCCAGTGAATAGTCCCATCCCCAGTGAATTCCCCTGTGACCACCCCCAGCCCTAGTAAATTGCCCCATGACCTCCACCAGCCCCAGTGAAATGCCCCATCACCTGCCCCAGCCCCAGTGAAATACCCTCCAGCCCCAGTGATTCGCTAAATCACCTGCCCCAGCCCAAGTGAATTACCCTCCAGCCCCAGTGAATTGCCCCATGACCTCCCCCAGCCTCAGTAAATTGCCCCATCAACTACCCCAGTACCAGTAATTGCCCTGTGACAAGCCCCAGGGTATTGCACTCATTACCTGCCCCAGCCCCAGTGAGTTGCCCTTCAGCCCCAGTGAATTGCCCCATGAATTGCCCTGTGACCCCGCAAGCCCCAGCCCCAGTTAATTGCCCCCATCACCTGCCCCAGTCCCAGTGACTTATCCCATCCCCAGTGAATTTCCCTGTGACCACCCCCAGCCCTAGTAAATTGCCCCATGGCCTCCCCCAGACCCAGGGAATTGCCCTCATTACCTGCCCCAGCCCCAGTGAGTTGCCCTTCAGCCCCAGTGAATTGCCCCATGAATTGCCCTGTGACCCCGCAAGCCCCAAGCCTTAGTTAATTGCCCCATCACCTGCCCCATACCCAGTGAATTTCCCTTTGACCTCCCCAAGCCCCAGTGAATTGCCCCGTCACCTGCCTCATCCCCAGTGAATTCCCCTATGACCTGCCCCAGCCCCAGTGAATTGCCCTCCAGCCCCAGTGAATTGCCCCATGACTTCCCCCAGCCCCAGTGAATTGCCACATCACTTGCCCCAGCCCCAGTGAATTACCCTCCAGCCCCAGTGAATTGCCCCGTGACCTCCCCCAGCTTAAGCAAATTGCCCCATCACCTCTCCCAGCCCCAGTAATTGCCCCAATCACCTACCCAGCCCCAGTGAATTGCCCATCACCTCCCCCAAAACCGTTGAATTGCCCCTATAACCCCCCCAGCCCCAGTTCATTGCCCAGTGACTTCTCCCAGCCCCAGCGAATTGCCCCCATCAGTCTGTGTTCCTTGTTTCACTAATTGTTTTATCTACATCCCAAGTGATACTTCCCCCAGCCCCAATGAATTGCCCCGTGAATTGCCCTGTCACCCTGCAAGCCCCAGCCTCAGTGAATTGCCCCCATCACCTGCCACAGTCCCAGTGAATAGTCCCATCCCCAGTGAACTCCCCTGTGACCACCCCCAGCCCTAGTAAATTGCCCCATGACCTCCACCAGCCCCAGTGAAATGCCCCATCACCTGCCCCAGCCCCAGTGAATTACCCTCCAGCCCCAGTGATTCGCTAAATCACCTGCCCCAGCCCAAGTGAATTACCCTCCATTCCCAGTGGATTGCCCCATGACTTCCCCCAGCCCCAGTGAATTGCCACATCACCTGCCCCAGCCCCAGTGAATTACCCTCCAGCCCCAGTGAATTGCCCCGTGACCTCCCCCAGCTTTAGCAAATTGCCCCATCACCTCTCCCAGCCCCAGTAATTGCCCCAATCACCTACCCAGCCCCAGTGAATTGCCCATCACCTCCCCCAAAACCGTTGAATTGCCCCTATAACCCCCCCCAGCCCCAGTTCATTGCCCAGTGACTTCTCCCAGCCCCAGCGAATTGCCCCCATCAGTCTGTGTTCCTTGTTTCACTAATTGTTTTATCTACATCCCAAGTGATACTTCCCCCAGCCCCAATGAATTGCCCCGTGAATTGCCCTGTCACCCTGCAAGCCCCAGCCTCAGTGAATTGCCCCCATCACCTGCCACAGTCCCAGTGAATAGTCCCATCCCCAGTGAATTCCCCTGTGACCACCCCCAGCCCTAGTAAATTGCCCCATGACCTCCACCAGCCCCAGTGAAATGCCCCATCACCTGCCCCAGCCCCAGTGAATTACCCTCCAGCCCCAGTGATTCGCTAAATCACCTGCCCCAGCCCAAGTGAATTACCCTCCATTCCCAGTGGATTGCCCCATGACTTCCCCCAGCCCCAGTGAATTGCCACATCACCTGCCCCAGCCCCAGTGAATTACCCTCCAGCCCCAGTGAATTGCCCCGTGAATTGCCCTGTCACCCTGCAAGCCCCAGCCTCAGTGAATTGCCCCCATCACCTGCCACAGTCCCAGTGAATAGTCCCATCCCCAGTGAATTCCCCTGTGACCACCCCCAGCCCTAGTAAATTGCCCCATGACCTCCACCAGCCCCAGTGAAATGCCCCATCACCTGCCCCAGCCCCAGTGAAATACCCTCCAGCCCCAGTGATTCGCTAAATCACCTGCCCCAGCCCAAGTGAATTACCCTCCAGCCCCAGTGAATTGCCCCATGACCTCCCCCAGCCTCAGTAAATTGCCCCATCAACTACCCCAGTACCAGTAATTGCCCTGTGACAAGCCCCAGGGTATTGCACTCATTACCTGCCCCAGCCCCAGTGAGTTGCCCTTCAGCCCCAGTGAATTGCCCCATGAATTGCCCTGTGACCCCGCAAGCCCCAGCCCCAGTTAATTGCCCCCATCACCTGCCCCAGTCCCAGTGACTTATCCCATCCCCAGTGAATTTCCCTGTGACCACCCCCAGCCCTAGTAAATTGCCCCATGGCCTCCCCCAGACCCAGGGAATTGCCCTCATTACCTGCCCCAGCCCCAGTGAGTTGCCCTTCAGCCCCAGTGAATTGCCCCATGAATTGCCCTGTGACCCCGCAAGCCCCAAGCCTTAGTTAATTGCCCCATCACCTGCCCCATACCCAGTGAATTTCCCTTTGACCTCCCCAAGCCCCAGTGAATTGCCCCGTCACCTGCCTCATCCCCAGTGAATTCCCCTATGACCTGCCCCAGCCCCAGTGAATTGCCCTCCAGCCCCAGTGAATTGCCCCATGACTTCCCCCAGCCCCAGTGAATTGCCACATCACCTGCCCCAGCCCCAGTGAATTACCCTCCAGCCCCAGTGAATTGCCCCGTGACCTCCCCCAGCTTAAGCAAATTGCCCCATCACCTCTCCCAGCCCCAGTAATTGCCCCAATCACCTACCCAGCCCCAGTGAATTGCCCATCACCTCCCCCAAAACCGTTGAATTGCCCCTATAACCCCCCCAGCCCCAGTTCATTGCCCAGTGACTTCTCCCAGCCCCAGCGAATTGCCCCCATCAGTCTGTGTTCCTTGTTTCACTAATTGTTTTATCTACATCCCAAGTGATACTTCCCCCAGCCCCAATGAATTGCCCAGTGAATTGCCCTGTCACCCTGCAAGCCCCAGCCTCAGTGAATTGCCCCCATCACCTGCCACAGTCCCAGTGAATAGTCCCATCCCCAGTGAATTCCCCTGTGACCACCCCCAGCCCTAGTAAATTGCCCCATGACCTCCACCAGCCCAAGTGAAATGCCCCATCACCTGCCCCAGCCCCAGTGAATTACCCTCCAGACCCAGTGATTCGCTAAATCACCTGCCCCAGCCCAAGTGAATTACCCTCCATTCCCAGTGGATTGCCCCATGACTTCCCCCAGCCCCAGTGAATTGCCACATCACCTGCCCCAGCCCCAGTGAATTACCCTCCAGCCCCAGTGAATTGCCCCGTGACCTCCCCCAGCTTAAGCAAATTGCCCCATCACCTCTCCCAGCCCCAGTAATTGCCCCAATCACCTACCCAGCCCCAGTGAATTGCCCATCACCTCCCCCAAAACCGTTGAATTGCCCCTATAACCCCCCCAGCCCCAGTTCATTGCCCAGTGACTTCTCCCAGCCCCAGCGAATTGCCCCCATCAGTCTGTGTTCCTTGTTTCACTAATTGTTTTATCTACATCCCAAGTGATACTTCCCCCAGCCCCAATGAATTGCCCTCCAGCACCAGTGAATTGCCCTGTAACCTCCCCCAGCCTCAGTGAATTGCCACATTACCTGCCCCAGCCCAGTGAATTGCCCCATCCCCAGTGAATTCCCCTGTGACCTCCCTCAGCCCCAGTGAATTGCACATGACCTACCCCAGCCCCAGTGAATTGCCTCATGACCTCCCCCAGCCTCAGTAAATTGCCCCATCAACTGCCCCAGTACCAGTAGTTGCCCTGTGACAAGCCCCCAAGGAATTGCCCTCATTACCTGCCCCAGCCCCAGTGAGTTGCCCTTCACCCCCAGTGAATTGCCCCGTGAATTGCCCTGTGACCCCGCAAGCCCCAGCCCCAGTAAATTGCCCCATCACCTGCCCCAGTCCCAGTGAATTGTCCCATCCCCACTGAATTCCCCTGTGACCTCCCCCAGCCCTAGTAAATTGCCCCATGACCTCCCCCAGCCCCAGTGAATTGCCCCATCACCTGCCCCAGCCCCAGTGAATTACCCTCCAGCCCCAGTGAATTGCATCATCACTTGCCCCAGCCCAAGTGAAATACCCTCCAGCCCCAGTGAATTGCCCCGTGACCTCCCCCAGCCTTAGTAAATTGCCACATCACCTGCCACAGCCCTAGTGAATTGCCCTGTGACCTCCCCGCACCAGTGAATTGCCCCATTACCAGCCCCAGTGAATTGTCCCACCACCTGCCCTGGTGAATTGCACTCCACCCCTAGTGAATTGTACCATAACCACCCCCAGCCTCAGTGAATTGCCCCATTACCAGCCCCAGTCCCAGTTAATTGTCCCATCCCCAGTGAATTCCCCTGTGACCACCCCCAGCCCTAGTTAATTGCCCCATCAATTGCCCCATCCCTAGTGAATTTCCCTATGACTTCCCCCAGCCCCAGTGAATTGCCTCATCACCTGCCCCATCCCCAGTGAATTCCCCTATGACCTGCCCCAGCCCCAGTGAATTGCCCTCCAGCCCCAGTGATTTGCCCCATGACCTCCCCCAGCCCCAGTGAATTGCCCCATCACCTGCCCCAGCCCTAGTGAATTACCCTCCAGCCCCAGTGAATTGCCCCGTGACCTCCCCCAGCCTTAGTGAATTGCCACATCACCTGCCACAGACCTAGTGAATTGCCCCATGACCTCCCCGCACCAGTGAATTGCCCCATTACCAGCCCCAGTGAATTGCCCCACCACCTGCCCCGGTGAATTGCACTCCACCCCTAGTGAATTGTACCATAACCACCCCCAGCCTCAGTGAATTGCCCCATTACCAGCCCCAGCACCAGTGAATTGCCCCATCCCCAGTGAATTCCCCTGTGACCTCCCTCAGCCCCAGTGAATTGCACATGACCTGCCTCAGCCCCAGTTAATTGCCCCATGACCTCCCCCAGCCTCAGTAAATTGCCCCATCAACTGCCCGAGTACCAGTAATTGCCCTGTGACAAGCCCCAGGGAATTGCCCTCATTACCTGCCCCAGCCTCAGTGAATTGCCCATCAGCCCCAGTGAATTGCCCCGTGAATTGTCCTGTGACCCCGCAAGCCCCAGCCCCAGTGAATTGCCCCATCACCTGCCTCAGTCCCAGTGAATTGTCCCATCCCCACTGAATTCCCATGTGACCACCCCCAGCCCTAGTTAATTGCCCCATCACCTGCCCCATCCCCAGTGAATTTCCCTATGACCTCCCCCAGCCCCAGTGAATTGCCCCCATCACCTGCCCCATCCCCAGTGAATTCCCCTATGACCTGCCCCAGCCCCAGTGAATTGCCCTCCAGCCCCAGTGAATTGCCCCATGACCTCCCCCAGCCCCAGTGAATTGCCCCATCACCTGCCCCAGCCCCCGGTTTATTACCCTCCAGCCCCAGTGAATTGCCACATCACCTGCCCCAGCCCCAGTGAATTACCCTCCAGTTCCAGTGAATTGCCCCATGACCTCCCCCAGCATTATTGAATTGCCACATCACCTGCTACAGCCCCAGTGAATTGCCCCATGACCTCACCGGACCAGTGAATTGCCCCATTACCAGCCCCAGTGAATTGCCCCACCACCTGCCCCTGTGAATTGCAGTCCACCCCTAGTGAATTGCACCATGACCTCCCCCAGCCTCAGTGAATTGCCCCATTACCAGCCCCAGCCCCAGTGAATTGCCCCATCCCCAGTGAATTCCTCTGTGACCTCCCTTAGCCCCAGTGATTTGCACATGACCTGCCCCAGCCCCAGTGAATTGCCCCATGACCTCCTTCAGCCTCAGTAAATTGTCCCATCAACTGCCCCAGTACCAGTAATTGCCCTGTGACATGCCCCAGGGAATTGCCCTCATTACCTGCCTCAGCCCCAGTGAGTTGCCATTCAGCCCCAGTGAATTGCCCCATGACCTATGCCAGCCCCAGTGAATTGCCCCATCACCTGCCCCATCCCCAGTTTATTACCCTCCAGCCCCAGTGAATTGCCACATCACCTGCCCCAGCCCCAGTGAATTACCCTCCAGCCCCAGTGAATTGCCCCATGACCTCCCTCAGCCTTAGTGAATTGCCACATCACCTGCCACAGCCCAAGTGAATTGCCCCATGACCTCACCGGACCAGTGAATTGCCCCATTACCAGCCCCAGTGAATTGCCCCACCACCTGCCCTGGTGAATTGCACTCCACCCCTAGTGAATTGCACCATGACCTCCCCCAGCCTCAGTGAATTGCCCCATTACCAGCCCCATCCCCTGTGAATTCCTCTGTGACCTCCCTTAGCCCCAGTGATTTGCACATGACCTGCCCCAGCCCCAGTAAATTGCCCCATGACCTCCCCCAGCCTCAGTAAATTGTCTCATCAACTGCCCCAGTACCAGTAATTGCCCTGTGACATGCCCCAGGGAATTGCCCTCATTACCTACCTCAGCCCCAGTGAGTTGTCCCATCCCCAGTGAATTCCCCTGTGACCACCCCCAGCCCTAGTTAATTGCCCCATCACCTGCCCCATCCCCAGTGAATTTCCCTATGACTCCCCCAGCCCCAGTGAATTGCCTCATCACCTGCCCCATCCCCAGTGAATTCCCCTATGACCTGCCCCAGCCCTAGTGAATTGCCCTCCAGCCCCAGTGAATTGCCCCATGACCTCCACCAGCCCCAGTGAATTGCCCCATCACCTGCCCCAGCCCCAGTGAATTACCCTCCAGCCCCAGTGAATTGCCCCATGACCTCCCCCAGCTCAAGCAAATTGCCCCATCACCTCTCCCAGCCCCAGTGAATTGCCCATCACCTCCCCCAAACCCGTTGAATTGCCCCTGTAACCCCCGCCAGCCCCAGCGAATTGCCCAGTGACTTCTCTCAGCCCCAGCAAATGGCCCCCATAAGTCTGTGTTCCTTGATTCACTAATTGTTTTATCTACATTTCAAGTGATACTTCCCCCAGCCCAATGAATAGCCCTCCAGCACCAGTGAATTGCCCTGTAACCTCCCCCAGCCACAATGTTATGCCCCATCACCTGCCCCAGCCCCAGTGAATTGAACCATCCCCAGGGAATTCGCCTTTGACCTCCCCCAGCCCCAGTGAATTGCCCATCACCTACCTCAGCCCCAGTAAATTGCCCCGTGACCTTCTCCAGCCCCAGTGATTTGCCCACATCCCTAGTGCCAGCCACATTGAATTGCCCTCCAGCCCCAGTGAATTCTCCCATGACCTCCTCCAGCCCCAGTGAATTCCCCCATCACCTGCCCCAGCGAATTGCCCTGTGACCTCCACCAGCCTCAGTGAATTGCCCCATCTCCTGCCCCAGTGAATTGCCCTCCAGCCCCAGTGAATTGCCCCATTACCAACCCCAGTGAATTGCCCCCATCACCTGCCTCAGCCCCATTTAATTGCCCAGTGACCTTCCCCAGCCCCAGTGTATTGTCCAGTGATCTCCCCCAGCCCCAGTGAATTGTCCCATCACCTGCCCCAGCCCTAGTGAATTGCACTCCAGCCCCAGTGAATTGCCTGGTGACCTCCCCCAGCCCAAGTGAATTGCCCCCATCAACTGCCCAATCCCCAGTGAATTTCCCCGTGACACACTCACCCTCAGACACTCACTCTCAGACACTCACCCTCAGACTCTCACAGACACGCTCTCACTCACAGACACACTGTCACACACACAGACATACACACTCACACAGACATACACACTCACTCACACAGACATACACTCACACACACAGACACTCACACTCAGACACGCACACTCAGACACACTCACATAGACAAACAGACTCACACATACAATCACACAGACACTCACACAGACATACTGATTCACTCAGACACACTCACTCACAAACACAATCACATAGTCATACACACTCACACAAGCACTCACACATACATACATACATACACACTCACTCACAGACATACACATTCACTCGCACTACACTCAGACACTCACACTCAGACACTCACACACTCACACAGACACACTCACACAGACATACACACTCACATAGACATACACACTCACTCACAGACATACACATTCACTCACACTCAGACACTCACACTCAGACACACACACACACTTAGACATGCACACAAATTACCACCCTTACTGTGAAGAACTCTTTTCCTTCTTTAAGGTCAAATAATTTTCCTTCTAACCTCATAGTATGTCCTATTGTCAGTTTTCAAACCTTTTGACACAAAAAGTTCACTTGACAAAGCCTTATATTAACCCTGGATGTATTTATATAAAGTGTCTTTTTTTCTAGAGAAAATATGTTTTTATTTTGTCATCTTTCTTCATAAATTAATCCCTCTATTCCCCTTATTTGTTTTGTTGCCCTCTGTACTTTTCCAGCTCTAAAATATCCTTTTTTATGAAGTGCTGCCTAAAATTGTACTCCATTTTCATAATGAGGGAGTATCAGGGATTTGTATTGTGCTATAATTATATTTGCCTCCCTTGCTTCTATACCCTTCTTAATACATGCTAATATTTAATTTGCCTTTGCAGATGCTGCTTTGCATTGAGCACTGTTACTTAGGTGGTTGTCCACCAAAACTCCCAAATCTCTTTCAACCTCTGATACTCCTAGATTTGCTCCATTAAAATTCTAAATGGCATGACTATGTTTCCTTCCTAAAAGCATAACTTTACATTTATTTGTATAAAAATCTCATCTGCCATTTAATTGCCATTTCTAAAATTTATGCAAATCCCTTTGGTGGGAAATCACATCATTTTTGGATTTATTACTGTTCACAGCTTAATGTCATCAGCAAAAATGGACACTATACTTTCCAGTCCTACTTCTAAGTGATTAATACCTATGCTAAAAAGGAGAGGACCTAATACTGAACCCTGAGGAACCCCACTCACCACATTAGTCCAATGTGAGTATGTTCCATTTTCCTAAAGCGTTTGCTTTCTGTTTCTTAGCCAGCTCTCGATCCATGAGCAGATATTTACTGCAATTCCTGTATTGCTTAGTTTGCACAATAGTCCATGTGTCACTGTATCAAAAGCCTTTTCAAATCCAAAAAGATTACATCCACTGAGTTGACTTGATCCAAGTTCCTACTAACCTCCTCATAGAAACTAATTTGATTTATTGGACATATCTCTCACAAATCCATTTTGACTTGTTCATATAGACAAATTCATGTATATTATCCCTTGATAACCATTCTAAAAGCTTTCCCACTACAGAAGTGAGACCTACATGTCTATGATTCCCTAGATTTGCTCTTGGCTCCCTTCTTAAATATAGGTATCACCTCTGCTTTTCTCCAGTCATCTGGTAGTGTCCCTGTGGTGAGTGGGTATTGAACAATTAGATATAATGGTTTGGCTATTACAGAACCCAGTCCCCTCAGTACCCTTAAATGAATTCCATCAGGACCTGGGTCTTTATTAACATTTATCTTTTTCAACCCCTTTTGTATTTTTTCCTGCGTTAAAGGCATATCTAAGTTTCCTGGATTATGAGTGCTTCTGATAGAGGAGAATGAATTGTGTATGAAAAAAAAATGTTGCATTATAAAATACCAAAATAAACATTTATACACTTACCTTCAAGTTAGCAAAATGTCTTGTAATTTCTGACAGTTGCAAATTAAGGTTAACACCGCTTCCAAACCCAGGCAAAATTAGCATACATTTCATAATTTGTTTTGGCCAATCGGGTTAGCTGAAACATTTGATTTAAGCTTTGGGGTTACTGTTTGTGCTGCAAAGTAGCCTGGGATATGTAGTGTGACACTATGTTAGATGCTATGGTAACAGCACAGCACAGACAGGGAGTTATATCCCAGCAGTGGCTTGGGGACTGACATCAATACTCTCCTATTGGCTGAGGCAGAAACAGCAGGTGAATAATGGGTTAAATTGCTCCCCTAATGCTGCATCTGGGTGTGTCAACATAATCCTTACAGGGATTTTTAGATATTAATAAAAATAAAATGTTTTATGAGATATTCTGCATATAAAAATGCTGCTTTTTGCCTATAGAGAACACAAATGTATTATTCCATGAAACTTGGATATGCCTTTAACCAGTTATTTGGCGAAGGTAGTGTATAATTTAAATTCCTTATTTTTACTCCATATCTTGATCTTTAAATCATTCTTATGCTGTATTGGATGTGATTTAGTGACATTTACTTTTATTTCCACATAGTATTTTGTGAAATGTATGTATATTTTGTAAGGATTTGAATGTTATCCATTTACTTTCAGTATTTTTACCTGTTAGTTCTTTGTCCCAGTCTATAATTTGTTTTGCTGCCCTTAAACCATTAAAACATTTCCCTTTTCAAAAAAATTTTTTTTACACCTTTGTTTTGTCAAATAAGACTATGTTGTGATCACTGTTTCCCAAAGGTTCCCATACTTCAACATTTGATATTATATCAATATTATTTGTGATGACTAAATCAGTAGGTTTTTGTATAGCCTGGGGCAGATAATGATCTCTTAATGTAATCAAGAACCTGCTCCCCTTAGTTACACTGCTGGTCTCAATAATCCAGTTTATTTCAGAGTAGTTAAAATCTTCCATTTTCCCATGCTTAGCTGCATTTCCAGTCTGTCGCGATAAATGCAATTCCTCACTTTCAATTATATTTGGGAGTTTATAGCATATTCCTTCCAATATTCTTATAGAATGTATTCATCCGCTATGTGACTCTACCCACAAGGATTCCATGTTATTGCTAGTTCCTCCATAAATATCTTCTCTGACTATAGGCTTACAATTCAGGCTTAACATACAGACAGATCCCTTCTCCTCTTCTATCATTGCCCCTATCTTTCCTAAATAGGTTATAACCATCCAGATTAACAGTCCAGTCATGAGAGTCATCCCACCATGTTTCATTAATGCCTATTAACTCCCATTTCTAATTTGTTGCTAATAATTCTAACTTCATTTTCCCTGGCAAATTTCTTGCATTAGGAAGCATACACTTTATCTTGCTATGATTCTGAAGATTTGAATTGCTTACCAATGTATTTTAGTTATTTAGCATTTAGACCTCTGTATTGATTATATTAACCCTCCCCTTCTCCACCCCCATAACTAGTTAATTCATTCCTTTCCCCTCTACACTTTCTACTCCATTACGTTCATCTAGTTCTTCCCCAACCTACTAGTTTAAAAACTCTCTCAGCCATTCTACCATCCTCTCCCCTAGCACACAAGCTCTCTCTTCATTAAGGTGCAATCCATGACTACTATATAGATTGTACCAAAGTGAGATCACAGGCAGATCTTTTGTATACATGATTAATCTCACTTGTTTTGAGTAATGGGTTAATATTTTTATATACTTCTGCATGTTTATTATCTAATATCATTTTTTTCACTATGGGTACCCATATGCTTTTCATTTTTCATTACATAGTAAGGAATAAGTCTCTAATATAATACGTATGAGACATAAAGTTATTACAGTATATACAAACTGCAGGTTAAAGCTACAAATCCACACTTTGCACATTTCTCCATAATAAGTATCCAATTTTAATAATATACTGTACATACAAAATAAACAGGCATTGCAGTAGCCCTTTATTAAAGATTCTTTGAAGCATGTATTTTTTATTTCAGATATAATTTCATTTTTTATTCATTATTATCAAAACATTAATATTAGAGTATATGTCAAGTAATTATTTATATGCTGCAGCTCTCTTCATATTTCCGTTATGTTTGTTATAGGAGCTTGTATCGTTTCTCTTTTTCTTCTTACTTACCTCTGTCAGTGATATGACCTAACTTAAAGAGGTTAAAAAACAATATAATTAATTACCAATTAAACCATTCACCTTATCTTCTGTTTCTGTTCAACCTCTGCTTAAGCCAACAACAAAACACTTGGTAGGCCATTATAGACTGTGCGCTTCGCCTATTGGAAATATCACACACTGAGGCTGAGTCTCATGGCAGCATTTCAGCACTTGCTCATCAGGATACTAAGACTGGAGACAGGGAATTTTTGAAAGACCTAGAATTTTGACACACCATGTTTGAGGTTGGAAATAGAGACCTAGAGTTCCTGACTCGCCAACTGAGGGGCATTGTTACATCCCTTTAGGAGTATTATTGCAGCTTTCTTTTTTATCACTTTATACTATTTCATCTCTGAGTCTTGGGGTACCAATTATAAAATTATGGTCACTCTCATCTATAGTACAATAGTATCACTTCACCTAAAAGTTACCTTTTTTAATTGTTACTATAAGAATACACAAGTCTAAAATTGTGTTGTTCTTTTCGATTAAGAACTATATTATTCTGGGATAATTCTTTTGTATTTCTGATATTCCCTACTCCCCACAGGACTGTAGTCTGAAGACCTTTGAGATCATCGCATACCCAGCTTATTCTTACTGATACTCATTAGCTATCCCTGAGACTCATAACCTCAGATATAATTTATTTTTTATTTTTGTTCTTGTTTTGGTTTTAAATGCATTGACATTTTAAGTAGTTATTATTAAAAGCTATTTTTTTTTATGATTTTGCTTTCCTCTAAGGTCAGTTACTCCTTTGGGATATTAAGTACCTTTATTATTGTGTATTAAGAGAGAAGCTTTTTGTATTTGTGCGCTTTTCACTCTTCTCAAATTATGTATTTCTGGGTCTCTGGGAAGTGTCTGGGGATGGTTTTATCATAAATGTATTTTTTAAAGAGTCCTAATACAGTTTGTCCTGGTGATATTTTCGTTTTTACAGCATAAATAAAGTGTAATATTGAATGGGTTTTATAGTTACCTAGTTACATAGTAATTGAGGTTGAAAAAAATACTTTTAGTCCATCTAGTTCAATCTTTTTAGATCTCATCTGATCTGCAATATGCAGATTAATTGTTAATTGATCCAGAGGAAGGCAAACAAAAAAAAAAACAGTGACATTTTGCCAATTGCCTCAAAAGGGAAAAAAAATAAAATTCCTCCCTGGCTCCAGATACAGGTGATTAGTCTAATCCCTCGATCAATACTCCCTCCCTAGTTATCAAGGCTAGCCCTGAATGCCCTTTTTAAAAAAAAAAATATATCCTATCCCCTTTTAAAGTTATCTATCGAATCTGCTGTCACCACCTCTCTTGGTAGAGAATTCCACAGATTAACCACCCTTACTGTGAAGAAACCTTTCCTTTCTTTAAAGTGGAATCTTTTTTACTTATAAACCCAAAGGGTGTGCTCTTGGTGCAAAAAGTTCACTTGATGAAGCTTTATACTGACCCTTGATATATTTAAATAAGGTAATCTCCATGGGCGTAGGAACTGTGGGGGAAGGGGGAATCCCCCGCAGATTTTTCAGTGTGTGTGTTTATGTGTAGAGAAGCAGTTGTGTGGTATTTTTATACTATATGTATTACCCCCCCCCCCCCCCCCCCCACACACACACACAGATTTTGTTTGGCTCCAACTTATAATCCTGTTGAAATAAACATGTTCTTGTATATTATCACTTATTAACCAATCTACAAGCTTTTCCACTACAGAAGTGAGGCTATTACAGAACCCAGTTTCTTCAGTACCCTTTGTTGGATTCCATCAGGACCTGGGGCTTTATTATCATTTATATTTTTTTTAACCACATGTAGATTTTTTTCTGTGTTAACCAATTATTTGATGAAGGTAATGTAGCCTCATGTTATTGCTGTGCTGTACATGGGTTAAATATGAAGAAAACAAATGAAAATATTTTATTAAACACATGCCAAAAAGTAGAGGGCCCTGTTTTTGAATTTAAACTCTGACATGAATAATGCTTTTTTTCAAAGCATCTTACAAGATTGAAAACTTGCAAACTTGCAATCTAAAGGGATTAATGAAACAAAAGCAGAAGTAATTAAAAGGAAGAATCATGGACTTAGCAAATAATTGAAAAGTGTGTAGAGGGTTAATTAGTGATTAGGGTCTCTATGTTAATCCCTGAAAATGATGACATTTTAACATTTATTGATACGTAACAATTCAATATCAACATATACAGTAGTTAATTAAAAAATATGATTTGTTACTATTAAGCAAGATTTATTATACAATATCCAGGGTAACAACCCAGTACTCAAAGGGTTAATACACATCACAAAACCATGTAACCTAGGAACAAATGCTCTGTAACATTGTCTATAAATATATCATATTTTAACAAAAAATAAACACATTTTTACTGATTGAAGCTATAAATAAAATGTCACATCTTTTTAATATTAAAATATAATTTTAATTAAAAAACAAATACTTTCTATATATCTCTAATGTTTCCTTGGAGCTGTAATCGTTACGGCACTTCACACTCACACGTTCACATTTTCTTTTGGCTCATGGAGCCATGTCTCACCTGTAAAGTTTGTTTTGGCTACTCCCTGCACAGAAACCTGTTGCTTCTAAAGTAGGATTTACGGCTGTGGGCTGAGCGCGCTAAACTATGGGGAGTAAAAGGTTTACATTTGTGTAGAAGTTAAGAAAAAAAAGCTCCCACAGCCTATTTACGACAGTGCCCTAACTTAAAGCACTTGATTTACATAGGGTCCAGGTTGTGCTATACCTGCACTATGAATTAGCCCAAATTATAGGTGGTAGGTGTGGACAGGGTAGGTGGACAGGTATGTTATATGAGTTCAGAGACAGAAGAGTGGTGGTGTGTAAGGCTCTAGGTCTAGAAGCACAAGAGAGTAATTCTATTGTGAGGATGGTTTGGGGTCCAGTGAAATTGGCAGAGCCTCTTGCAGAAAAGACTGCTCGGTCCAGATGGTAGATAGAACTGGCAAAAGTGCAGTTGTTGAGTGATTCTGCTGAGTGCAAGCCTTGTTGATTTCCCTGTAGTCACGTAAAGCAATATCTGTCCCCTCTTGTTTGTATAACCTAAATGCCCTTTGTTTACTCTGTATCTTGATTTTTAAATCATTGTTAAGCCACATTAGATGTCATTTACTCCTTTTGCTTTTATTCCCATATGGTATATGGTGAGAAGTATGTATACTTATTAAGGATTTTAATGTTGTCCAATTATCTTTAGTATTTTTACCTGTCAGTACTTTGTCCCAGTCTATACATTGTATTGCTGCCCTTAGACCATTAGAATCTTCCCTTTTAAAATTAACACTTCTTGTTGGCCCCTTACAGTTTTTTTAATTCAATCTCAAATTATATTGTTTTGTGATCACTGTTTCCCAAAGGTTGCCCTATTTCAACATTTGCTATCATATCAATATTATTTGTGATTACTAAATACAAGATAGCTATATTTCTAGCAGTTTCTTGTATAACCTGGGTCAGATAAAAAGTGTACTAACAAAACTGCCCCACTTAGCTGAACTGCTGGTATCATTTGTTAATTTTTGTTTCAAGGTAGTTAAAATCTTCCATTAATAAAACTTGCCCATGCTTAGCTGCATTTCCATTTTGTAACAATAATTTCATTTCCTCACTTTTAATTATATTTGGGGGTTTATCGCATACTCCTATCAATATTCTTTTAGAATTTGCTACTCTGCTAATTAACTCTACCCACAATCATTCAACATTATCGCTAGTTCCATCTTCTCTGACTATAGGCTTAAATTCCAGCTTAACATAGAGATAAATCCTTCCTCCTCTTTTACTATTGCCACTACTCTTTCATAAATAGGTTATAACCATCCAGATTCATAGTTCAGTCATGAGAGCCATCCTACCATGTCTTAGTAATGCCTATTAAATCCCATTACTCATTAACCGCTAATAATTCCAACTCAGCCATTTTTCCTGGCAATCTTCTGGCATTAGCAAGCATACACATTATGTTGTTATGTCTGTAGTTTTAAAGTGCCTGCCTCTATACTTGAATGCCTCCTCATTGACCCCCATGACTAATTCATTCCTTACCCCCTATTACTATTTACCCTAGTACTTCTATCTAGCCCCCTCCCTCCCACACCAACTAGTTCAAAAACTACTCCAGCCTTTCTACCATCCTATCCTCTAGCACACAAGCTCCCTCATCATTAAGCTACAATTCATCTTTGCTAAAGAGATTGTAGCCAAGTGAGAAGTCAGCCTAGTGCTCTAAAAAAAAAAACTAACCCCTACTTAATGCACCACTTGCTTCTTCTGTCTCCCTAGGCTAGCACATGGCACTGGTAGTATAACTTTGTCATTGGTACCAATATGTACAAGACCGCTGGTTCATTTCTAGCCCTCCCAATAATTTATCTACCCAATCCACAACATGCTGAACCCGAGCACCCGGGAGACAGCAAACGGTTTGATTGTTGGGATCTGGGTGACAAATCACCCTGTCTACCTTCCTATTAGAGTCCCTTGCTACAAAAAATGTTTTTTTGCTTAGCCTTAAATATTGTTATCAAGAGTATTTAACACATCCCAGTGATATCAGCATCAATTTATTTTGTAATATGCGTGTTCAGGCCCATTCCGTTCTGTTCTGGCTTTTACAACGTCCCAAATGACTTTAATATCTGTAGCCTTATTTAATTTGGATTTAACAAAAAGAAAATTCCAGGAGAGCCAATACATTGTAACTTACAATAACTGATTAGCTTCTGAACATCCCCAATGGCTAACTCTTTGTGCCAATTTTATTACAGCCACAATATTCTAACAAAACCCTATTATCTGGGTACTTTGTGTTATTAGCCTTTCCTCAAATATATCACGCATAATCGTTCACTCTTTATCTTAGATAGTGAAAGCAGGTGCACAGAGTAATGACCATGCTATTGTGCTCTGATCCACTGAGGCAATAGCAGACAGGGAAAAGTTCTTCAATATAATGCTGAATTGGAAGTTAAGCGATCCTTTCACTGCCTTGCTGCCATAGTGATAAAGGGAGGTCAGACCTCTCAAAATCTTGTCACTATAAATAATACATTTGTCCAATAAAAAAGCTATCAATATAAATACATATATATATATATATATATATATATATATATATATATATAGTTACATCTTTAAAAAATATATTACTTTTTTTTTGTTTTGTTTTATTGAACAAACAAAATAAATACACACTGAGATTCTTTAAACATAAATATTACACAAAAAAAAAATCGTTACATAAAATAATTTAACATTCTTACTCATTCATTCCACAATCATTCTAAAAAGGGAAGGAAAGTAAAAAAAGGGAAAATCAACTAGTTGATCCTTGATTTTCGTCCCATAATTTCCATTTCAAAGGATCCACTTTAATTAAACCTCTTTGAGTATAGTTCCTTTCCAATTCACGAGTATGTTTTATTTTCCAAACAATGTCTGAAAATAGAGGAGCAGTCTTATTTTTCCAATTACTGATTATTAATTTTTTAGCTATTGAAAAAGTCAAGATAGCAAGTGCTTTTTTCTCTTTACTGACATCGCCTGGAAAAAAATGTAGCAAACTGCATTCTCCTGTCATTGGCAAATGAATTCCCACCATCTTAAATAACAATTCATAACATTTTTCCCAAAAAGACTTTAGTTTAGAGCATTCCCATAGGATATGTAATAGGTTAGCAGAATTACCACACTCCCTCCAGCATAGTTTGTCCGAAGGAGAGTGTGAAATTTGAGAGATTTTCATCGGAGTAATATACCAATTATTAATTATTTTAAAGTGCATTTCTCTAAGTGATGGTTGTTTAATAAATCTATTAGTCAGGTTAAAGGCTCCCTCCCAGACCCTCATTTCTACATCCAGATTTAAATTCAGTTCCCATTGCTTCATGCTGCTCGTTTTAGTCTGTTCCCCCAAGGATCTTATGATACTAAAACATCTTGATATCAAATGTTTTTTCCCCGTTTTAAGGAGAATTTTTTCCATCGGTTTTAGCTCATTATTACAATAATCATTATAAAACACATTTTATTGATGATAAATAGATAATACATTTTTGGCATGTCAAATATTTGCCATGTTTTGGGGAATTTGAAGAATATAGCAACTAAAATTTAGCAGCTAATACACATTAAGATTTGAGAGATTTTGGAAATGTATGATAGAAGTAAATCAAATAGATAAGCCATGGAGTCAAAAATATAATACTATATATATATATAAAAAAATTACGGTCAGTAAAATTTAAAAGTTGGAAATTCTGTTTGTGACCCAATGTGATTCTCATACCTTTTTGTTATCTATAAGGAAGTACACAAATTGATAATAAGGCTTTTTATTTTTTTGACAATGAACTGTTAAACCATATTAAACTTTTGAATTATCATGTATGCAATAATAATAAAACAATACATGAAATTTGTATGAATAAGTATTTTGAACCATTACATAAAGTTTTGTAATATGCAACTTATATTGTAAACATTGTCGAATTATTTTTTTTTAACAATACTAACCTCAAATCGCTGAACTTTGTCTAAATGAGTCTCTTAAACCATTACAGAATGCTTATTAACATACAACTGTATTTAAAATCCTGGTAGAGCACATAGGTATTGAATCCAGAGCAAGGCAAACCTTAAAAAACCCCATTGCAATTGTCTCAAAAGGGGAAAAAAAAATTCCTTCCTGACCCCATTAAATGGCAATTGGATTACTCCCTAGATTATTACTGTCTATTTAATAAAACATTTACATTTTTAACAAATGTTTATGCGGCAACTGACATAAATCTTTACTAACATTCAATAAATGAACATTTCAAACCTTGTGAAATACAATGTTAACAATGCAAACATTAACGTAAGATCATAACATTTACCCTGAATTTATTTAAAACTATAGTGATCTTGAATATTGAATCCAGAGAAAGACAAAGGCAAATAAAGCACATTGAAACATTGTCAATTTTTAAAAAAAGTTGTGCCAAAAATGAAACATTTATATTTTTCCCCAAATGATGATGCCACTACTAACAATAAACGTTAATTACATAGGCCCTCATTCAATTGCGATTTGGCCAATTGAATAGGGCTCTAAATAAGCACATAACATATTTTTTTTAAAGAAGTTTTTAGTTAGCAAGCATCTATCCAAAAGCAAGTTTAACTAAAAACTTAAAAAAAAAATATATGCTATGTGCTTATTTAGAGCCCTATTCAATTGGCCAAATCGCAATCGAATGAGAGCCATAGAATGCATCAACTTTTCAATCCTTTGCAAACAGAATTTTAACATTACAAATAAGAAATAAACTTATTAGAATTGAAACGGTAAAGGTAATAAAATGCAAGCTAACCGTATTGTAGGGCCAATCCTGTCGAAAATGACTTCCAAGACATTCCATTGTTATTTTATTTTGTCTGTGGAAGTGTTTCCCTTTGAAAGAGGCCAGCAGACCTTTATTTGTGTCTATGGTATGTAACCACTGCTTTTTTTCCCTTTCATCCGTTTTTTGTTTGTTATTACTGTAGTTTACTTAAATTGTACATATAGTTTTGTAAATGAAATAGTGGTCCTCTAAGGAGAGTCCAAGGGATCTTACATTTCTTACTGGAAATGAAACTACTATTCTCTCCGATTACAAAACCTCATAGTACACAATGTTTTTGTAAAAATACATCCATTGGGTAGTAGATCACCCTGACTTGGGTTGTCTTCAATTGAGAATTTATGCACTGTGAAAAAGCAACATAGAGTTGTCCATGTGCAAAAATAGGTTCTTGTAAAGAAATACCCACAGACTTAAAAGTGTATCCTTGGGATCTGTTGATGGTCATGGCACCTTTATGGGTCCCAGTCATAATTTCTGCATGTATAAAATTATCTTTTAAATTGTGCACAATTAATCTGGTCCCATTACAAAGTCCTTTTTTTTGGATTCATATTTCTCAATAGCAAGAAAATTGACCCTTTTTTCAATTGCAAAACGTGGTGGCATTCCATATGAGGTTAAAGAATTAATAAATAATATACTGTACTAAAATTAGATTCACTGTCATTATCGTCAGCCAGAACTGAATCTGCACTGTAATAATTCTTTTGGGGTGCGTTGAAGAATTTTAGAACTTCGTTATTTAGATTCAAGGCATCTATATTTTTTAATATCACTTTGTTTGCAATGTCTGAGTAATCATCGGTATTGAGAGTGTTTATAAAGACTGCTGATATGAGTTTTTCCTTGCAAACCATTTGTGATGGAATTTCAATGCTATAATTGGGTAAATCATGTATTTGTGGATGTTTACCTTCTCCAATTTGAATGAGTTAATCATTGAATTTATTTTGGCCTTCAGATCTCATATTTAGTTCTAATTTGAGGTGTGTAAATATTTTCCACAGTTTACTTGTCTTGATACATGTTTCAATGATATCAGTCCTATTTCCATGTGGCACAACAGTTAATGTTTGCCTAAAATCTCCTCCTAACAACTTCACCTTTCCACCAAACAGCAACTTATTATCCATCACTTATTTTAAGAATCTATCAATACATTGCAAGGCATGACATGACATCATTGTTGCCTCGTCTATGATAATAATTTCCTTTTTTTTTAAAAATGTTTTGCTTGTTAAAAATTGAGTCAAATATCCCATTCTAAAATGGGAACTGTCAGTTTAAATCCACTATGCACAGTTCTGCCACCTTCTAACAAAAGTTCAGCAATTCCAGTTGTTGCAAATGGCATTGCTATTTGACCCTGTGCTTGAATGTAACTCATCAAATAATTGTACAGATAAGTTTTTCCTGATCCACCGGGGCATCTAGATAGAAATAATGTTTTTTGACCATTTCATCATCTGTAGCATTTGTGATGGCATTACATGCTTGCAATTGTAAAGCTTTAAAGTTGCCAGTTTTTCTTCTGTTTTTTGTTTTTGAAGCTCAGTGTCATAATCATCAAAAATTATGTCATCCATAAGTCCTGGATAAGGCAAATTAAAACTTGCACAATTTAATCCATGAGCAAGAAATATTTCTTGAATTTCCATAAATGCATTAGGTACATTGCAAAATTTGCAAATTAATGCAAAATGTTCTTTCATTTGCTTTGGCATTTGACATAGTGCTGCTTCTTCCAGACACCTCTCCCATTCTGTATCATCTGCTATGATGTTTTGATGTCTTGCAGCTAATAGGAAAGTATCATAAACAATGTAATTCACTGTGTGTAAATGTTCAAAACTTTGTGCACTGGGAACATGTAAAAGAAGTCATCTTAAACTGAAACGTTCAATGTCTCTTGGACTGAAGGTATAAATTTGTGATATCATTTTATGCGTATCTCGTTTTCATTGTCGCCATAGACCATTTACAAATACATAGTGATATGGAATCTCAATGTATAAAAAATGTCTGGCCTGAGTGTCCTGGCAGTTTAATTTGAACCATGCAGTAAGTGTTGTTTCTCTGTGTTCACTTTGGGCTAAGGCAGTTCTTTAATTGCCTGCAGTAAAGCAAACAAACTGACTGTGTGGCAAATGGACAGCTAATCAATACACAGCATGTGACCGATCATGCATCTCAAATTTCAGATAACACTACATTGCTTCGGGAGCACTCCCATTTGAAATTGTATTGGAAATTCTTTTGTACATTTTTTATTTTCCATACATGGTGAATTTGGATTGATATCTCCACATGGCCCATGAATCATTCTATGTGTTACAGTTTCAAAAAGTTTTGAATATTTGTCTGGATGTGGCAATTCAGCAGTAATTACTGAATCCACTCTCTCTGCAGTATTCAACTTATCTTTTTCCTGCAGGATTAAAAGTATGTGTACATGTGGCAGTCCTCTTTTTTGAAATTCAATTGTATAAACAAAAGCCACACATTTTCAAAATAACTGTGCTTTAGTTATATCATGTATTAATGACTTGAGTTTGATTTTCAATACTCTTGCCACTAAATCTGGTCGGTCAGAAGTAGTTTGTCCAAGATTCAAATTGTCCTTAATCTCTGGCCATTGTGGATTACATGTGAATGTAATGAATACATTTGGTTTTCCAAATTTAGTGACAATAGCCATGGCATCATTATATCTGTTTTGCATATTGCAAGGAGATCCTTGGAAAGTGGATGTCAAAATTCTTGCTCTTCCAGCTAGAATGTCTCTGTTGGTAGCCAATTCAGCGACATAATCCATCAATCCACAATATTGTTCTACTCAAAGCTTATTTTGTTGAAATTTTATAAAATTTAGATTATTTGCTTCGACTTGTAGATTGGAATCAATAATCCATTGATGTGTGAGATTGCCCCCACATAAAATAGGATTAAAAGAATCCTGAATAGCAGTTTGTGCCACTTTATATTCCAGCATAGAAATATTGGATTTAATATGAACTTTACTATTGGGATAACTTTGCAATTGTAATTTTGGTTCCCATCCAGGTTCACTATTTGGAAAGAAAATGGGATATGTCATTTGATCCAAATTATAACTTAATATATTTATGTTTATAAAAGGGTGTTCTTCATTGCATCGACATATTCTAATATCCCGCTGAAAAGGTGGTTCACCATCTTAATTTTTAAAGACCATGGCAACCTCATTTACTGTTGGTAAATTATAACATCTTTGATCAGTGTTGCGATCTCTTTTTAAAAACATATTTACTCTTGGCATTGTCAATTGATGTCTTTGAGCATGTTGCTGTTGTTCTTTTTCAACCTGTGCTAATTGTTTGTATGCTTGACTGTGTTGGTTGTTAGCCATAATTTTATCCAGCTGTTCAAAGACTATACGCAAACGCTGTTTATTTTCACTGAAGCGTCATTCTTTGTTCAACAGCTTCCATTGTATCTAAGACATATAACTGTGCAAATGTCCTTTGCTCTCCTTCTTGTGGGTGTAAATGTGAAGTGCTGTGGTAAATTTGTTCTTGAACTCTAAAACAGTAAGGACCATGTCCTGGTACATTTTCGGCTAATGTAGCACCCATTGAAGCAAATGAAATTGCACTGTTATAAGACCTTATGTTTTTTTTTAATTTGTATAATTTGGAAATGTTGGATCACTTATGATACTTTGTAAGTAATCTGGAAATGTGTGTCTTTGTGGAAGTCTTACCTTTCCTTTCTGATAGCAACTAATGAAGTCTATGTCAGTTGGTCTTTCCTTGAGAAAATGATAGGCCCCACAAAACTGACAAACAACATTGAGTAATCCAGAATAATGAGTTTCTACTGTTAGCGCTCTAATAAAGGCAGTATCCTGAGCTTCCTCAACATAGATATCACTACAACGTTCTATATCTACATTGGTGTCATGTGTATGGGCATTAGTGTCAATAGGCAATATTGGATTATTAAGCAATGTTTCACAGACATGTTTTTCTTTTCTTTGAAGCTCCAGCTTCAAAGAGCTTTCTTACTAATTTTTCTTTTATTTAAAAGGCTCTGTCTATCTTCTTCTCTTAAGCGTTGGGAAGTTTTGGGTAACTGTGCATCTCTCCACATTTGCTTCCTTTCCCTTGCCAATCTTCTTTTGCGTTCAATGCTGTTTCTCCATTGTCCGCCATTGGAATCAGTAAATGTAAATACAGGTGTAAGATGTAATGTTTTTTTGTTGTGTACTTATTGTTTGGAGCTGCTCTCAATATAAATGTAAATAGCATTAATGAAAGAATGCAGTGATTTGAAAAGCATTTTTAATTTTTATAGGAAATAAACGAAACCCTTTTTTTATTGGCATACATTAAAAAGAAAAGCATTGCAGATATATATCTTGCTATATCTTTTTTTTTTTTGGACTAATTAATTATTAAGTCATTACTAAATGAATATACGTTACTGAATTAATCAATAACTGACATCCATGGTAAACCTAAAGAGTTAATTATGTTGTCATAAAGAAGGGCATACAGAAACAGGTATTAGCAAAGTGTAGATGTGGCTTAAAATAATGTTGAATTTCCCTAATTGTGCAATCCATTTACTTCTGAGGTCTAAATGACGTTCTTTGAAAGTTAATTAGGTAAACATATACATATATATATATATGTCTATATATATTCTTTTTGTTATTGTAAGTGAAAATTGAAATACTAAAGACCTCATTCCTTTGCAAGTTGTGCAATGCAATAGGGCACTATCTAAGCACATAGCATATTTGCATTTTCTTTTTCAAACCTTAGTTTTGGATAGATGTGCATGAACTAAAATGTTATGTGAAAATAATATGCTATGTTCTTATATAGAGCCCTATTACATTTTTCAAAATGCAATGTAATGAGTCCCTAAATAAATATAGTTTAATTAACGAATCATTAACTGTCATCAATACAAAACAATAAGGGCATCATGAAATGATATACCTGTGAAATTTCTATTGTTTGCAACAAAATCCTTGAGAATTCACTCTTTGTCTTCAGTCAGGTGCAGAGATGAGTAATCTGTGAAATTACATGAAAATCATTGTTAATGTTTGTATTCACTGAATTTGAATAAAACTCTGATATTTAGTTTGCATAGATGTAAAACATAAATCATCAATATATTCATAAATAAAATCATTATAACATTTTAAATGTAGCACATGTCATAACGTAAGAAAGTTCTTTAAATCTTGAAGTGCTTTAAAGGTCCTATCCCTGTCAGGCAAAAATAAGCAGCCCGTATATTTAAGTGCTTTGTAAAATGTACATATTTTTTGTACTTTTTTTGTTATTATTATTATTAATTAATAGTTCCAAAAGCAATGTACATGAATGAGCAGTAAAGCAGATATATAAGTACCTGTTAAAAATTATTATTACTTTTATTGCAGAATAATTTTTTTTTTTGTTGTTTTTAATGATGAGTAATTATTAATTAAAATATTATTATACGTTAATTAATCAATAACTGTTATCAATGTAAATAAAAAAATGAAGCCTTTTTTGTTCCCTAAGTAGATAATTAAATGATATACCTGTAAAGGTGATCTTTATTCTGTTCAAAGTCTGCAAACGTCACTCTCTGTGTTGACTCAGCTTTAGAGACGATAAAACTGTGAAATAAGATGGAAATCATTTGTAATATCTTCCTTCATCCCTATCAAGCAATCAGCAGCAACACAGATATATTGGCATAGAGGCAAAACATAAAAGCATACTCATCAATCTATTGTTAAATAAACCATTTTTTGTAATGATTACTAATTATTAATTAATTAATATATTAATATACGTTAATTAAGGAACAACTGTGATGAATTTGAAATAAAAACAGTTTAAGCCTTTCTTTTAGCATACAAACATAATTTAATGATATACCTGTAAAGGAGATCTTTATGCTAGTGAAAGGCTGCAAACGTCACTCTCTGTGTTGAGTCAGCTGCAGCGATGCTGAAACTGTCAAATAAGATGGAAAGCATTTTTAGTATTTGGATTTATCCCTATGCGGCAAAAAGAATCATCACAGATATGTCAGTGCATATTAAAATATACATATTGTTTGTAGTACTTTTATTTTTTGTAATTTTAATAATTAATAATTAATTAATGTACATTAATAATCAATTAATTACTGACTAAATATATTCTAAAGAGCTAAACATTAATATATTACTAAACTAAAGGCATTGTAAAATATAGAATCTTTGTTGTTCAGAATGATTACTAATAATTAATGAATAAAATAATGTCCATTAATAATTAACGTATTCAAGTGTAAATATATTAGCAATATTCTGACATTTATATATTAATAAACATTAACCATTTTCCCTTTTTTTTTCAAAATGATTACTAAATAATATGTAATACATTAAAGTACACTATTAATTAATTATTTAATGAATTAATATATTGCAAACATCTAAGCATGAAAGTATTGCTAAACTAAAGCAAGCTTAAATTATAACTTTGTTGCTGATTTTTTTTATTAATAATTAATTAATTATTTATTATTGAATATTAATATACTTTACTTATTTGTATTTAATATTCAGCAATCACTATCCTGAAGAGCTAACAATCTCTTTAGATTTTCTGTCAGCAGAAAATTTCCACTCAGACTGTCATCACCTGAGGAGAAAGTGTCAGTTCTGTGGCAAGTGTGCCCTACATATAGGCTGCGTGCGCGAGACAAAACGGTTGGTTTAGGCGGGAAATCCGCCATTTCTCAATCTTAATGTGTAAATTTGTAAGTTAGTATTGTGAAATGGCGGAGTTAGTCTATGTTTTACGCTTTTTGTGGTCATCTTACATATTTCGTATTAGTATTTTTCTACAGCGTACGTCACTGGCTGTGTTTTGCCCGGTTTGGGCTTGATGACGTCTCGTAGTTGGACAATTATAATATGTGATATATTATTATTATTAGAGTTTAACTAGCAAATTGCCCATCAAAAAATGACTAATGCTAATGCTATTTGGTGTATAATAATAAAATAACTAACTGCGGTTTTGCGAGGGCTGCAGTTGCTGGCAAGGAGCGCCCGCAAGCGTGAGCAATGGCTCGAGCGGGCTCGCATGCTCACAACTATATATGTGATACACACACACACACATTATATATACACACACACACAATATATACACACACACACACAATATATACACACACACACACAATATACACACACATTATATACACACACACTATATATATATATATATATATATATATATACATATATATATATATATATATATATATATATATATATATATACACACACACACACACACAATAAGATGGAGATGAGGCACATATACAATGACTGACTGTAATGTACCGTTTAATATATGTTATACATGCACATATAGGTGTATGCAATGACTGTATATCTGTACACACATTGAGATTATATATATATATATATATATATATATAAAGATGTACTGTGTATATATATATATATATATATATATATACACAGTACATCTTTATATATATATATATATATATATATATATATATATATATATAATCTCCTTATCCCTGTCACACTCATCCCCTGTCAGTGCCGCCCTCCTCCATGTCCGCCCCAGCCCGGTACCTGCAGCTGACCCTCAGTGCCATGATGAGGGCGCAGCTCAGCGCTATGGCCCCGCACAGTAGCTCAGGCCTCCGGCCCATCAGGCAGAGCAGCTGCTGAACGTACAGCCGGCCCGGCCACTGCATCACCGCCAGCCGCTCATAGCTTATAGAGCTGAAGGGCGGCCCGAGCCTAGGGAGGGAGGGCAGGAGCACAGGGAACCCGGGGCAGGAGCACAGGGAGCCCGGGACACGGAGAACCGGGGAGAGACACGTCTGTGTGGGGACTTCCGGCAGGAGACGGGCGGGGTGCGAGACAGAGGGAGGGACGGGCGGCAAGTTTGTGAGGGTCGCAGTTGCTGGCAAGGAGCGCCTGCTGCGCTCATTGCCAGCAACTGCGGCCCTCGCTACGCGAGCCTGCAAGCGTGAGCAACGGCTTGAGCGGGCTCGCATGCTCACAACTATATATGTGATATATATATATATATATATATATATATATATATATATATATTACACAGTTATCTTTTAATGTTACTGATGGTGCTTACACAAAACATGATTCCCCTGAAATGTGACTTTGCAGATACAGTGGATATAAAAAGTCTACACACCCCTGTTAAAATGTCAGGTTTCTGTACTGTAAAAAAATGAGACAAACATAAATAAATTCAGAACTTTTTCCACCTTTAATGTGACCTATAAACTGTACAACTCAATTGAAAAACAAACTGAAATCTTTTAGGTAGAGGGAAGAAAATATATAAAAATAAAATAATATGGTTGCACAAGTATGCACACCCTTAAACTTATACTTTGTTGAAGCACCTTTTGATTTTATTACAGCACTCAGTCTTTTTGGGTATGAGTCTATCAGCATGGCACACTTTGACTTGGCAAGATTTGCCCACTCTTCTTTGCAAAAATACTCCAAATCTGTCAGATTGCGAGGGCATCTCCTGTGCACAGCCCTCTTCAGATCACCCCACAGATTTTCAATCGGATTCAGGTCTGGGCTCTGGCTGGGCCATTCCAAAACTTAAATCTTCTTCTGGTGAAGCCATTCCTTTGTTGATTTGTATGTATGCTTTGAGTTGTTGTCATGCTGAAAGATGAAGTTCCTCTTCATGTTCAGCTTTCTAGCAGAAGCCTGAAGGCTTTGTGCCAATATTGACTGGTATTTGGAACTATTCATAATTCCCTCTATCTTAACTAAGGCCCCAGTTCCAGCTGAAGAAAAACAGCCCCAAAGCATGATGCTACCACCACCATGCTTCACTGTGGGTATGGTGTTCTCTTGGTGATGTGCAGTGTTGTTTTTGCGCCAAACATATCTTTTGGAATTATGGCCAAAAAATTCAACCTTGGTTTCATCAGACAATAACACATTTTCCCACATGCTTTTGGGAGACTTCAGATGTGTTTGTTGCAAAATGTAGCCTGGCTTGGATGTTTTTCTTCCTAAGAACAGGCTTTCGTCTTGCCACTCTACCCTATAGCCCAGACATATGAAGAATATGAGAGATTTTTGTCACATGTACCACACAGCCAGTACTTGCCAGATATTCCTGCAGCTCCTGTAATGTTGCTGTAGCTGAGCCCGCAAGCGTGAGCATCGTCTCCAGCAGGCTCGCATGCTCACAACTATATATGTGATTATAACGCACCGACATATTCCATAGCGCTGTACATACATTAAGTTCAGACAAAGATAAATACAGATTAACATATAGCAAAGGAAGGTGGGCCCTGTCTTTGGGAATTCACCATGGACATTGGATTCCTAGCTCAAAGTACTTAGGATAGAAACTTACAATCTAAGGTATATATATATATATATATATATATATATATATATATATATATATATATATATATATATATATATATATATATATATATATATACATACATACACATACACACAGACATATACTTAAATATTTAAATAATTTATATGTTGTACAGAAAATATAATTCTATGGCGTCTTGTGAAAGGTATTGCTAGCTTTATAAATTATATTTAATTCTTGATAATAATCTTTTTTTTTTTACAGGAATAACAATTCACACAGCTATAGAGTGCAATTTTTGTAAGGAAATCACAGTATATTGCATTGCAGAAGGATCAAGATGTCATCGTAAGTATTCTTAATTTTAATTTGAGATTTACAAGATGTGTAGTATTAGTCATACACAGACTCAATTATTCTGTCACATTATTTTTTTATTTTGGAATCAAAATGAAAATGATACATCTGTGGGCTGAACTAAATAAAAAGTTAATATATAAAATGCTGCTATTATTATTATTATTATTATTATTATTACTAGCGACTTGCCCGTCAAAAAATTATGGCAATGAGATGTGTATGTTTGTAAAGTTGTTTAGTTATTAATATACATATTAAATTGTAAGGTACTAGCTAATGTTGTTTTGTGTGTACTACTGAAATATATAATACAAATTAATAAATGAATATACTTTACCTATTTTTATGCATTGTGTTGAAGAGCTGTGCACCTTGTTTGATGTTGCTGCAGCATTAGTGGTGTGGAGGTGCTGTGTAAGCGTGATGAACGTGTGCAGTGTAATAGTGTGCGTGCGCGAGCCGAAACCGTTAGCGTAGTTGTTTACTTCCGCATTATCGTAAAATGGCGGGTAATGTGTGGTATGCGTCTTAGCGGATCATCCGTACGTCGTGTAATGGCGGGTAATGTGTGTTATGCGTCTTAGCGGATTATCCGTACGTGTTTTCCGTGGCTATAGTGCTATGGCCTCGTTTTCGTTTTGTTCGGCCGCCATTTTTTCTCTCGCTTAGAGAATTTTTTAGTGTGTAAAGTCTTTTATTTGTAGGTAAATGAAGGTGTATCTTGTTTTTTTGAGGTCGTGGATGCTCCCTCTTGCTGTCGGTAATCTTTTTATGTATGTGCTGTGTGTATTTATTGTTTTTTGCTGTTTTTTGGTGGTCGTGAGTTGCGGCCGTATTTTTTGACTACGGTGTAATGGCTCGTCTCGCTACGCTTGGCTCGCCTGCGGCGCTCATTGCCAAAGTGCTACGTATTAACGTTAGGGGCGCTTCGCGAGGGCCGCTGGTTCGCTACGCGAGCAACGGCCCGTACGCTCACAACTATATATGTGATTATTATGTCTTTATTTATGGAGTGCTAACATAGAGCCCTATTCTTACAAACGTATTGCCCTTTTCAATTCCCCTATATATAACAAAATACACTGGGCTCTAGTCTATTGCCCAATTCTCAAACTTTTACACACTTAAAACCACTTAGAATCTGTAGCAGTTTTCAATTAGCTACTTGCATTCCGATTACAAGTTACCAAATATGCAAAATCGCCTTTAGAACTCCACTGGTTTTATCTCAGTTCAAATATTATGAGCTCTAAATAATTAAAATTACATAAAATTGTTATTCTATTAGACCCGTAGCGCTAGATCACAAATAAAGTCTTACCCACAATTGAAAATAATATCATGTTACTATCAAAAATATTATGAGTACTAAAAATGTTCAGCTCATGGTGGCGTCTGGGGTACCACAGATTTAAGAGCTGGAAGAGTGTTGAACTTCACTTCCATAAATACTCTCTGGCACTCCCTGGCCCAATTTCTCTTGGTTACGAGCCTCTCCATCTTTAAATTGTTTCTCCTCATCTCACCATATATCATCATGTTGCTGATATACAGTGCTGTGAAATTTTCAGAATTTTTTTTCATCATGTCATTGCGTACAGTATTTTATTGGGCCAGCTCACTAAGTATATTTTGGAATGATCTGTTACAGAAATCTGAATACGTTAGCCATATTGCCTTGTGGGGGGCGGGGGGGGGGGGGGATTTCTGTCCTGGGATGTACTGGGCATTTCCATAGGAGGGGATGGCTGCATTGCAGGAATAGGTGGAGAAGTGGGGAGGTCCTGAGGAGCCAGAGTTTTAAGTGGCACTAGTGGCAGTGGGCCTGGTTGTTTCTGGCTCCAGTGCATGATAAGTGATGGAGGTGGCAATTGGGCTGCTTGTTGCTGGCTCCAGTAAATGGTACTAGGTAGAGGTGGCGGTAGCGGCAGAGAGCTGTAGCCAGATCTGTGTGTGGGTCCAGGTGGAGATTCCTAATGGCCGAACATTGACTGACTGCTCTCCAACTGAACTTTGCTGTAATCTGCTTCTTGGTGAGGTCCTGGGCCCTCTGATCTAGGTTGTGTTTCCACTTTCACCCCTTGCCAAGGATCATCTGTGACATCACCATAATCAGGATCCACCTCAGGTGGAGGCGACCCCACTGCCTGTGGCTCAGTGGTGGGCCTGGTCCTCATGGGTACTGAAAAGAGTGTGTAATAGTGTATCAGTTAATATTATAATATTAACAATTGGTTGCTGTGTGTTCAAAAAAAAAAAAAAGAACTTACAGTAGTGCTCCTTCTCTCTCATAATCTCCAACCCAACAATTCCAAGACCAGCATGTGAACTTGCTCAGCTACAACACAGTCAAATTGTTATGAGTTGCACAAGTTTCTAAATTCCTTTACTACCGGGGTTGATAGCATTTTAGTCATCCTATTGGTGCATAGGACTATTAAGCAGTCGCTAATTACGGCTTTTTAAATTTTTCAGTTTATGTATTCACGCCCCCAAAAAGCTTTACGAGTTCAGCCTTCAGGCCGGCATTTGTGGCGTGAGTCAATAGGATACATCTAAACATTTATTTAAAAAAAAACACCAGCATCTATTCTATAATCACAAGAATCTTTGTGAGAGAACTACCTGACTATGGCAAGACAAAGACATAGTGGAAAGCTTTTCCATTGATTTTTTCATTGCTGAAATAGCATGAGTGACTCCTTCCCCAAAATCCTATTCAATTGAGACTTTACTGTGCACTTGCAAATTATGGAAGACTTGTAAATAGGAAAAATCAAAGAAAAATGTACAGGCATTAAATAGCACTTTCAAATTAACTTAAAACCATGGCAGACAGCTGAAGCAGCAGTTAAAGAGACAGTAACAGCACTCACAACAATAGAAAAGCATGCAATATCATCAGTTATGAATACATTGCTATAGTCACATATGTGCAATTAAAACCAATTTAATTTCCACTTGTGACTCAAACAAATGGGAATAGAAAATATTGTGCTCACAGATGGATAAATCTATTAAAGAAACAGCACATTAATAAATAGCTTCAGAAATCATATAACTCCATTAGAAATAATATGTTAAAGTGAGATATAAATAAATATATATATATATATATATATATATATATATATATATATATATATATATATATATATATATATACATACATTAATATAATATATATAATGAATCACCAACTACTGGCAATATCACACCTGATGGTGGATAAATGAGGGGAGTGAACACAACAATCACTAGAACATGTGAGACAGGGTGTTATAGGCACAGGGCAATAGGGATATAGGGACAAGTCATCACAAGTGGGATTGCACTAATTTCTTGAAGCTGTTCATCAAACACACATGGAGGCTGTGGGTATGATAATGTTAGTAACATTGATATCACATATCAGGTATACATGTAATATAAGATTATTGATTGTTATGATATCATCATGTCTGAACATGTACCCATTAATACTGTGAAGACACAAAAGTCAGCAGCCATAATGTCTGGTAATTACATTGGACAAAAGTGCCTGGTCTCATATTGATGAGAGGACGACATGGTTAACTAACGCATGTATGAATGCTGGCTATGATTAACGTGCCATTAACTTTCTCCCGCCATATCTGCATTGGTATGAATTAAACATAACAACAACAATGTGTTCTAAAACATGATATATGATTTAATAATGGCATGTGAGATTATTCTGCTGGGGGATGTCATTCATGGAATGGTTATCTGATAGCCAAAGTGTATATATTTCAGTTGCATTATTTGGTAGCACTGCTTGCAGAAGAAGAGGATACCTTCATGAACCTGAATTGTGCCTAAAATAAAAAAATAAAAAATAAAAAAAGTTTAAAACTAAGGCATGAAAAAAGTAGGGACTACACAATCTCATCTCAATGGCATTCCCCAGTGACCATCAGTTGGTGAAATGTTAAACATAACCCTACATGTCCAAAGAGAAGAGGATCATGGACCATATAATGGTGGGTAGCCACATGGTTACAAAATATCCTCACCACATAGAGTAGAGGATCATGCCCTATAACCAGGCTTGATTAAGTTAAGATTAGGGCCAATAGATTGTCAATGAGGAGTGCTGTTGAAAAGGTCAAATCATAGGTGCAGTCGTATCTCCACCTCCTCTTGGACACTAGGTCTCCATCCCCGTACCACCATGCTTTCTCCCTAGATAAGGAGATGTTGTAGATGGAGGCATCCCCAAATGAGGCAGCAGTACCTGAGGAGTGGGAGTCATGGAGGGAGGTGAGGCCAGGCTGTGGGACGTTAGTTGCTTGTTCTGGGTTACATGTCCTTTTATCCTCAAGACCAGCCATGCGTGTGGTCTCGAAAGACCATGGTCAATATGAAATGCATCAAGGGACTGTTTCAGTGAGTCCTTGTACCCCTTCTTCGGTCCTCCTTTGTTACGATTGCCAGTGGTGAGCTCACCATATAGCACAATTTTTGGAACCCCATCATCCTCCATCCTAGAGATGTGTCCTGCCCAGTGCAACTGCTTCTTCAACAGTGTGGCCTCAATGCCGGTGACTCCTGCCTGTTCTAGGACTTCAGTGTGGGGGATGTGGTAATTCCAGTGAATGTTGAGAATGGTGCGGAGGCAGCGTTGATGAAAGCGCTCAAGAAGTTGTAGGTGGGGATGGTAGGAACCGTACAGTAGGGTGATCAGCACAACAGCTCTGTACATGTTGACCTTTGTGCACTTGTTCAGATGCTTGTTGTTCCAAACCCTTTTATATAACTTGCCAAATGCACCATTTGCCTTTGCCAGTCTGTTTTCAATTTCCTTGTCAACCTTTGCGTCCAAGGATATGATGCAAACTAGTTGGGTAAACTGTTGGACTGTTTTCAGCTTAGACTTGCCAATAGTGATGCGAGGAGGACAGGTGCGGGCTGGTGGAAAGCTTCAGTCTTTTTCAAACTGACTTCTAGACCAAAGAGCTCGGCAGCCATGGTGAAGCAAGATGTAATTTGCTGCAGAGCTGTCGCCGTATGGGAAACAAGGGCAGCATTGTCAGCAAAGAGTAGCTCTCAAATGAGCCTTTCCACTGTCTTGGTGTGGGCCTTTAGTCGCCTCAGGTTGAACAGAGTGCCATCTGTGCGGAATCAGATGTAGAGTCCATCCTCAACATCAATGTCTGTTGTGGTCCGTTGCAGCATCATACTGAAGAATAGTATGAATAGGGTTGGTGCAAAGACACAGCCCTGCTTCACGCTGTTGCTTATTTGAAGGGCTCAAATAGGTCATTGTGGTGCCTAACTTGGTCTTTGTGTAGCTGGATGATCATGTTGAGTAACTTGGGAGGACATCCTATATGTTCCAGGATATGCCACAGACCTTTCCTACTCACAGTGTCAACGCTTTGGTAGAGCCGACAAACGTCACATAAAGTCCCCTGTTCTTTTCTCTGCATTTCTCTTGGAGTTGCCTGAGAACAAAAAACATGTCAGTGGTGCTCCTGTTGGCTCTAAAGCCACACTGTCATATTGGGGAGGAGTTCTTCTGTGATCGTGGACACCTGTCTGTTGAGGGGTACTCTTGTAAGGATTTTCCCTGCTCAATAGCTTTTGCAGTCTCTTCAAGAATAGGGATTTCATCCAGTTTTGTTGGTTGTTGTGGAATGTGACAGAGCGCTGAGACTGAAACTATGCATTTGGCACAGAATAGAGTCTGAAAGTGGTTAGACCATCGGTTCAGAATTAACGCCTTGTCTGTAAGGAGTGTTTGACCATCTGCATTGCGCAATGGGCTTTGACCAGGTGTGAAGGGCCATACAGAGCCTTCAGGTCTTCATAAAACCCTTGTAGTCGCCGACGTCTGTGCAACACTGAATTCTTTTAGTGAGGTTGGTCCATCACTGGTTCTGAATTTCTTGAAGCTTTCATTGGAAGTTGCTAAACACAAGACGAAAGGCTGCTTTCTTGTTAGGGCAAGACGGCTAAGCGAGATGCGCTTGATGAGCGGATCTCCTGACTGTTTTAATCAAATCAGTCTTTGTTTTTCTTTGTGGAGAAACCTAGGACCTCTTACGAGATCTGCAGGATGCTGGTTTTGAGATGTTCCCATAGAGCATCTGAGAAGGGATCCGTGAAGCATCTACAATCTTCTAGTCTTGACTGGAGATTCTCTTGGAAGTCGTCCTTCACTTCAGCTGACTGGTGGTTACCGATTTGTAACTTCTTTGGAATTGAAATTTTCAGCGCACCAGACGGTGGTTCGTATTACATTCTGAGGTGGGCATCACTCGGGTGAGCAGGACATTTCGAAAGTCTCACTGGCATAATAAAATATAGTCTATTAGATGCCAGTGCTTGGACCGAGGATGCATCCATGTAGTTTGTAGCGTGTATTTCTGCTGGAAAACTCTATTGTGATGGTGAGTTTCTGCTCAGTGCAAAACTCTAGGAGAAGGCACCCATTCTGCCAAGTACCCCTTTCCAAGCTTCTGAATCCTTGCCTACTCTGGCATTGTAGTCGTTGAGGATGATGACCTTGTCATCTGTAAAGACATTTTTTACGAGATTGCTAAAACTCTAAAGTCTAAAACGTGTCCTTTTCTACAGGATCCGCTTGAAGAGTTGGGGCATAGACACTTAAAATTGTTGCATGCTGCTTGTTTTGAAGTAGGATATGCATAAAAATGATGCTGTCAGAGTGACCCTTTGGCAGGTTATCAAGTTTGGAGACGATATTACTCCTGACCATGAAGCAGACAACAGAGAGACATCTCTCATTTTCTGGTTTCCCTGACCAGTAAGAGGGTACAGCCTGCCCCATGTTCCTGAAGGCTTCCCTCCTCTGGAAGGTGGACTTCACTGAGGACAGCAATATCAATAGCCAGCCTTCATAGTACGTGGGCTACTAGAGCAGTGCGTCATTCTGGGCGACCACTGTCTATTGTGTCAAGCCTAGTTCAAATGTTCCAACATGTGAGTTTCAGTCCAAGTACAGCTTGTGAGGCAGGTGTGAGCCTTTTCTTTTTTACTGATTTTCCACTGCATTTGGAGATGCCCGTTGACCGCGGCTAGCTGGGTGAAGTGGAGACAAGCTCTCTTTAGGTTACCTTTTCTAGGCCCCCCTCCATGTGGAGCAAGAAGTGCTGCCCCTAGAGAAGGCTGCTTGGTCGTTGAGGGTACTACTGAATAATGCCGTTGTCTCCTGGTTCAGTATCTGGTGACCCATACACCTGAACCGCCTGTACACAGGATTGAGACTGCAGCTTCCAGTGACATCTTCCACATGCCATTTTGCCCTTTTCCCCATCGCTGCAGGGCTTGCAAATGTTGATTGTTCTAGATGTAAACTTGCCCCCTTGGGCCTGAGCAAGGGAGTTTTCAGGTGAGATGCAGTATGCGCAGTACTGGTTCCACCCTTTACACTCAGGGTTCATCTGTCATGGCCTAGCATGCTTGGACAGTGACAGTAAGGTCCTCGAGTCGTAGGTGGTATATTGGAGTGCCCTTCTCCTAAATGGATGGCCTTACAGGGCTAACGGGCTGCATCTGCCCGGGTTTTAAATTATTTTTCCTTCTCCCAGGCTGGGTGCCAACCAAGAATGAGCCCAGCCTACCCATCCGGTTATATATACACGTATACACACATAAACATCACATACATACAGATCACACATACACATCACACACACCACATGCATATACACTCATACACACATCACATACATACACACACAGCATACACATACACCATTTACATTTATTTAGTTTACTGGAGTGCAGCTAGGCAGAAATTAATATAAAGCCTACCTTTCTATTGGACACCCAGGATAAGGCTGGGGAATCTCCTGCTCTTCATGAGCAGAAGCAGCACTGCAGAAATAAATGGGAGGGCTGGAGGACGAGCCAGCTCCAGGCATCTTGCTGTCTTGCGTCCTCTGGGTAAAATGTCCCCTACTTACTTCCTGTGCCTGCAGGAATTCCTGTATTTAGTTCTAGGAAGTGAAAATGAGGCGCCCTCTCAGAGGCCCGCCTGTAGGCTAGTGCCTATAATGTCTAATTGATGATCCGGCCCTGGCTGTGGCCCACAAAGGCCTAGTGGGAGGAGACGCTGGTCTGGAGCTCCTGGATAGCATCCATTTGCGCCCTCATCAGGACAGCAACTCCCCCATGGTGGCCTCTAACAGTGGGCATGGAAATGGAGGTCTGGCTAGGCTTCAAGAAAAGTTTTACTGAAACACTGATGTGAACATAAAGGCATCATGGTGCTGCATGTGAAGTTAACTATCCTCCTACCTCCAACTGTATAACTTGCAGAGCAGAGGAATAGCTGTATCTTGGCTGTCACACCCTGCAGTAAGAGAACTGGGGGTGGGAGCAGTATTTCAGTGGAATGGTGCAAGAAATTATGTAAGTTTTGTAATCAATTATTTAAAAAATTACACTCAGTTAACCCAGTAGCTATATAGTAGAAACTCTGCACCCCCCAAAACCAGGTTGAGCTAAATTCAGGTGCTCAGTTTTGCAGTTGTCAAACCTACAATACGGTGGTAGACAGTTCAGGATTTTATTGGAAACAAATTGAACTGCATGCTCGCACACACAAACATACACATCACATCACACACACCACATACATACATATATACTGTGACAATGACGGCCGCGTAGAGCGGTGGTTTCTTGAATTAGGAACAGATACGTTCTTGTAGTACAGCAAACTGGTTTATTACGAAACAAAGTGTAGCAGTAACTCTGCTTAAAAAATGAAAATAAACATCTGCATTTACATACTAACTGTCACGCAGGAACGCCCTGACTATACCTGCGCAGCTTATCCGCAACAGGGCCAAAATTCTACTCCACGATGTCTTCAGGACGGAGCTCCAACTCCGTTGTATTCAGAAAGGAGTAATTTCAAGGAAATAGCGCCACCTAGTGGCAAGGACACCGGCCCGCCCTATTCTCCGAGTGTCCTCCCCCCAGGGCCCTTATTCAGAGTACTCGGGTACTCAAACAGAAGAAAAAAAGTCACATTAGTAATGCTCAGTCTTTTTCCCTGGGGGGGTTCTCTTTAAGGTAATGGTCCAGTGACCAGAGGCTTTGAGATTATGGTACAGTCCTCTTTATTAAAGCAGTGCAGGTCACAGCAGTCCACTATATCCCACCGGTATATGCAACAAAAGGTCTTCCCTTCAACTCCAGCGGCACTGGTATGGCTCACCCAGCAGTATACTTAGGACTGAGGTCCCCTTTGGTAAGAACTTACTGTGTTTGCAGTCTCTCACTCAGGCTCTGGTATACAGCAGGACTTTTACCTTGCAGCTCCAGGAAACCGCAGGATCCCACTCACAACGCCGCTTCTCCAGAAGTTCACCTTGGTTATCTGCGCAGTATTTCAGGCAGCTGACTGTTCTCTCGGCTAGCTGCCCTTTGCAGGCTCCACACAGCTTGTCTCCTAGCTAGGCCTCAGCTTCTGGCTTCAGCTTCTACACCACTCAGGCCAGAGTCTAGTTAGCAGTCTCTTCAAGCAGCACACACCCCTCTCCTTCACTGGGACTTTCTGGGGTTTTTATAGTGTAGCACTGGACCAGGTGAAGTCAAGTGCTTTAACTTTCTGAGAGCTGGACACAAGGAGCGGTACAGCCTATAGCTTATATACCGGTCCTCTATGATCTGACCGCGGCTTCTCCTTACATTCTCACAATACACACACACATACACACAAATACACACACAGCATAAATACACAATCATACACACCCCACATACATACACACCACATACATACACACATACAAACCACAAAAATAAAAACTTATACACAATCATGTACACAGACACCACATACATATACACACACTCTCTTCTGGCCTAGCCTAACTGATATTGGTCCTGTTAAGTCATTATCTACAGTTTAAATAAGAAACTGATTACCCTGGAATAATGGTTCTTCAGGTGCAAAGTGGAGTTAACCCTATGTAAAGATAGAACACTAAGCTCCTGGGCTTAAACTTTACAGAATACTTTCTCTCCTCAGCCCTCAAATTGAGTTTTTGATCTTTTTTTTCTTTGATCCCACAGGAATATTTACTTGTGAAAATCTTACTTAGAAACAGGGCGATTACATTATGCTCATAGCTTTCTGTGAAGAAAAAAAATCAAAAAGAATATTTAACAAATTAAAAATAAAAAAAGAGGTGGAAGAAAAAAAAGAGATCTCAATAATAAGATGGATCTGTATAGCTTAGTAAGGATCAAATCTGTATTTTCTACCAACCAAGCTTCCTTGCTGTTGATCTCTAAGCAGTGATACCAATTCTGTATTATAAGTCAAACCAATATATAAAGCAATGCATATTTTATAGTTTATTTCTGTGATTTCACAATTACATATTTTGATGGCACATTAAAGAAGAGCACTTGCTCTTCTTCATCAGAGAGCCACTAAGTTGAACATTTTTTTCAGGTCCTCCTTAACTCCTGATAGAAAATAATGCAATTTTCATGAAATGACATATCTCTCATAAATCCATGTTGACTCCTATTATATTATTTACATGGATATATTCCTGCATACTATCCCTTACTAACCCTTCAAAAAGGTTCCCCACCACAGAAGTGAGACTTAAAGGGGGGGGGGGGGAGTATTTGATCCTCTGCTGAGTTTGAATGTTTGTCCACTGACAAAGAAATAATCAGTCTATAATTTTAATGGTAGGTGTATTTTAATAGTGAGAGACAGAATAACGAAAGACAAACAAAAAACAAGAAAAACGCATGTCAAAAAAGCTGTAAATTGATTTGCAGGCCAGTGAGGGAAATAATTATTTGATCCCCTATCAATCAGCAATATTTCTGGCTCCCGGTGTCCTTTATACAGGTAACGAAACACAAAATAACTGTCAGTCTCCCTCGGTCTGATGCTCCATGCAAGATCTCACCTCTTGGATTTTCAATTATCATGAGAACGGTGAGGAATCAGCCCAGAACCACACGGGAGGATCCGGTTAATGATCTCAAGGCAGCTGGGACCATAGTCACCAAGAAAACAATTGGTAACATACTACGCCGTGAAGAACTGAAATCCTGCAGTTCCCGCAAGTTCCCCCTGCTTAAGAAAGCACATGTACAGGCCCATCTGAAGTTTGCCAATGAACATCTGAATGATTTAGAGGAGAACTGGGTGAAAGGGTTCTGGTCAGATGAGACCAATATTGAGCACTTTGGAATTAACTCAACTCGCCGTGCTTGAAAGAGGAGGAATGCTGTCTATAACCACAAGAACACCATCCCCACCGCCAAACATGGTGGTGGAAACATTATGCGTTGGGTGTGTATTTCTGCTAAGGGGACTGGACAACTGCAACGCATGAAAGGGATGATGGACGGGGCTATGTTCCATCAAATCTTGGGTGAGAACCTCCTTCCCTCAGCCAGGGCATTGAAAATGGGTCGTGGATGGGTATTCCAGCACTAAATTTGACCCAAAACACACAGCCAAGGCAACAAAGGAGTGGCTCAAGAAGAAGCTCATTAAGGTTCTGGGATAGTGTGGAGGGAGCTGAAGGTTCAAGTTGCCAAACAGCAGCCTTGAAACCCTAATGACTTGGAGAGGATCTGCAAAGAGGAGCGGGATAAAATCCCTCCTGAGATGTGTGCAAACCTGGTGGCCAACTACAAGAAACCTCTGACCTCTGTGATTGCCAATAGGGGTTTTGCCACTAAGAATTAAGACGAAAGGGGTCAAATACTTATTTCCCTCATTGACCTTCAAATCAATTTATAACTTTTTTTTATTGCAACAGTATCCAAATAGTGCAAATGTTTATCACAGAATAGTGTTGTATTTTTCAAATTAGTACAATTATACAATTACTGTATATACTCGAGTATAAGCTGACCAGAGTATCAGCCGAGGCACCCATTTTACCACAAAATACTGGGTAAAATGAGTGACTCGAGTATAAGCCGAGGGTGGGAAATGTGCTGCCCCCTGTGTCCCTCTTGTGCCCTCTGTGTCCCCCTCTCTCTCCGTGTCTCTTCTCCCCTCTCCCTTCCCTGTGTCTCTTCTCCCCTCTTCCTTCCCTGTGTCTCTTCCAACTTCTCCCTTCCCTGTGTCTCTTCCCCCCTCCCTTATCACCCTCCTCAACCCCACTCCTTAACCTCCCTCCTCATCCTCAACCTCCCTCCTCATCCTCAACCTCCCTCCTCAACCTCCCTCCTCATCCTCAACCCCCTCCTCAACCTCCCTCCTCATCCTCCCTCCTCAACCCCCCCATCCTCAATCCCCCTCCTCAACCCCCCATCCTCATCCTCTCTCCTCAACCCCCCAACCTCAACCCCCCATCCTCATCCTCTCTCCTCAACCCCCCAACCTCAACCCCCCTCCGTAACCTTAACCCCCCTCCTCATCCTCAACCTCCCTCCTCATCCTCAACCTCCCTCCTCATCCTCAACCTCCCTCCTCAACCCCCCATCCTCATCCCCTTCCTCAACCTCCCTCCTCAACCCCCTCCTCAAGCCCCCATCCTCATCCTCCCTCCTCAACCCTCCCATCCTCATCCTCAACCCCCTCCTCAACCCCCCATCCTCATCCTCTCTCCTCAACCCCCCATCCTCAACCCCTCCTCCTCATCCTCAACCTCCCTCCTCATCCTCAACCTCCCTCCTCAACCTCCCTCCTCATCCTCAACCCCCTCCTCAACCTCCCTCCTCATCCTCCCTCCTCAACCCCCCCATCCTCAATCCCCCTCCTCAACCTCCCTCCTCATCCTCAACCTCCCTCCTCAACCCCCCATCCTCAACCTCCCTCCTCATCCTCAACCTCCCTCCTCAACCCCCCTCCTCAACCTCCCTCCTCAACCCCCCTCCTCAACCCCCTCTTCAACCTTCCTCCTCAACCCCATCATCCTTAACCCCCTCCTCAATCTTCATCCTCAACCCCCCATCCTCAACCTCCCTCCTCAACCTCAACCCCCCTCCTCAACCTCAACCCCCTCAACCCCAACCCACCTCCTCAACCTCAACCCCAGTCAACCTCCCCCCTCAATCCCCCTCAACCCCAACCCCCTCCTCCACCTAAACCCCCCTAAATACCGGCGCTGGGTCAAGGAGCGGAGGCTGGAGCACAAGCAGGTAAGTGTGGGGAGAGGGGGGAGGTATTTAGGGGGGTTTAGGTGGAGGAGGGGGGTTGAGGGGGGTTTAGGTTGAGGAAGGGAAAGAGACACGGGGGGGTAGAGAGACACACTGGGGGTTAGAGACACACGGGGGGTTAGAGACACACGGGGGGTTAGAGACACGGGGGGGTTAGAGAGACACGGGGGGGAGAGTGACTTGAGTATAAGCCGTGGGGCCCTTTTTTGCCTTAAAAAAAAGGGCTGAAAAACTCGGCTTATACTCGAGTTTATACAGTATACAATATAATACACTGACATACATAAAAAATAAAAGAAAGAGACGGGGGGCATCACATAATTTGTTTCTGAACTGTTTCCATCGTTCCCATTTTCTTTATATTCTGTCGGTATAACTTTTTTGACATGTATTTTTCTTGTTTGTTTTTTTATTTTCTCTCTCTCACTGAATACACCTACTATTAAAATTATAGACTGATCATTTCTTTGTCAGTGGGCAAACATTCAAAATCAGCATGGGATCAAATACTTTTTCCCCCCACTGTACAAGCTAATTCTCTTAGTACTCTTCGGGGGATTTGATCAGGAATCAAGATGGGAATGTTATAGCAGAGAGGTTAGACAAATCGCAGTACACTGGAGAAAAAAAACAGCAGTATATTTGCGAACATAACTTTATGGCTAAGCACAACAAGAGACATTGAGATATGGCACAGGAAGATGAGCCTCTCAGGTTAGAAGGTGCCTACCACATTACTGGGGAAGAGCAGAGAGCGAGTATGAGCAGCACCAGATCTAATGAAGTGGTTGGGCCAAAGCTGAAAGGACAATCAATGACAGAATTATTTGAATTTGAATTCAATGCATGCCATTTAGCATCTCAGTGATTCAAATCTATGCTCCAACCATGGATACTGAAGAGGCAGAAGTTGTCCAATTTTATAAGGATATTCAAAACCTCCTAGATATAATACCAAGAAAAGATGCTACCTTCATCATCAGAGATTGGAATTTTAAAGTAGGATCCAAAAGATAATTGAAATAACTGCAAGTTTGGCCTTGGAGTACAAAATGAATCAGGTCAGATGATAATAGTTATGTCACGATAATAATCTAACAAGTATAAGAGGAGAAAGAGACATTCTATTGCTAATTGTTTACCCAGGGAATACAATTTAATTAATGAGGGAGAGAATAATTAAAATACATGTTTTATTTAATATAATTAAAACAAAAAACCCTGCCGATTAAAATGAGAAACAATGGGGCACATCCGATGGTATAGTCACATAATTATGTTATATAGTGTAAGATTACAATGTACTGTACTATATATGCAAAGGTATATTTATATGATAATGAGGTAGACTGCAGTATTGAGAAATCAATCAAAAATGCATATTTCTTCTAAACTAAAGATACATGTTTACATATAGAAACTGTTAACTATGATCCCACTATTTGAAATGATCATAAAGGAGACATTACTAACTAGAATAATAAGGTATATTTGAGCAATTATCTTTTTTTATCAATATTCAGTAATTGTAAATGTAACCTTCACAAGCAGTTTTTTAGATATAGATACACAATTGGTAAAAATGAATAGATATATTTTTGTATTAGACAATGTTTTGTATCTGTTATATATACAAGTATTAATCGATGTATGTGAAGGGAGTATTTTTTGCATATGCACTTTAAACTTCGTACACCATAGATAGATACCATGGTGTATTAGCAGGGGTCATTATAGATACTCCTCAATTTAATGATTTATCTATTTAAATGTAATACCTTATTATTCAAGAGCCCGATTCAATTGAGAAATGACAGTAGTCTATAATGAAGGCCGTAAGTTAATTTGCTATTAAATTGGCTTCTTTTTGCGGGCTACAAATGGGTTACGGGTTAAGGCTTGAAATCCTTGCTGTTGATAAAACCGGAACTTACAGCCCATCGAAGCCTTGGATCTTTCAATTTCCTAGCCTTCAATCCATTAATATATTTTTTTTTAAAAAGGATTTATTCTTAGGAATTATTCTCCATAGCGATATAAGAAAGATAATCAATACACATTACAATTAAAGGACGTATTTAGTAGTTGGAAAGGGTTAAACATCTCCTGGTCCGGGAGGATAATAGCCATTACGATGTGTATATTACCAAAAATTATCTATTTTTTAAGATGTATCTGTTTTGGATCCCGACCTATCTAATAAATACATTTCAGAAAAAATAGATCTTTTTATTCATAAAGGTAAAAAGTTGAGGCTAAAAAGAACTGCCTTAGGAAGAAGATTTAATAAGCAGGGTTAGCGGGGTATCGCGGACTATCAAGAAGCAATTTCAATCTCTTATATGATCAGATGGAATGAATCAACAGATGTAAATGATGAGCTACAGATATAAAATAACCTCATAAGGGAAGGAGAAATTAGATCAATGTTTTTTCAGAACAATGCTTCAATAATAGATATTAGCTTAGAGGGAAGATGGATAAAAAATAATATCAAATTATGGAAAAATTTAATAAAAAATATTATTTGATCCATTCCCAAGCCCCATTACTCCTCTGGAAATGCTGAACTTATTTAAATCAACTCTTTTGAGTAAACTGATTGGATATTGTAGATTAAATGTGAGGGATCTATACGTTAATAATAGGATAGCAACATTTGAAGAAATTAGACTGAAATTCCTTTCTCTAGCGGGTAGTTGGCTAGAATATCAATCTTTAAGAAAAAATTAAAAAGCTCTTGGTTTTGCTCTAACAAATGTTTGTCCATTAACTCCCTGTGAGAAATTGGTAAAGGCAGAAAATAATCAACATTTAATCTCTAAAATGATGTCCATAGTAAGAAGTAATATAGATGATAATAAATCCAGTATGATGTTAAAATGAGAAGAAGACAAGCGAGGGCTGCAGTTGCAGGCAATGTGCGTCAAAGGCGCTCATTGCACTGGTGGAGATGAGCACCGTAGGCTCTCATCCCTATGACCTGTATGACTTTGGTGATGAGCTGCGAAGGCGCTCATTGCGCTGGTGGAGATGAGCGCCCTAGGCGCTCATCCTTACGACCCCTTATGATTTAGGGGATGAGAGCCGAAGGCACTCATTGAGCTGGGGGAGATGAGCGCCGCAGGCGCTCATCCTACCACCAGCGGGACTACAGAAAGCTCAATTATCGAATTCACAGTGCGAGCCCCGTAACAGTTGTTTGAAAAAATTGCTTTGAAAAATTATGGCCCGTAACACTTTGCTATGGAATGCGTGACTTAGAAAAAAAATTATTACAAGCCGTGGGAATTAGAAAAAAAAAAGGTTGAACAAATCTGATTAAGTTAACAACCGAACTTCGCACATCAAAAAACACACAAAAAAAAAATTGACACACAGCATGGAGTGAAAGCCAGGATGTCTGGAAGTGAGGTTGCACGCAAATTTAAGTAGAATTTCACGAGTTTCGGCACTTAAAAATCGACCAAGTGAGAAAAAAAATGGTGTCCGAAAAAAACGAAAACGAGGCCAAGCACGTAAAAAGCACCAACACACTTGGAACACGTACCCAAACTCAGTAACACTTCATGCGACAAGCACCACACATCCTGCAGCACGTAGCACATACAAAATCAAAGCCATTTTCTATGGAAGAAGTAAGTACCTTGCACGAAATGGCGCTGGAATGCAAATTGCACATGCTCATTGTGTTCTAACGGTTTCTACTTCAGCTCACACTCTATAAATGCTGCAAACATTTTAGAATTTTCTCCATTTCTTCTTAGGTGTTGAACAGTGTGACTGTACATTTCACTGGTGGCATTACTTCTGAAGCAACCTGATTATCACTTTAGAAGTTTAAGACCTGGAAATTACAGCAAATAGGTAAGCTATAATTAATGAATGAATTAATTAATTGATAATTAAAAATATATATATGGTTTTAAATATTGCCAATAGCAACATTATTCATGTACAGTAACATTGAAAAAATACATACATTTTTAGAAATAATTAACAAATAAAAGATAAAAAAAAAAAATAATGGTTTTACTTATTGTCAAAAACAACAATATTAATGTACAGAAGCATTTAGGAGACATTATTCATGTATAGTAAGATTTAAAAGACAGATAAATGTTTATGTGGGGTAAAATGGTGTAAATTTGAAAATAATAAAGAAGGAGACATTTAAAGCAGAAAATAGCTTTTATTAAGACATATTTGAAAACATAATTTATGCTTTTAGCAAAAGAAAAAAATATTAATATTTACAGTGGAATTCAACATTTGCATATTATTCTCATTTTCCACAGACTCTGCCTGAAGAGTGTCACTGACTAATTTGTAACACTGGCCGGTTTAACACAAACTGTAAACTCTGCAGAAATTTACAGACAACAAATTAAACCCAACAGGTAATGGACAAAAATTGATTTGGTTAACAAAAATAGTATGCTCTTAGTAAAAAAAAACTATTTTTGAAAAGTTATTTCAACATTTGCATCTCTGTCTGTCATTTTCAACAAGCACTGCCTGAAGAGTGTCGCAGGAAGATTGCCAGCAGGGGATTCTCTGTCATATATAGACAACAAATTCAAGACAACAGGTACAGAACAGTAAACAAGTACACAAGTACAGGTACAAAAGTAAAAAAAAAAACATGATCTTGGTGTGCTCCAATATGAAAACGCACTGCAACATAACTAACCCTCTGAGCCTAACCCCATAACCTACACCCCTAATGCCAACAGTGCCGCAAACATAAGAGGATAGCGCAAAACAAAAAAAGGTACCCTACCCCCCTAATGTAGCAAACAAAACAGGATGCTACAACAAATGTTGTTAACACATATAATATGGAAGGATCTAGCGTATATTGTGTGCCCCGACCTCTAAGCCTAACCCCATAACCTAAAACTCTAATGTCAACAGTGGCGAGACACAAGACAGGATACTACAACAAATGTTCTTAACACATAATACATGGAAGGATATATCCTGTATTGTATGCATAACTGTCTAAGCCTAACCCCATAACCTAAACCTCTCTGAATACATACAAAATGGAAGTATATATCCTGTTTTGTATGGTCTTAGTACAAAAACAAATTGATTGAAATGTTATTTTAACATTTGCATCTCTCGCTGTAATTCTCAACAGATACTGCATGAAGAGTCTCATCATCTCTACAGCAATTTATACACAACACATTGAAGACAAGAGGTACAGTATTACAAGTTTAAAAAAGAAAAGAAAATTCACATACTGCTGTTTACACATATAAAATGGAAGGACCTATCCTGTTTTGTGTCTGCCTTTGTAGAAATGTACTGCAACCTAACTAACACTCTAAGCTTAATCCCATAACCGTAAACCCCTAATGACAACATTGGCACATACAAAATAGGATAACACAAGAAATGCTGTTAATACATACAAAATAGAAGGACCTATCATGTTTGGTGTGCGCTTTTCACAGAATAGACTGCAACCTAACTAATCTGCTAAATCCAACCTCATAAAGCTAATCCAAACAGTGGTGCACACAAAACAGGATAGAAGAAAAAATAACCAAAACAAAATAACAAAAAAGTGAATTTAAAACAAATAAATAAACAAAGGAGCAAAAGTACTAATGTACTACTTTTATTTACTGATTAATATGGCAGATACTGAAAACAAAAAGAAAAAGAAAATATGTCAAACTAGAGAAAAAAAAGATGGGCAGATCAAAAAAGATGGGCAGATTAACAGACGCCGGAGCAAAAGGAAAATCAATGACACATTGAATGACGGGAGAGACTCACAAGCAAAAGACTAGCGGCTGACAAACTAACATCCAAGCACCAGAAGGCAACTAAAAAACAAAAGCATGTAGAAAATGTTGCTGAACAATCTGATACCAATTCTAATGATGATTCAGAGTCATATTGATATATGTTCTCAGAATTGTCCTTTAGTTAAATCTTTAACAGTGGAGGTTCATAATTGTGGTATTATGAACATTGTCTGTCACTTTTGTGGAGTTTATCATTTCCAACAGGAAAGACCCAGGAATGGCCAGTACGTTAGTTGCTGTCAAAAAGGTAAGGTAAGTCTTCCACAAAGACAAAATATCCCAACATATTTAAAAAGCAGGACTGAGCCTACTTTCCCTAATTACCAAAATTTCAAAACAAACAGAAGATTGTATAATAGTGCCATATCCTTTGCATCTATGGGTGCAACATTAGCTGCTAATGTGCCAGGATATGGCCCTTACTGTTTCAAAGTACAAGGACAAATTTACCATTGTACTTCTCATTTACATCCACAAGAAGGGGAACAAAGACAATTTGCTCAACTATATGTCCTTAATGTAATGGAAGCTGTTGAACAACGTATGCAGCTTCCAGAAAAAAAAAATGATTACCCATTGTTTTTATATAGCTTGATAAAATTATGGCCATTAACCCCTACACTCAAGTTTATTAAAAAAATGTCAGAAATAGAACAAAAACAACTAATTCATGCAGAACTATATCAATTACCAATACCAAAAGTCAAAATGGTTCTTAAAAGAGATATACTGATATACTGATAAAAGCTGTTACAACTTACCAACATCAAATGAGGTTGCAATGGTCTTTTAAAAGGACAAGGGATGACCACCATTTCAGAGGGATATTAGAATATATCCCAGAAATGAGGAGCAACCTTACATCAACATAAGTATCTTAAGTACTAGCTTAGATCAAATGACATATCCTATTTTTTACCCCAAAGGAGAATCCAGATGGCAACCCAAATTAACACTTGACAGTTACCAAAATTCTAAAGTACATGTCAGAAATCATATTTCCATGCTTAAATTTAAAGTGGCTCAAACTGCCATTCAGGATGGATTTAATCCCATTTTATGTGATGGAAAACTGAGACAATAATGGATCATTGATTCATATTTGCAAGTTGAGGCAAATAATTTAAATTTCATCAAATATCAACAAGATAAACTACAAGTAGAACAGTATTGTGGACTGATGGATTATGTCGCTGAGGTAGCTACAAGCAGAGAGCTGCCAGCTGGCAAAGCCATAATTTTACCTCCTTCTTTCCAAGGATCTCCTCGCAATATGCGAGAAAAATAAAATTATGCTATGGCTATTGTAACTAAATTTGGGAAACCAGATGTATTTATTACATTTACATGTAATTCACAATGGCCAGAGATTGGACAGAATCTGCTAATTGGACAAACTGCTTCCGATAGACCAGATTTAGTGGCAAGAGTCTTCAAAATCAAATTAACTGAATTAATACGTGACATAACCATAACTCAGTTATTTGGCAAATGTCTGGCTTATGTTTATACCATAGAATTTCAAAAAAGAGGACTTCCACATGCACATATTCTTATAATTCTTCAAGAGAAATATAAATTGCATACTGGTGATAAAGTGGATTCAGTGATTATTGCTGAACTACCAGATCCAGAAATACATGGTAGACTATATGAGATTGTAACCCATAGCATGATTCATGGGTCATGTGGAGATATTAATCCACAATCACCATGTATGGAAATAAAAAAATGCACTAAATAATTTCCAAAAGATTATAGAGACAAAACTTATGTTAATTGTGATGGCTATCCATTATATAGAAGAAGAGAAGGCCAAAATGCCATTATTTGTGGGGAAAAAGTTGATAACAGATATGTGGTGCCATACAATCCACATTTGCTCATGAAGTATAATGCACACATTAATGTGGAAGCTTGCACTTCTATAAAATCCATTAAACATGTCTACAAATATATATACAAAGGCTATGACACAGCTACTGTAGTGGTCAGAAGTGCAGAAAATCCAGAACAAACTGAGTTATTACATGATGAACTTGCATCTCATGTAGAAGATTGCTATGTAAGTGCGCCAGGAGCACTGTGTCGTCTTCTAAAATTTTAAATGCATGATCGCTCACATGCAGTATATCGATTAGCTGTACATTTGCCCCAAAGACACTTAGTTTACTTTAATGTTGGAAATGAAAGAAGTGCTTTGGCACAAAGTGAGCTTTGCCAAACTACACTAACTGCGTGGTTTCAATTAAATTGTACTGACTTGGAGGCAAAGGAATCGTTATACATTGACATTCCATATCATTATGTTTTTTTTTGTTTGTTTGTTTTTTTAATTCATATAGACATTCACAGAATAAACATGACAATACATAGTATATACTTCATACATATTGTACATTTGATAAGCAGATAAAAGTGAACTTCAAGAATAAAATTATTGTTTTTATAATGTACAATATTACATCCATACTCAACTTTCTTTCTTTTTACTGAGGTTAAGAAAAAAAAATGCCTATGCTATCTTACATTTAAAATAAAGGAAACAATAGACAGTCATATGTTTTTGTATTCCTGTATATATTTTTCCCATATTGACCAATCTATAAAAGTGTTACTTTTAATAGTGCCTGTTTGAATCCAATCTGTTTCTAACTCGTAATTTCTTGTAACTATATTTACCACCTCTGACTATGTGGGGATCTGGATATTTTCCAATGTTTCAGGATAATCTTTTTTGCTATCAACAGAATATATAATATTACATTTTAAGACCTGGGGGAGAGATATTCATTTCTAGCTGTAAAATCATCTGTTCTATATTGAGCGATCCTTCTTGTCTTATTATTTTATTGATTTGCTATCTGCAATGAAGCCAAAAAGGTTACATTTTTTCACACTCCCACCACATGTGAAGGAGGGATCCCTGCTTATCGCAACTTCTCCAGCACTTAGATGGAGAGGTATTTTCAAATCTGTTTAAATCTACAGGAATTAAGTACCATCTTTGAATGATTTTGCAGAAAATGTCATTATTTGATGGACCTAAAGAAGATCTTTTCACCAATTGACATGCTTTATACCATGTATTGATTGTCCATTCTTTATTTAAATCTCTCTCCCAGGTCTTGATCTTAGTTGTTTCATCTAATCTTACAGAACTATTAATAATTTTTTGGCACCTTGAAATTAAATGGGTTTTGTTTTTTGAGTGTACTAGTTTCTCAAATGGAGTTTGCTCGTTCATGTTATTCAATTTATAGCCTTTTTTTGATAGATCTTTTTAAATAATTGAGTAATGTAACCAATTTAAGTTCTTAATATTTAACTTTTTCAATAGATTTTCCAAGCTAAGTAAATTTCCATTCATGTATAGGTCCCCCACTATTTTTATTTCATTCTTTTTATTACTTATACTATTGTATATGTTGTTCACCCCCTTCATTAACTCAATTGGAGCTCCTAATGATGGATTATTAAGTAAGTTCAACCTTATTTTATTCTTATTCCAGAACTGTATCAGGGACTTAATACCTCTTGATAAGTTTGTTATCATACTTTTTTTTGGCTGTAAAAGCCAAATGATCGTATGTAGAGGAAATGGGTTAAAAAAACTCTTGTTCTATCTTATACTAAACCATTTTCAGGTTTGGTATAAGATAGGTTTCCCCCCCCCTGGTAAAGGTATTTATTTATCATTTTCTGAAGATCTTTTAATATGTCATTTGGGACTATTTCTGGAATTGCTCTAAAATGTATGTAATTCTAGGTATTATTGACATTTTTACTATTGCAATTCTCGCTGACCAGCACGTCTTTTAGTCGCACCATTCTTTCAATAGAGATCTAATTTGGTTACTTATATGTTCCAAATTCACTTTCATTAATTACTTATCCCATTTGAAATAAAGTCTGTCTTTTGGTAGTTTATTTTTAATTATGATAAATGGCCATATTCTTGGATTTTTTTTCCAAATAATATAAAGATTTGTCTGCATCTGTGAACGTATCAATAATATCGTCCGCAAAAAGTTGTATTTTATTTTCACGTTTTCCAACAGTAACGGGCTTTATTTCAATTGAGTCTTTTATCAGTTGAGCCAGTGTCTTTGTAAACAGTATGAATAATAGAGGGGATAGTGGGCATCCTTGGCGAATGCCATTTGATATTACAAACTTATCTGTTTCATAACCAATTCCAACAATTAATGCCTTAAGGCATGTATATAAAGCACATATGGCTTTTAGTCCAAAGTTAGCAAAGCCAAACTTTATCAACACTGCTTTTAAAAAGTCCCGGCTAACTCTGTCAAATACTTTTTCGGCATCTAATGACAGAGCCTGCATGGGACTTTTATTTTTTTAACATAGGATATTACATCCATAAATCATCTAGTGCTTACTGAAGTTTGTCTTCCAGATATAAAGCCAGTTTGGTCTGGATGAATTAGCTTCCATATGATTGTATTTAATCTATCAGACAGTATTTTGGAATAGATGTATGTTTATGTTGCTATTTAGAAGCGATATAGGTCTATATTTTCGAAAACATTCAGGTTTTTTTTATCAGGTTTTAGAATGTTAATTCTTCTTGCTTTTAACAGCTCTAGTAAAATCTCTCCTGTAGATTTTATTTTGTTAAGCATATTATACAAATGAGTTACTAATTCTATTGAGAAAAGTTTATAATAGTGGTTGTCAAAACCATCTATTCCTGGTGCTTTGTTGGTTTTTACATTATTAATTACAGATATTTAGTGATGTCGCGAACATAAAATTTTGGGTTTGCGAACAGCGGACTCGAACTTCCGTCAAATGTTCGCGAACGGGCGAACATCGGCGAACCCCATAGACTTCAATGGGCAGGCGAATTTCAAAACCCACAAGGACTCTTTCTGGCCACAATAAAAAGTTGTTTCAAGGGGACTAACACCTGGACTGTGGCATGCCGGAGGGGGATCCATGGCAAAACTCCCACGGAAAATTACATAGTTTATGCAGAGTCTGGTTTTAAGCCATAAAGGGCATAAATCACCAAACATTCCTAAATTGTTTGGAATAACATGCTTTAAAACATCAGGTATGATGTTGTATCGATCAGGTAGTGTAAGGGTTACACCCGCTTTACAGTAACAGACCAATCTCCCCTTTTAATGCACCGCAAACAACCACAAACAGTCCCTTAGCACAACTGCAAACTCCCCATTTGCACAAGGTTGGATACCAAGCTAGCCATGTCCCGTTCCTTGTCGTCACTGATGTCATTGAAGGTCTCTTCCTCCACCCAGCCACCAAGGGTCCCCGAAAGGTGTCAACGAGCCCCCTGGGATGCCTGCTGTGTTTGGTCCTCCACCTCCTCAAAGCCACCTTCCTCCTCAGACTCCTCTTCTTCAGACTCCCAGAGTCTGGGGGCTTCCACTGCCCAGCATGGAAGATTATACACAGAACAGAGTCTGGGGGCTTCCACTGCCCAGCATGGAAGATTATACACAGGTCAGAGTCTGGGGGCTTCCACTGCCCAGCATGGAAGATTATACACAGGTCAGAGTCTGGGGGCTTCCACTGCCCAGCATGGAAGATTATACACAGGTCAGAGTCTGGGGGCTTCCACTGCACAGCATGGAAGATTATACGCGTTGCCTCTGTCTGCGTTATTATGAGGTGTGTACTGTTAAGTAGTACTATTCCTATCGGTTTAATCCCTGTTACGTCCACTATCGGGGACGTGTATATGGCATGTATTTTTGGAAGCAGGAGATGGAAAAAGATGCTTGGTCGGTCCTCCCACTTCAATTTTGAGCCACGTATTCCATGCTTGGCAGCCGTCACCAGGTTTACCCAATGCGCAGTGTACGTGATATACCTGCCCTGACCATGCTTTGCAGACCAGGTATCAGTGGTCAGATGGACCCTTGCCCCAACACTGTGTGCCAGAGATGCCATTACTTCCTTTTGCACAATCGAGTACAGGTTGGGGATTGCCTTTTGTGCAAAGAAATTTCGGCCGGGTACCTTCCACTGCGGTGTCCCAATAGCTACAAATTTTTTGAACGCCTCAGACTCCACCAGCTTGTATGGTAAAAGCTGGCGGGCTAAGAGTTCAGACAAGCCAGCTGTCAGTTGCCGGGCAAGGGGGTGACTTTGTGACATTGGCTTCTTACGCTCAAACATGTCCTTGACAGACACCTGACTGTGGGCAGATGAGCAGGGACTGCTCAGGGCGAGACACGAAGTGGCGGATGGTTGAGAGGGGGCAAGCAGGGCAGTAGTCGTTGACGTGGCTGAAGATGCTGGACCAGGAGGAGGATGGCGGCTTTGACTTTGTGTGCTGCTTGTACTCATGTGTTGATCCCATAGACTTTTGTGATGTGACATCATGTGCCTTCGCAAAGAAGTTGTACCTAGGTGGATGTTGGACTTCCCACAACTCAGTTTCTTTTCGCACAGGTTGCAAATGGCATCGCTGTTGTCACAGGCAGACACACCAAAATATTGCCACACTGCTGAGCTCTGCAATGACGGCATTCTGGTGGTGGCAACAGCATGCGTTGACTGGCGTGCTGTCTGGCTGACCCCCGGTGCCGATGCATGCTGTCTGACTGTACCACTAGCTACTTGCGACAACCTCCCCCTGCTTCCAACTCGTCTCCTCCTCCTCTCTGTCTCCCTATCTGAACTTTCCTCCTGTTCTTCTTCTCTTATAGCCGGCACCCATGTGAGATCCACGGACGCATCGTCATCATCAACCGCTTCACTTGTATCTGACAACTCAACAAAGGAAGCAGCACCGGGTACAACATCATCATCATCAGACAGTACGTCCATGTGTGTAATGCTACCTGACTCGGACATATCCCTGTTATCTACATCCTCTGGCACTAATGTTTGTGCATCACTCACTTCTTCCAACGGATGTGTAAATAACTCTGCTGACGGATCAAGTGAAGCGGCTGTGGTGACTGGAGAGGTGCCCGAAGCTAAGCTGGAGGAGGATGGTGCGTCTAGGTTCCGAGCCGAAGCTGTAGAAGATTGGGTGTCCTGTGTTAGCCAGTCAACCATGTCCTCAGAACTTTTCAAGTTCAGGGTATGTTGCCTCTGAAAACTGGGCAATATTCTAGGGCCAAAGGGAATCACAGCACCAAGACGGCCCCTGCGGGGTGGCCTGTCTCTGCCTGTCATTTTTTTTTTCCGATTAGTGGTACTATGCGTGCAAGCTACTGTGACACCAGATATGAGTGTCACTGTGCACTGGCAAAAGTTGGCAAAGAAGATGCAATAGGCTTCACACACACGCCTGTAGGCAGGCAACTGATATTCAATCGATTACAGTCAAAAAAGTGTTGTTTTATGTCACTGAGCACAATATAATCTGTGAGCCTGACACAGGCAGGCAACTGAAATTAGATTACAGGAAAAAAATGGTTGTTTTCAATGTATGTTACACCACCAGGTATGAGTAGTGAAAATAAGCACAATATAAGCTGTTAGGTGTTAGCCTGTCACACACACACGCTGGCAGGCCGGCATAGATTACACAAAAAAATTCTAAATTAAAATAAATGATGTTCAAAGTTTCCTCAATGATAAAGTATAGGGGGCGAACCGAAAAGCGCATGTGTTCGCCGTTTGCGGCGAACGCGAACATGCGAAAATCGCTGCGAGTAGTTTTCCGGCGAACTGTACGGGACATCACTACTGATATTATCTCTTCTCGAGAGATTACCTTATTTAGAAATTCTAAATCTTCTTATATTTTTGGTAAATTTATCCTTGATAGAAATACCTTAATTTGTGCTATATTTGGTTTTACAAAACCCTTTTCAATTCCAAATTTTACTTTTTACCTTTTAGGTTGATAGTAAGGTTTGTTATCAAAACCTTTCAAAAAGTCTTTTTTTTTTTCTTTAGTTTGTTTGCTAGGTATTTTCCAGCTCTATTACTCAAAAAATTATGTTGTTGCTGAAAGCACCACAATAATCAATCTGTTTGGTTTTGTAAGATCTTTTTTATTAGGAGATTTATTTCATTAATACTATTAAGATATAGTTTATTGGGGGTTAGTTTATTGTGCTTCTCAAATACAGTTCTCTGAGAATGTTACCATTTCTTTTCCTAATCTTTGCTATCTTCCATGGCTTTCTTTTAGTATACTGTTGGCTGTCCTTAATACATAACATAATCATGGAATGATCAGACCAGGAAAATGATTTTTATATCGACTGATTTGATAATATTAATCTGAAAAAAAAAAATCTATTCTCGAGTACGAGTTGTGTCTTCTTGAAAATAAACTAAATTCTCTAGTTTCTGGATTGAATAATCTCCAAAGATTGTATAGTTTATAACTCAATATTTCTTTATGAATTTTTTGAGCTATATTGTTTATAATTCTGTCTGATTTAAGTGTTTTTTCTGATGTCCTATCTTTTTTTAAATTTATAATCGTGTTATTGTCTCCACATAATATTGTTGCACCTTTTTTTACCTTGTTAACCATCCTTAAAATCATTTTTAGAAAATATATTTGTTTCTTATTATATTTATATAATAACTAAGATTAGATCAATATTATTTATTTTCACAATCCAAATAATGAAGCGGGCTTCAGGGTCAATTATTTTATATTGTTCTTGGATATTTAAATGTTTACTAAATATAATAGACTGGCGACTTGCCCGTCAAAAAATTACTGCAATAAGATTGTGAGACAGGTAATGTTGTTTGAGTGCAAAATTAATTTTGTTGGTGTTTTAAGATCCTTCGGCACTCATTGCGAGACTCGCGCTGAGCGCCTTCGCCGCTCATCGCGTGACTTGCAATGAGCGCCTTCAGCGCTCATTGGGAGGCTCTTGGTTGTTTGTGTGCTATGAGCAGCGTTGGTGTTTTTTTTGGTATGGCAATGAATAATTAATAAAATAAGAAATTAATATACTTTACCTATTGTGAAGTAATATATGCAGGAAGCATTGTGTTGAAGAGCTTGTAATCTGTTTTCATGTTGCTGCATCATCAGTGCTGTAGAGCTGCTGTGTAAGCGACATGAATGTGTGCGTGCGCGAGGCAAATCCGTTAGGGTAGCTGTGTACTTCCGGACTGTATAAGTTATTGTTGTAAAATGGCGCCTAATGTGTGGTATGCGGCTGTGGCTGATTTACCGTCCTTGTATTCTGATGTCGTCCGACTTTTTCGGAAAATTCGTAGGTGGTGTTTTGCATGTTTAGGGTCCTTTAGCCTCGTTTTCGGTTTGTTCGGTGGCCATTTTTTCTCTCGCTTAGGTGATTTTCGGGTGTCTAAACTCCGAAATTTGGACTTAAATCGAGGTGTAACTTCACTTGCAGAGGTCCTGGGTGCCCCCTCTTGCTGTGGGTAAGCTTTTTATGTGTTTGTTGTGTGTATTTATTGTGCTTCTAATGTTTTTGGGGTCGCGCGGGTTGCGTCCTTGTTTTTGGATCTCGTACGTCTTTTTCAGGAAATCCATAGGTGTTTGGTGGTGTTTTGCGTCTTTAGAGTGCTGTAGCCTCGTTTTCGTTTTTTTTCGGAGGCCATTTTTTCTCTCTCTTAGGGGATTTTTGGGTGTTTCGTATTTTGCTTTCGTAAATCCGTAAATTTTGCGAGGTCCGCAGTTGCTTGCAAGGAGCACCTTGGGCACTCCTTGCCAGCAACTGCGGCCCTCGCTATGCTCGCGCAGCGTTAGCAACAGCTTGCATGCTCACAACTATATATGTGATACCACTCTGGTTTTTGTTTTATAGAACGAGTCAATGGAATCAAAGAAGTTTTTGTTTCTAAGTTTATATTTAGTATCCAGCCTCCAATGGGTCTCTTGGAGACAAATTATGTCTGTTTTGATTTTTAAAAAGTTAAACATAATAAAAACTTTTTGAGGGGAATTAAGACCCTGCACTAGTGATGTCGCGAACATCAAATTTTCGGTTCGCGAACTGCGGACGCAAATTTCATCAAATGTTCGCGAACGAGCGAACATCGGCGAACCGCCATAGACTTCAATGGGCAGGCGAATTTCAAAACCCACAGGGACTCTTTCTGGCCACAATAGTGATGGGAAAGTTGTTTCAAGGGGACTAACACCTGGACTGTGGCATGCCGGAGGGGGATCCATGGCAAAACTCCCACGGAAAATTACATAGTTTATGCAGAGTCTGGTTTTAAGCCATAAAGGGCATAAATCACCTAACATTCCTAAAGTGTTTGGAATAACATGCTTTAAAACATCAGGTATGATGTTGTATAGATCAGGTAGTGTAAGGGTTACACCCGCTTCACAGTAACAGACCAATCTCCCCGTTTAATGCACCGCAAACAACCGCAAACAGTCCCTTTGCACAACCGCAAATTTCCCATTTGCACAAGGTTGGATACCAAGCTAGCCATGTCCCGTTCCTTGTCCTCACTGATATCATTGAAGGTCTCTTCCTCCACCCAGCCACCAAGGGTCCCCGAAAGGCGACAACAAGCCCCCTGGGACGCCTGCTGTGTTTGGTCTTCCACCTCCTCAAAGCCACCTTCCTCCTCAGACTCCTCTCTCTGCGTTGCCTCTGTCTGCATTATTATAAGGTGTGTACTGTTAAGTAGTACTATTCCTATCGGTTTAATCCCTGTTACGTCCACTATTAGGGGACGTGTATATGGCATTGATTTTTGGACAAGGAGATGGAAAAAGATGCTTGGTCGGACCTCCTACTTCGAATTTGGGGCACTGCACGTGCAATGTAATGTGCCACCAGATACGAGTGGTGTATTAAGTTGTACTATTTATTCCTATCAGTTTGATACCTGTTACGTCACCTATCAGGGGACGTGTATATGGCATGGATTTTTGGAACAGGGAGATGGAAAAAGATGCTTGGTCGGTCCTCCCACTTCGAATTTGGGGCACTGCGCTTGCAATCTAAGGTGCCACCAGATAGGAGTGGTGTGTTCAGTTGTACTATTTATTTCTATCAGTTGTGGTGAAGTGCCACCAGGGGTCAGAAGAGAGCTCTTTAAGACTTTTCCCCAGGAGTGAGAGAGTTAACAAATTGCTCAAAAGGCAGGGTGTGGCTGCAATCAAGGAGCTGCTACCTTCAGTTGGAGGATTGTTTGGAAGTGTGGAACCTGTGAATAGAAAGCCTGAGACAGCTCTGTGTGGCGAGAGAGAGGTCAGGGAGACCTGGAAAGCCAGTCTGGCTGCCCGATAGTGTACAGCCAGCTCAGTTGAGAGACATTGAGAAGAGTGTCCAGCGTGTTTGGAGAGGTCAAAGAGACACAGCTCCTCTGCAGATGGAGTGCAGATCCTGAAGGGAGTGGACTCTAAAACAGGCAAGTGTGCAGGCCTGTGTTTTGGACTATATTATGAACTGCAGAGCAGAGCAGTGAGGGAACTGCAAATAAAAGTATAGGTAGTGCTTCAAAGAGGAGCTAGGATTTATTTTCTTTTGATTATTTTCTTTAATGCTGACAAATAAAGCGCAAGTTCTGTTAAACCTTACAAAAGGCTCCAGAGTACTCTATTGTGGTGCTGGAAAAGAAGGCACGGATCCTGATAGTGGCAGTGAATCTGTCACACAGTTTAATACCTGTTCCGTCACCTATCAGGGGACGTGTATATGGCATGGATTTTTGGAACAGGGAGATGGAAAAAGATGCTTGGTCGGTCCTCTCACTTCAAATTTGGGGCACTGCGCGTGCAATCTAAGGTGCCACCAGATAGGAGTGGTGTGTTCAGTTGTACTATTTATTCCTATCAGTTTAATACCTGTTACGTCACCTATCAGGGGACGTGTATATGGCATGGATTTTTGGAACAGGGAGATGGGAAAAGATGCTTGGTCGGTCCTCCAACTTCAAATTTGGGGCACTGCGCGTGCAATCTAAGGTGCCACCAGATAGGAGGGGTGTGTTCAGTTGTACTATTTATTCCTATCGGATTCAATAAAGCCAATAAACCTGGCCCGTTACTAGCCAGGAAACTCCAAACCAAAACAACACAAAATAGGATACTTCAAATTAAGACCTCGAAGGGAGAAAAAACAACAAACCCAAATAAGATTCAGAAGATTTTTACTAAATTTTACAATACCCTTTAGAAGGCAACAAAACACATAGATCTACACAAAATGAGGGGATTTCTTAATTCCTGTGATCTCCCCTTAATAGAAGAAAATTACTTAGAGACTTTGAATGCCAAAGTGACTCTAGAGGAAGTGAGAAAAGCAGTCCAGAACCTCAAACCTGGTAAGTCACCAGGCCCAGACGGGTACACCAATTTATATTATAAAAAATGTATAACATATTAGGCCTGCACTTGGTCACTCTAACAGAGTTCTAGAAGGCAAGCAAACACCAGCAGAGCTGAACAGGGCAGATATCGCTCTATTCCCTAAGGAGGGTCGAGATGCCCTAGAACCAAAAAACTACAGGCCAATATCATTAAACTGTGATACAGCGATCCTGTCAAAAATCATAGAGGATAGAATGTCATGCTTCTTGCCTAAGTTAATACATAATGACCAAGTAGGCTTTGTCTCCCACAGGCAAGCGGGAGACAACATTAGAAAAGTCATGAACCTACTGTACCACACCAAAGCCTCTAAAATTCAAGCCTGTCTTATGGCCTTTGACATTGAAAAGGTGTTTGATTCCCTGGAGTGGACTTACCTATACGCCACGCTTGAAAAATTTGGTATTAAAGGCCATTTCATAAATCTCATACACTCATTATACAAATCATCCAGGGCAAGGTTACAGATTCCGGGAGATGAGAGATCCTTAATTAAAATAGAAAGAGGAACAAGTCAGGGGTGTCCCCTTTCTCCCCTTCTATTCGCAATAGCAATAGAACCCCTGGCTTAGACAATTAGGGCCAACCCTGCGATCACAGGCATAAAAATAGGCCAAAACTTGTCTATTTGCAAACAACCTGCTGTGTATGCTCTCAAACCCTACCCAATCGGTCCCATTGTTGATTAAAACTATGGAGGAGTTTGGTCAGTTTTCTTGCCTTAAACTGAACATAGAGAAGACAGAAGCACTAGCGATTATTGTGTCGCTTTACAAATATAAAACATGTGTTACTGGTTGAAGCGACACTGGGGGGAGGACCAGAGTGGGGGAGCCCTGGAGAACCTTCAGAAGCACCCGGCGGCAAAATCATCCCAGGAAAGCAGAGGTCGCTTACTGAAGCCTGCCCTAGGGAAACCCAAGGGTGATTGCCAAAGTTAGATATTGTAAATAATAAGCTAATACTGCTGGAGGGATGATAGCTAATAGGACTTTGGTGTTTCCTGCAGATATACTCTTTACTATTGTCTGTTTTACCATGTTTTAGGTATCTCTTAAATTGCAATCACAGTAAAAAATAAGAAAAATGATTAACCTAAAAAGTAAAAATAAGAAGGAATAGCCAGCTAACTTTCACAAAATGTCTTTATTGTAAATATGTATTTTTGCACAACTGTTATGCAAGACTGTTCAAAAATGCTTTATTTTTCATTACATGCTGTACGCCTTCTGACAATAAAATAATTTAAATGCAAAAATTAGGTATTGTTGCAGCGACCAGAAAAATTGCTGTTAGTTTGCCAGGCAGAAAGTGCCCTAAAACATTGCGTCTTGAACCCTAGTTGGTGGCGGATAAGTCACGCAAGTCATCCGGCATTCAGGAATAAAATACAGCAGCGTGTGGACCATTATTAGCTCAAGGCAGCTCATCTATCAGGCCTTTTTTAATCGAATGTATCGCCCACTGTCAGTCCCTTTGGGATCCATCCCTCATTCATCTTAATAAAGGTGAGGTAATCTAGACTTTTTTGACCTAGGCGACTTCTCTTATCAGTGACAAAACCTCCTGCTGCACTGAAGGTCCTTTCTGACAGGACACTTGAAGCGGGGCAGGACAGAAGTTCTATGGCAAACTGGGATAGCTCAGGCCACAGTGCAAGCTTGCACACCCAGTAGTCAAGGGGTTCATCGCTCCTCATAGTGTCGATATCTGCAGTTAAGGCGAGGTAGTCTGTTACCTGACGGTCGAGTCGTACTCTGAGGGTGGACCCCGAAGGGCTGTGGCGATGCATAGGACTTAGAAAGCTCTGCATGTCCTCCATCAACAACATGCCTGTAAAGCTTCCTCTCCTTGCCGGCGTGGTCATGGGAGGAGGAGGATTATGTTCACCTCTTCCGCTGTTAGATTGCCTTTGTGCTCTGACATCACCCTTAAACGCTGTGTAAAGCATACTTTTTAATTTATTTTGTAAGTGCTGCATCCTTTCCGACTTGTGGTAATTTGGTAACATTTCAGGCACTTTCTGCTTATACCGGGGGTCTAGTAGCGTGGACACCCAGTACAGGTCATTCTCCTTTATCCTTTTTATACGAGGGTCCCTCAACAGGCACTGTAACGGAGTTGGAACACGCAGTCCAATATCTCTGCTGGTATACGGTACAATACCCAAGAGGCAATACAGTTTCACCATCCCCGACCTCCCATATTGGACGACACACAATTTTGGAGTCAAATGAATACTGACTTTATTTTGTTATGTGCAGAAATATTTATACACATCTCTTCCCACAGGCAATCCACATCCCCCATAGTTGGCCACACAATACACATAGAGAGAACAATAAGTGGGTCACACCTCCCCTAGGCTGCCTGGCAACTTTGATACAATCAGACAATGATTAAATCAGCCTTCTTTGTTCTTATCTGAGAATGAAAACACTTTATACAATCGACTCCCTTATCTCTGAAGTCTCTGTAATAGGATTATCTATTAGCCTAGGTCTGCAATAGTCTGGCTAATATTCTGCAGAGCATAAACCAACATACATATAATATAACAGTATTTTAACCAAGAATTAAATAACCATAAAACAGGGTAAAACAGTGATGGGTTCCGTTACAGGCACGACAGCATGAAAGACCCCATTTGCACAAGGTTGGATGTCGAGCTAGTCATGTCCCGTTCCTCGTCCTCAGTGATCTCACTGAAGGTATGTTTTTCCCCCCAGCCACGTCCAACACCACGGGTACCAGATAGGTGACAACGAGCACCCTGGGATGCCTGTTGTGGTTGGTCTTCCTCCTCCTCCTGAAAGCCACATTCCTCCTCTGACTCCTCTTCCTCACAATCCTCTTCCAGTGTTGCCGCAGGTCCAGCAAGCGATGCTGATAAGGCTGTTTTTGGTGGTGATGGTGACCACAACTCTTCCTCTTCCTCTTCACGCTCATCTATGGCCTGATCCAGCACTCTTCGCAGGGCACGCTCCAGGAAGAAAACAAATGGTATGATGTTGCTGATGGTGCCCTCGGTGCGACTGACCAGGTTTGTCACCTCCTCAAAAGGACGCATAAGCCTACAGGCATTGCGCATGAGCGTCCAGTAACGTGGCAAAAAATCCCCAGCTCCGAAGAGGCTGTCCTAGCACCCCGGTCATACAAATACTCGTTAACGGCCATTTCTTGTTGGAGCAGGCGGTCGAACATTAGGAGTTTTGAATTGGGCTCTCTAAAATCAAGCGCCTCGCTGGCATGTTGTTTCGCCACTGGATATCTGTAAAGTGCGCCATGGCCGTGTAGGAACGCCTGAAATGGCCACACACCTTCCTGGCCTGCTTCAGGACGTCCTGTAAGCCTGGGTGCTTATGCACAAAGCGTTGTACATTCAGATTACACACATGTGCCATGCACGGCACATGTGTCAACTTGCCCAAATTCAATGCCGCCAACAAATTTCTTCCGTTGTCACAAACCACTTTGCGGATCTCCAGTTGGTGCGGAGTCAGCCACTGATCCACATGTGTGTTCAGGGCGGACAGGAGTGCTGGTCCGGTGTGACTCTCTGTTTTCAGGAAAGTCAACCCCAAGACGGCGTGACACTGCCGTATCCGGGATGTGGAATAGTACCTGTGGAGCTGGGGGGGTGCCGTTGATGTGGAGCAAGACATAGCAGCAGCAGAAGAGGACTCAGCCGAGGAGGTTATGGAAGAGGATGGAGTAGGAGGAGTAGAGGAGGTGGCAGCAGGCCTGCCTGCAAGTTGTGCGGTGTCACCAACTCCTCTGCAGAGCCACGTATTCCATGCTTGGCAGCCGTTACCAGGTTTACCCAATGCGCAGTGTACGTGATATACCTGCCCTGACCATGCTTTGCAGACCAGGTATCAGTGGTCAGATGGACCCTTGCCCCAACACTGTGTGCCAGAGATGCCATTACTTCCTTTTGCACAATCTAGTACAAGTTGGGGATTGCCTTTTGTGCAAAGAAATTTCAGCCGGGTACCTTCCACTGCGGTGTCCCAATAGCTACAATTTTTTTGAATGCCTCAGACTCCACCAGCTTGTATGGTAAAAGCTGGCGGGCTAAGAGTTCAGACAAGCCAGCTGTCAGTTGCCGGGCAAGGGGGTGACTTTGTGACATTGGCTTCTTACGCTCAAACATGTCCTTGACAGACACCTGACTGTGGGCAGATGAGCAGGGACTGCTCAGGGCGAGACACGGAGTGGCGGATGGTTGAGAGGGGGCAAGCAGGGCAGCAGTGGTTGACGTGGCTGAAGATGCTGGACCAGGAGGAGGATGGCGGCTTTGACTTTGTGTGCTGCTTGTACTCATGTGTTGATCCCATAGACTTTTGTAATGTGACATCATGTGCCTTCGCAAAGAAGTTGTACCTAGGCGGGTGTTGGACTTCCCACAACTCAGTTTCTTTTCGCACAGGTTGCAAATGGCATCACTGTTGTCACAGGCAGACACACAAAAAAATTGCCACACTTCTGAGCTCTGCAATGACGGCATTCTGGTGGTGGCAACAGCATGCGTTGACTGGTGTGCTGTCTGGCTGACCCCGGGTGCCGATGCATGCTGTCTGACTGTGCCACTACCTACTTTCGACGACCTCCCCCTGCTTCCAACTCGTCTCCTCCTCCTCTCTGTCTCCCTATCTGAACTTTCCTCCTGTTCTTCTTCTCTTATAGCGGGCACCCACGTGACATCCACGGACGCATCATCATCATCAACCGCTTCACTTGTATCTGACAACAAAGGAAGCAGCACCGGGTACAACATCATCATCATCATCAGACCGTACGTCCATGTGTGTAATGCTGCCTGATTGGGACATCCCTGTTATCTACATCCTCTGGCACTAATGTTTGTGCATCACTCATTTCTTCCAACGGATGTGTAAATAACTCTGCTGACGGATCAAGTGAAGCGGCTGTGGTGCTAGTGTTGATGGTGGTGGCAGGCGGGCGAGTGGTAACTGGAGAGGTGCCCGAAGCTAAGTTGGAGGAGGATGGTGCGTCTAGGTTCCGAGCCGAAGCTGTAGAAGATTGGGTGTCCTGTGTTAGCCAGTCAACCATGTCCTCAGAACTTTTCAAGTTCAGGGTATGTTGCCTCTGAAAACTGGGCATTATTCTAGGGCCAAAGGGAATCACAGCACCACCACAACGACGGCCCCTGCGGGGTGGCCTGCCTCTGCCTGTCATTTTTTTTCCGATTAGTGGTACTATGCGTGCAAGCTACTGTGACACCAGATATGAATGTCACTGTGCACTGGCAAAAGTTGGCAGTGTAGGCGCTGTAGGCCTCACACACACGCCTGTAGGCAGGCAACTGATATTCAATCGATTACAGTCAAAAAAGGTGCTTTTATGTCACTGTACACTAGGTTGCACCAGATATGAGTGTCACTGTGCACTGGCAAAAGTTGGCAGAGTAGGCTCTGTAGGCCTCACACACACGCCTGTAGGCAGGCAACTGATATTCTATCGATTACAGTCAAAAAAGGGTTCTTTTATGTCACTGTACACTAGGTTGCACCAGATATGAGTGTCACTGTGCACTGGCAAAAGTTGGCAGAGTAGGCGCTGTAGGCCTCACACACACACGCCTGTAGGCAGGCAACTGATATTCAATTGATTACAGTCAAAAAAGGGTTCTTTTATGTCACTGTACACTAGGTTGCACCAGATATGAGTGTCACTGTGCACTGGCAAAAGTTGGCAGAGTAGGCGCTGTAGGCCTCACACACACGCCTGTAGGCAGGCAACTGATATTCAATCGATTACAGTCAAAAAAGGGTTCTTTTATGTCACTGTACACTAGGTTGCACCAGATATGAGTGTCACTGTGCACTGGCAAAAGTTGGCAGAGTATATATATATTATATATATATATATATTTCACTGAGCACAATATAAGCTGTTAGGTGTTAGCCTGTCACACACACACGCTGGCAGGCAGTCATATGCAATTAGATTACACAGAAAAAAATAATAAAATAAAATAAATGATGTTCTAGCCCTAAAAAGGGCTTTTTGGGTGGCTGTCCTTGCAGCAGATATCAGATGAGTCCTTCAGGTCTGTAGTGGAAGCTAAATACACAGCCTTGCTATTTCCCTATTAAATCAGCAGCAGCTACAATATCTGTCCTCTCTCAATGAATGTAGCTTCAGAATGATTCTAAAATGGATGCTGTCCTTCAGATGGAAGGCTCTGGAAGGGAGTGTATGCTGCTGATTGGCTGGAATATGTCTGCTGACAGTGAGGTGCAGGGTCAAAGTTTCCTCAATGATAAAGAATAGGGGGTGGCCCGAAAAGCGCATGTGTTCACCGTCCGCTGCGAGCGCGAACATGCCAAAATCGCCTCGAATAGTCTGCGGGCGAACTGTTTGGGACATCACTACCTTGCACATTAACAGATACTATTTTAATCACCATCTCTCTTTCTAATTCTATCTTGTTTCCTTTTAGCTATTTGCTTTATTTTCATCTCATTAACCACAAGTAAAACATTTATACCATCACACATTCTTATTTTATTTTGGGAACCTATTTCCCCAAAATTCCCTTCTATAGCAAGGTATGTTGATTAACAAAGAAAATGATAGGTCTTCCTTTTAAGGAGGCCATCGTAGTAACATTATCTTATATCATTAAACAATGTCAATACATTTAATGTTTTCTCTCATAAACGTAGACAGATATAACCATATAACCCTTTGGTCCATAAGAATTTCCTCTAATGATAAAGCATACATTATAGTAATCTTAGTATAAGTTATCTTCAACTTATTTCTTATATGTGTTCTCTTTCCCTCTTTCAGAAAAGGGGAAAAAGGGGTGAAAGGAGATCAGTGTTTCATTTATCTTCCCCCAAAACTTTTGTGCCCTTTGGGTAACATATTCAGGGGGGGAAATCAGGTGAAATAGGATTATGTGAGATATTATTTAAGCCACGGATTTCCTCTAGTGTTCTATACATCTAATAGATTTTTAATTATAATTGTATTCATTCATTATTGTGTAATTTAACTCCCAGTGATCCAGTTATAACTAACTTACTATTAAAAATGTATGTTTAAGTGTTAAGTCCCCTTAGCTCTTTAACCACCTACTCCCCGTTGCTCCAGTCCATCCCCATGACCACATATTCTTTCAGTCATGCGAAATGGAAGAGAGGAAGGGGGATAGGGAGAGATAAAGAGTTCTCCCTTAAATTTGTGTGACATCTATTGTATTTATATTTACTTTGTTTTATTTTTTATATACACATATATTTTCTTTGTGTTAATTATAGTGTCCACACAAACAACTAACTTATTTTCTAATTATAAAGTTCATATGTGTTCCCTTAATTAGTGTGTACTGCCCTTTACTTTTCCCCCCTTTATTTCACCCTACATAATTTGTTCTTTATTAAATACAAATTGTGTAAGTATGAGTTTTTCCAGGCTACCTTTGAGTAGTAGGAAAAATAAATAAATACATAAATAAGTAAATAAATAAATAAAAATTACAAAACAAAACAAAAATGTAAAAAAATATTATATTCTATCTGGTAATTAATTTCCATTTAGTGTTCTTCAGCAAAATATCTATTTGCTTTGATTTAAAGGTCTCATCATACATCATGTTCCAGTCCCTTAAAATTTTTATTAAAAGCCACTGAGAATTTTTTTAAATTTAAATCCTTGTTGGTGATCTCCATTTGTATGGTATATTTTCTCATCTAGGGGTTGGGTAACATGTGAATATTCTTTTCTTCTAGCTAATGTAGCTGATGAAATGTCCGTGAATATTTTTATGGCTTAATATGGGAAATCTATATCCTTTTTACGGAAGTTTGCTCTTAATATTGCTTCTTTTGTAGGTAGAAAATGGATTTTGGCTATTGCATCCCTCTGTGAAGTTCTCCCTAGGTGAAATGGGAGAGGCAGTCTATGAACAGAGTCATTTTTTTTTTTACTTCATTGACTTCACTAAGTTTCTTTTCCAAACTTGAGGTAGATGTGATTAGGCTGTTATGATCACTTATTAGGTTGTCAAATTTATTTTCTAGATTATTGGTTCTTATACCAATTTAATTTATAATTTTTGAATTTTCAATACTTTGCTTTCTGAATTCCTCAGTTAATTTTTTTTTGGGAATTCTCCTAATAGTGACTTCATTTTTGAAAGATTTCTAATTTATAATTTTTTTTATAATTTCATCTTGCTCTGGTAGTATTGTTGGTAATTTAATAAAATCTGAGTTATTTGATGTATTTTGATTACTAGTAGATTCGTTAGTAGGTGATTCTGAAAGGGAGTTATCAATTTGGTTTCTCTGATCTTTTGGGGAGGAGAATTGTTGTACTTTTGAAGGGAGATTTTTTTTTCCTTTTGGTTTGTTAGCCATAATAATAGCTTAGCGATTTATTTTTCCCACTAGTGGTAGAATTATGCTTACTGGACATTTATTTTCCTTTTTCCTTTTTTTTTTCTCTTTTCTTTTCCTTATCTTATTCTTTTTTTCCCCTTCTTCCCCTTTGTTTCCTTTCTTTATTCCTCTTCCCTTCTTTTCTTTCCCTTTCTTTCTCCTCCTTTCTCTTTTCTCCTTTTCTTTTTCTTTTTTTCCCCTTTTCCCTCCTTTCCTCCTTGACAATTATCAACTAATACTTTTAATTAAGAGAAAGGGACAATCCCCCACCATAGGCTCTTTCCTTTCTTTTTCTCCTTCCTTCCCCTCTTTCTCCTTTTCCTTCCTTCCTCTTTCCTTTTTCCCTCTGTATTTTTCTTTTTTTTTTCTTTTTTTTGGGGGTAAGCAAGAGATTCTGTGTATATTATTTAATTTAATTTGAAAGGATTTTTTCTCTTTCTTTTTCTCTTTTTTCTTCTCTTTCCTTTTCCTCCTTTCCTCTTCTTCCTTTTTTCTTAACCCTCCACACAAATGGTATTAGTCAAATAATTTTTATTATTTGTAAATTTTTAATTCCATGGGTATTTGTTTATTTTTATGAGTCCAGACCCTGGATCATATTTCATCAGTTTAATTAGTTTAAAGAAAGTTTTTTTAATCCCCAACACAAAAATTGATAGTCGTATTATTAATATTGTAATTCCATAGATATTTATTTAATGTTTGAGTCCAATCCCTGGATCGTATTTGTCAGTGAATGTCCTTATTATAAAGCACTGGATATCAATAATCAATAGGTACTGACTAAATTATCTATCATTTGTCAGACTGTAGTCTTCAGCTCTAAGGCTCGTTAAGATCTTTCTTATGCTGAGCTGCCATCACTCCTCAGGACACCAAGTAGAAAATATCATTATGTTTTTGTTAATGGATTATAGAGAAAAAGAAAAACCTGGGGAAATAAAATTATAACTAGAATTTACATTGTAAGTCCAAGAGACCTTGAACTTTCTGCTTACATTTACTCCTTTTAAATGTTCCTGGTGCACAAAGTTTTCAACAGTTGAGAACTGTTAATTACACAGTTTATGACACATTTCATTTAGCTGTGCAACACAGAAACTTCCTGGATGATGATACAGAATGGAAAAGATGTCTAGAAGAAGCAGCACTGTGTCAAATGCCACGGCAGATGAGAGAACAATTTGCATTCATTTGCATCTTCCCAAATGCTCCAAATGTATTAGCTTTATGTGACAAATTTAAAACAAATATGTCTGAAGACTTTTTGCAACGATACAATGAGTCTATTGCAGAATTAAAAGCATTAATTGAAATTCAAGAGGTCTTTCTCTCTTTAAATACATTACAATTGCAAGCATTTAAAGCCATAGAAAGTGCACTAGAGGATGACTTGCTCAAAGAGCATTATTTCTATCTAGATGGACCTGATGGATCTGGAAAAATGTATCTATATAATTTATTGATGAGTTTCATTCGCTCACAAGGTCAAATAGCACTGCCATTTGCAACAACTGGAATTGCCGCACTTTTATTAGAAGGTGGAAGAACTGTGCATAGTGGATTTAAACTGCCAGTTCCCATTCTGGAAACATTAGTGTCAGATATCCAAATGACATCTTTAGAAGAAAAAAAAAAATTAAGAAAAGTAAATTAATTATAATCGATGAAGCTACAATGATGTTGTTGACTGTTGCCTGAAGTCATGGATAATGGATAATGATTTGCCTTTTGGTGGAAAGGGGATGTTGTTAGGTGGAGATTTTAGGTAAACATTACCTGTTGTTGTCCATGGGAATCGCACAGATGTTGTAGAAACATGTAAAAAGTCAAGTACACTATGGAAACTCATTACTCACCTCAAATTAGAACAAAATATGAGATCAGAACTACAAAATGAATTCAATGAGTGGCTCATCAAAACTGGAGAAGGAAAAACAGAACAAATTAATAATTTACCCGATGATACAGTGGAAATACCATTGCAAATTATTTGCAAACAGAACATTATATCGGCTACAGTATATTCCAAAATACAATAACTAACGACGATTATGCAGAGCTTGCAACCAAAGTAATATTAACATCCAAAAATAAAGATGCATTAAAATTAATAGATGCACCACAAAAAAATCATTACAGTGCTGATTGTGTACTTGGTGATGACAAAGAAACTCCGACAAACGTTTCAACTGAATTTATTAATTCATTAACTCCATCTGGAATGCCACCACATATTTAGCAGCTACAAAAAGGTGCAATTGTCATGTTACTGCGAAATACGAATAAAAAAAAGGACTATGTAATAGGACCAGATTAATTGTTCAAAAATTAAAAGACCATTTCATAAATGCAGAAATTCTCAATTTTACCCATAAAGGTGAAAGAGTTTTCATACCAAGAATAGATTTGGCACCAAGTGAAAGTAGCTTGCCTTTTGTACTTCAAAGAAGACAATTTCCCATCATCATGGCATTTGCCATGACCATTAATAAATCACAAGGACAAACTTTTAAATCCTTTGGAATCTTTTTAGAAGAAACAGTATTTGCCCATGGCCAAATGTATGTTACATTTTCAAGATGCAAGTATCCAGAGGAAATTAAAGTTTATATTGAAAAAAAACAAAGTCATGGTGATTTATTAGATAATGGCCGAATTTTTACAAAAAGCATTGTCTACTATGAAGTACTGTAAATTGCATTAGAAAAATGAATAACAATACAACTGATCTAAAAATAACCCAATTAAAAAAGGAACAGTACTCTTATATCTAGGGCAAATTCACAAAAAATACCACAACAAATTTAGAGAACAGTGGTGTTATTTCGAGGAAGCAATTTTATCACTTGGGCTCTTTTTAGAGGACCACTATTTCGCTAAGGAAGCTCTATTAAATGGCAAAAAACATAGAGAACAGTGGTTATACCCCACGGACGAACATTGATGTCTGGCGGTCTCTTTTTAGAGGACCACTATTTCACATAGGAAACTCTATGTGCCATTTTCAACTACAAGAATAACAACAAAAAGTGAAAAAACAAAAAACAAGAACAACAATAAACAGTGGCTATATCCCATAGACAAAATTCCATGTCTGCTGGGCTCGTTTTAAGGGAACCACTTTGACATACAAAACGAAAAAATATTGAAATGTCTTGGAAATTACTTTTGTCAGGATTGGCCGCACAAAACAGTTACCTTGATTTTTCGTAAGTTCATGTTTGTAATTTTAAAATTGTGATTTCCAATGACTGAAAAGTTGTTTCATTGTATGAAATTAATGGTTCATGTTAGTAGGAGGTTGATTATTTGTTGTAAAATGTAAATGTTTTATTACATATAGAGTATTGATCCAGGGAGTAATCCAATCACCATTTAATAGGGTCACAAAGGAATTCATTTTTTTGCCCACTTTGAACCAATTGACCAAGTTTTAATGGGGTTATTTTGGTTTGCCTTCCTCTGGATTCAATATTCAAGATTACTGTATTCTTTGACAATTTAAGTTTAAATGTTTAATGTTTGCATTGTTAACATTGTATTTTACAAGGAATGAAAGTTGTTTTATTGAATGTCATTAAGGGTTTATGTCAGTAGGAGCATATTCATTTGTTCAAAATGTAAATGTATAATAAAATAGAGAGGATTCATCCAGGGAGTAATCTGATTGCCAGTTACTGGGGTCAGGAAGGAATTATTTGTTCCCCCTTTGATACAATTGGCTAGCTTTCAATACCTATGTGCTTTACCAGTAGTTCAACTACAAGTTGCATGTTAAGAGGCATTCTGTAATGGTTTAACATACTCATTCATACAAAGTTGGCCTATTACTATGTTACTCATGCATAGCTCAGAATTCAAAATGTTAGTGCTGTTAAAAATAATTGGTAGACCACTATTTCCAATATAAGTTGCATGTTACAAAGTTTTATGTAATGGTTCACAATACGTATTCATACAATCACTAACTAAATCTTGTCTTCTCCATCTAAAAAACATCTCCAGAATTCGCCACTTTCTTACACAGGACACAACTAAAATCCTTATACACTCTCTCATCATCTCTCGACTGGACTACTGCAACTCGCTTCTTGCTGGCCTCCCCACCACCCGACTATCTCCACTTCAATCCATTATGAATGCCTCTGCTAGACTTGTCTTCCGTACACAACGTTCAGTGTCGGCATCACCTCTCTGTCAATCTCTCCACTGGCTTACCATAGCCTCCAGAATAAAATTTAAAATCCTGACCCTGACTTTCAAAGCCCTCAACAAGTGCACTCCCCCATACCTTTCTGGTCTCATCTCCAAATACTTCCCCACACACCCTCTTCGCTCTGCTAATGACCTTCTTCTTTCCACAACTCTTGTCACCTCTTCTCAATCTCGCCTTCAGGACTTTTCTCGTGCTGCCCCTATTCTCTGGAACTCCTTGCCTCGCTCCACCAGACTATCCTCCAACCTCAAATCATTCAAATCTTCTCTAAAAACACATCTCTTTAAAGAAGCGTATCACCTCTCACCCTAACACACTCTCAAATCTCTCTCCCTCCTTTTCCTCACACAATACCTTTAGGATGTAAGTCTGCGAGTTTCAATCCCACAAGGTGTTTTAGGGAAAGCACCATGGACACTGGATTCCAAACTCAAAGACAGGGCCCTCCTTGTTTTACTATGTGTTAATTTGTATGTATCTTTGTCTTGAACTTATCTTATGTACAGCGCTACGGAATATGTTGGCGCGTTATAAATAAACGATATTAATATCCATGGGTTATATGATTACTGCACACATGACAATTAAATAATCAATACGGTTTAACAGTTGTTGAAATACAAGTTGAATGTTAAAAAAATAAAAAGATAAATGTTTATAATTGTTGTACTTCTTTGTACTTAACAAAAAGGTTAAGAATGTCAGAGACTCACATTGTGTGGCAAACAGCATTCCCAGCTTTCAAATTTTATTGACCGTCATGTTTTGACGGGCAAGTCACTAGTTTAATATTACCGAAAGAGTCTTAAAAAATGCTGCTTAAAGAGAGCTACTGTATATTGTAAAGTTCTAAATAGATGGCATTGGGTTTCCTCAAGGCTACATCAGATAAACAAAACTGAAAATACTAACTTCTGCTGGAGTGGATGTGGGGATGAGGGCTCTTACCTTCACATATGGTGGGGTTGTCCAGTAATTCAGACGTTCTGGAAAGTGTGAGCAAGAAATATATCTACTATAATAGTTGTCAAATTCCGAATAGTCATCACACGAAGAGAGGGACGCAGTTCGGTCCGCAAATGCTTACCCTTGCAAAGCAAGGGGCCGCATTGGCAGATGGTGGAGGCTCCAACGTCAGCTGTAATAAGCCTCACATTTGCGGAGGTGGAGGCTCCCACGTCGGCTGCAATGAGCTAAAGGCTCATTGCAGGCCGCAAATGCGGACCCTCGCAAAGCGAGGGGCCGCATTTGCGGAGGTGGAGGCTTTATGGCGCCTCACACGCGGTTACAAATACCCACACAAGCTGCACTTTACCAAAATAGATCTAACACGCAATCACTATATACGGACTAAGACAAAAAATACGAACCGCTGCACTTAGAACGGAAAATTTACGGACTTTAATGGCCGAACCGCGCGCACCTGACAACATTAAAAACACAATAAATACACACACAAAATACATAAAAAGCTTACCCACAGGAAGGGGTGGCACACAGGACCTCTGCAAGTGAAGTAAGACCTCAATTGAAGTCCAAATTCCCGAGTTTAGACAGATGAAAATCCCCTAAGCAAGAGAAAAAATGGCCGCCGAAAAAAACAAAAACAAGGCTACACGATCCTAAAGCCACAAAACACCACCAAGCACATACGGCTTTTCAAAAAAGCCGTACGAGGTAAAGATACATTTTTAGTAAGGACGCTAAATCATCCACACCCGCGTACCACATACACATTCGCCTCCATTTCACAACACTAACTTACACAATGCGGAAGTACACAGCTACACTAACGGCTTTCCATCGCGCACGCAGCATATTTACACTACAAACTGCACACATTGCTAACACTTACACCTCAGCTCCAGAACAATGCAAGCCTACATTGTATGCTGCAGGAACATCGAAACAGATTGTCAGCTATTCAGCACAATGCTTCCTGCATATATTACTTAGAAATAGGTAAAGTATAATAAGTATTATTAAAGTATAATAATTTATTAATGTATTCATAATTTCATTGGCATACAAAAAAAATATATACACAAAAAATTTAAAAAAATAAAAATATCGCAATAAACACAAAAGACATTCACCGCGCGCCTCACAACCAATGCCAATGCTGCTCATACCACACAAAATGCACCAGGGGACAGCTTTGCAATAAGCAAAAACTCAGCCTCAACCTTACAATGACAGCAAAAGCCCCTGTAATAAAAAAAAGCAAACAGCCGCGCAATGAGCGCCGAAGGTCCTCATGGTAAAAAACGCTTTACATTATGTCTAAAACAGCATTCCCTGGCTTACAATTTCATGCCTGTCATTTTTTGATGGGCAATTCACTATTCTAATATAATGAATGAACCAATACATTTGACTCCAGAAATTACTCTCTTACATATCTTTCCGGAGAATATGTCTCTGAATATTAAGATATATTTAGTCCAAATTCTTATTATAGAAAGAAAAAGACAGCACCTGCATGGTCCGAAATTAGAGATAGAATGGAGTAAAATTGGCAAATGGAAATTGAATGTAGTGAATTAGGTGTAATAACAAACTCTAGGACTAGATGGAAAATATGGGAAAAATATAGAAATAAAGAATTGGGTAATGGAATGGCACACTGAGTCAATATTATAGATATAAAACTTTTACAATGGCTCCCTCCAGTCCGGTCCCCTCTGGGGCCATTTAGTCAGCAGATCTGCTCGCCAGATTCATGCCTTGCCTAATAAGTGTGGAGTAGTTGAGAATGAAGTAATGAATGTGAACGCAAACTTTGGATTATTTTTAGAATATGGTTCAAAAACATAACAAGAAAGATAAAGAAATGTAGTTATGCTTATAAAAAAAGTTGGATTTTGGAATTGTCTTTCTATGCCTCCCTGGTGAAAATTGGTTACCAATTCAGGGAGGAGTATATTTCATTTTGTGATGTAATATTTATATTTTGAAAAAAACAAATAAAAATATTTATAAAAAACAAAACAAAATAGGATTAGCCTTTATCTTTCTTGCAATTAACTCTTCATTTTCTAGTTTATTTCCTTGTACTCACAGAAAGCTGCCACTGGTCCCACTTTCTTGTATAAGTTATGCATGCAGTTTACTTACTATCTTGATCTGTAAATCATTGTTAAGCCTCATGAGATGTGATTTACTTTGTTTTACTTTTATTTAGTATGGCTTTAAATGTTGTCCATTTATTTATTTTTTTATTGCCAATCTTAGACAATTATAATTTGTGCTTTTAAAATTAAGAATTATTGTTGGCTACTCATAACTGTGTTTTTTTAATTCTACCTCAAATGAGACTGTGTTGTGATGAATATTTTCCAAGGTTTTTTTGTAATGACTAAATCCAATATAGCCTCATTTCTAATAGGTTATTGTATAAACTGGGTTAAATATGATTATTATATATATTAAATGATCTCTGAGTTTGCTCAAGAGCTTGCTGAACTGCTGGCCTTATTCATTTAGTTTATTTCTGGGCAGATAAAATCTCCCATTGTTAGAACTTGACCATGCTTAGCTGCATTTCTAATCGGTAGAAATAACAGTTACTCAATTACAATTATTTTTGTGGGTTTATAGCATACTCCTACCAATATGTTTTTAAAGTTTGTTCCTCTGCTATTTCATTCTACCCACAAGCATTCAACATTATTGCTAGTTCCATCATACATATCTTCGCTGACTACAAGCTCAAATTCAGGTTTAACATACAGACAAATCCCTCCTCCTCTTTTACCATTGCTCCTATGTTTCATAAATAGGTTATAACCATCCAAATGAACAGTTCAGTCATGGGAGTCAACCCACCATGTTTTAGTAATACCTATTAAGTTCCATTTTCTCATTTATTGCTAATAATTCTAACTCACACATTTTCCTGGCAAGCTTCTGGCATTCACAAGCATATACTTTATGTTCTACCGTTTTGAAGTGCTTTCCACTGTACTTGAGTTACTTAGCAATACCTCCCCATTGATTATACTAACCCCCTACTCCATACCAAGACTAGTTAATTCATTCCTTACCCCCTCTACACTTTCTACCCAATTACTTTAGTCCTGCCCCCACCTACTAGTTTAAAACTCCCCTAACCTTTCTACCATTATTTCCCCTAGCACACAAGTTCCCTTGTCTTTAAGGAGCAATCCATCACTGCTCTATAGGTTGTACACAAGTAAGAAGTCAGCCCAGTGCTCTAAAAACCCAAACCCCTCTCTAGTGCATCACTTTTTTATCCATGCATTAACCTCCTTAAGCCCATTCTGTCTCTCTTGGCTAGCACCTTTCAGGTTCTTTACTTAAGCTTATTGCCTAGTTCTATAAAATCATGTTTAGGACATTCCATCTTCCACTTACCTTGACATTGGTACCAATATGTACCAAGACCATTGGTTTATTTCCAGGCCCTTCAAATAATTTACCCGAAATACAGCATGCCGAACTTAAGCACAGCAAACTGTTCAATTGCTGCGATCTGGGTGACAAATCACTCTGTCTAACTTCCTAATAATATAGGGAAAGAGATAGAGAGAGAAGGAGAGGGGAATTGAGAGAAAAGGGGAGAGGGAGCGAGATGGGTAAGAGAGAGAAGAGAAGAGAGAGAAGGGGAGAGATAGAAGGGGAAATAGAGAAGGGGAGAGAGATACGGGGAGAGAGAAGGGGAGAGAGAAAGGGGAGAGTAGGGAAAGAGAGAGAGAATGGAGGGGGAGAGAAGGGAGAGATAGACAGAGAGGGGGAGAGAGAGAAAGAGAGAAAAGGCAAAGAAAGAAAGAAAGAGAGAGGGGGAATAGAGGCTTGGACGAGGGAGAGAGAAGGGATACGAGCGTGCGCGCGCGCGCGCGCGAGAGAGAGAGAGAGAGAGAAGGGAGGGGGATCTACTTATGTTGGCTTAGATTTCTTCATATTATTTATTAAGTATTTTTTACTTTACGATATATAGCAATTAACTTATATGTATACAGATGGATATTTTTGGCATTTTCCACATTAACCCTTCTGGCGGTATGATTATGTCAGTATTTAGAATGTTAAAGCGGTACATTCAAAAACACTGACATAATCACACTGCCTTTAGACACCATTAACCCTTCCACCTCTCCTCCTCCCTTTTGACCCCTTCACCTTATCCTCCTCCTCCTCCCTTTCTCCCCTTCCACCTTATCCTTCTCCTCATCACTTTCCCCCTCATCCTCCTCCTCCCCTTCCCCCTTCCCCCTTATCCCCCGTTTCCTCCCTTCCCCCTTATCCTCCTCCTCCCTTTCCCCCCTTCCCCCTTATCAACCTCCTCCACCCTTCCCCCCTTCCCCCTTATCCTCCTCCCTTTCCCCCTTCCTCTTCTCCTCCCCTTCCCCTTATCCTCCTCCCTTTCCCACCTACCCCTTTATCATCCTCCTCACTTTCCTACCTTCACCCTTATCCTCCTCCTCCTCTTTTTCCCCTTATCCTCCTCCTTTTCCCCCTTATCCTCCTCTTCCTTTTCTCTCCTCCTCCTCCTTTTCCCTCCTTATTCTCCTCCTTTTCTCTCCTACTCTTCCTTTTCCCTCCTTATTCTCCTCCTTTTCTCTCCTACTCTTCCCCGCTTATCCTCCTCCTCCCTTTCCCCCTTTATCCTCCTCCTCCTTTTTCCGCCTTTTCCTTTCCTTTTTTCTCCTCTCTTATTACTATCATCCAATGAGCTAGATGAGCTACTGCTTCTGATCCCCCTGCAGTGCATCCTCTACCTGTGACCGGAATAGGCTAATGACGTGACGCACATGTGATGTCATGTCATTAGCATATGCCGGTCTTGGTCATCAGAAGCAGCAGCTCATCCAGCTCACCTGGTAATAGTAAGAAGTGAGGAGAGAGAGGAAGTTAGAGATATAGAGAGAGAAGGGAGGGGTAGAGAGAGAGAGAGAGACAGGGAGGGAAACAGGGTGGAGAGAGAGAAAAGGGAATGGAGGGAGAGAGAGGGGAGAGATGGAGAGATAAAAGGGAGGGGAGAGAGGGAGGGAGACAGAGAGAGAAGGGAGGGGAGAGGTAGAGAGAGTGAGGGAGAGTAGAAACAGAAGGGGAGAGAAAAGAGAGAAGAGGAGAGAGGTGGGGAGAGAGAAGAAGAGAGAGAAGAGAGAAGGGGAAGAGAAAGAAAGAAGGGAATATATATACTGAAGTTCCCTCAGCTTCCCAGAGTGCAGTGTAATAACTGTATTTCTCAGAATTCTAAGCAGAAATAAAGTTTTTTAGCTTGTTTTAGACATTCAAATGTGAACATAAATGTACTATTTGTATACTGTACTACTGTACGGTGGAGGGCCTCTACCACTCTTTTGCCCACCATATATTAAATGATTGTTGTGGTGAACTACCTTCTCAAAATTTCCACTACACAAGTTGGGATCCCGCCCCACACTGATGATAGCCAGTAACTTTGAAACGGCTATCTGTGGGTAGGATTCCCAGCTTGTGTTTAAACCAGCCAGCAGGCATAAGCTTAAAGGAAGCCATGTTTAAAATGGTTATGGATAGAAGAACAAAGCATGTGTGGGCACATTTGCATGTCCCTGCTCAGCTTCCCAGAGTGCAGTGTAATAACTGTATTTCTCGGAATTCTGAGCAGGAAGTACGTTTTTTTTACTTTTTTATGACATTCACATGTGAACACAAATATACTATTTATATATAATATATATATATATATATATATATATATATATATATATATATATATAGTGGAAAAGAGACATTGCAGGTGTCAGCTCCCTTAGTAACAGCACAGAGGCAAAAATGTGTTTCAGGAATAGGTATTTAATGCAACAAAAAACTGCAACAAGAAAACAAAACAAAATAAATTGATGAAAACAAACATCTACATTTACATACTTACATACTTCAGGAATGTTCTCTCTATGCCTGGACAGGTTCTCTGTCTCAGGGGAAAAATCAGAAAAGAACTATATGCTATGCAGGCACTATTTCAGTCTCTGTCCCTGGAGGACACTGTTTACTGTTGCAACACAATATCGGGGGTAGAGCACTGGCCCACCCTTCTCTCCAAGTGCTCTACCCAGGGCCCCTTTTATGGAGCACAATATTTCTCAGTAAATAAATAGTTTCAACATACAGTCTCTGCCCTGGAATATATAAGGAATGTATCCAGTACCTTTATAATCAGTTCCTCCTTCTGCCTTGGCAGCTTCAAGTTGCAGCAGACTTGGTTCCTCTGTAAGAATTGCAAGAAGCTCCTCTTAGGCACTCTGGTTGTGATTCTATCTGCCTCACACTGGTTTCTGATGTCCTCAGGCTCCAAACTTCCTGTCAACACCCTATCTCAGAATGAGGCACCCCCCTTCACTACACAGTTCCACTCAGGTAACTGAATTGAATTATCAATGCTCCTCTAGTCACACAGACCATTGTCTCACATGACAGCCACAGAGGATGTAACTCTCTGTTCACTCCAGAGCTCCATTGGTGGACCACACCCATGTCTCTGTGTGTCTGTTTTAAAGGTGTGATTCACCTACAGCTAATCAAAGCTGTTGCAGCAGTTAACTCTTTCAACTTCATAAAAAGTTTGTAGTTTCCACCACTCTCTTGGTGGACTTTATTACAATATATATATATATATATTCACTCAGAAGGTGGGGGCCGGTTGGCGAAAGCTCTAGCTGTGCCACAGTTGTGGACTGCTGGAGTACATTTTGTTTAGTCTTAAGAGTTGTTTATGTTTTCTAGTAAACTTGCTAAATCTAGGACATGCAGATTTAACTGTTTCAGAGTTAATGTTAGCTAAATATCCCAAGTGCTACAAAAGGGATGTATGTTATATATATAGTATACAGTATATACTAAATAATGTATGGATATTTGTATTTTTTTACAACACTCCCCCTATGATCTTCAGACGTGCTCCTAAAGGGATTCAAGGCCCCTAAAGGGTCTAGTACAGACGAGTTTCCTACAACATGGAGATATTACATCTCATGGAGTCCTTTACACATTTTAAGTTAATAACTTAGCAACAAGAGCATTACAAAAGAAAAACACAACAACACATAGCAAAAATAAAAAAACAATAAAAATTAAAAACAATTATAGTAGTCCAATATGATTTGTGGGTCCTTAGAACAAAGTTCACAGTACAAATATGAAAAGTCTGTTGAATGAAAGCTTTACAATCAGTGATTATAAAGCACAAGCAAGAAGAAAAAGTCCTGATGAAAAAAACAATAAGTCTGGATAACAATAGAAATAAGTCCAAAAAAATAAATCCAGATAAAATAAGTGAGCACCTGTTTGACCAAGGCCATATAACAAGGAAAGCGTTCAATGGAGTGGATAAAAACATCCACATATGCTGTTATAGGTTACCATGAGATAGTCCAGATTGCGGTGCAATAGATATAAAAGTCCAGGTATGTAAAATAAAACACAATGGTCAATGCAGACAAAATGAGTTCATTTCAATAACTAGACCATAGAACCAATTTCCTTTTATACTCAGGCATTTAGATTATAGATGTTATTCAATAACCAATACATTTTTCTCTGATATTACTAACAATGCAGAGTTTATGCACAATAACTTCTTCTTTCCCTAGTTGCTCTCACTTATCAGATGTTAGTACGTACTAGATCCTTGCAAATTGATAGAACAAGGTACAGAAGTGTTAGAAGTCAAAGGACAGTAAAAAGAAAGACGGGCATAGGAAAGAGTAGAAAAGTAAAAATGACAAAACAATGAACACATATGCTCAGACAAACCTCATAAAAACCCAGTCTTACACATAACACTTAGCCAGGCCCCTCTTTGTCCATTCTTTAAACAGGCAGATCATTTGCTTCTGGATGGTGAGCTCCTCTGGTCAAAGCAATAGATCATCATGTGCAGATATTCAGGCACAGGATAAGGAGTATATGACTTTCTCAAAGATATTTACATGATTTCTCTTTGCCAGCAGATATATGTATTAGCGTATATTCATGTCAATGAACAGGAGTTTGGCCTTTCACCTTTTTCTTGGGTGCAGACAAGACTTCTGCCTGGGCTTTTTCTTTTAGTCAGCAAACTCTGTATCCGTTTCTTCATCTATATTATCTGCTGTCATCAGGTTAGGTACTTGGTAGAGACTTTCGTAACTTTACGTTAATCTCTTTGACTTTTCTTCTTCTTTACAGGCACACACTCGCTCTCATCTTCTTCTGGGGTAGGGAAGTGTGACAAAAAAAATAAATAATCCACACATTCAAGATCTATCATACAAGAAACATCCACACAACTTTCAACCGGACATCCTCTCATCATATACAGCTACCCTAAAATGTTCCCTAACTGTAAATTCAATTTTAACATATGCATAACTCTATAATAAATAAGGGGTGGTATACTAAAATCAATTAAGTCAAAATGTAAATCATGCAAAGCTAATAAACATATAAAATATATGTAAAATATATAAGCAACCATTAGTTTCTACTCTTGCTAGAGCAACAAAAAATTTCATTAGAACCATTTCAATACTACTAAATTACGTCTCTATAAGTGATAAGACATTACTTGATTTATACTGTAACAGGTTATATACTTAAAAGGAAATTACTAATTTGATTACTGTCAATATACATTTACTAATAAAGCTCTAAAATCTTTTCTCAACTCATAATGTAATCCACCTATCATCATTTTCCCTTCTTGGAGGCATAGAAATACCTTTCAGAATTTTTTTCCCAATTTTCTACCCATTTGCACCATGGTCATCATCGGAGCTGGGCATGGGCCTGGAGGAATAGATGTCACAATGTCACAGTATTTATCCAACATGGAAAAACAAGACACAACACACAAAAATAAAACAGAATTGGTATGATAAGGTTCTTTAACCAGATAATACCATACAGGTAATAAGCTGAAGGCACGGACCTCCAAGGTAGTATTTTCTGAGATACTACCAGTGCCACGCGCTAGCCCAGGGAGACAGAAGGAGCTTAGGGAGGTTAATGGAGGGGTTTGGGTTTTTAGAGCACTGGGCTGACTTCTCACTTCGGTACAATCTCTACAGCAGGGATGGATTGCACCTTAATGACGAGGGAGCTTTTGTGCTAGGGGATAGGATGGTAGAAAGGCTGGAGGAGTTTTTTAACTAGTAGGTGGGGGGGAGGGGCTAGATAGAAGTAATGGGGGTAGAAAGTGTAGAGGGTATAATGGATGAATTAACAACTCATACGGGAGGAGATGGGGGGAGGGGTAGTATAGTCAATAGGGAGTTAGTACTAAGTAACTCAATTACAGTGGCAGGCACTTCAGAACTACAGACTTATAACATAAGGTGTATGTTTGCTAATGCCAGAAGCTTGACAGGAAAATGGGAGAGTTAGAATTATTAGCAATTAATGAAAAATGGGATTTAATAGGCATTAACGAAACTTGGTGGGATGAATCTCATGACTGGACTGTTAATCTGGATGGTTATAACCTATTTAGGAAAGAAAGAGGCAATGGTAAAAGAGGAGGTGGGATTTGTCTGTATGTTAAGCCTGAATTTAAGCCTGTAGTCAGAGAAGATATTTATGGCGGACTTAGTGATAAAGTTGAATGTTTGTGAGTAGAGTTAAAAAGCGAAGCAGCAAATTCCAAAAGAATAAACCCCCAAATATAGCTGAAAGTGAGGAAATACAATTATTGTTACAGACTGGAAATGCAGCTAAGCATGGGCAAGTTCTAATAATGGGAGATATTTATTACCCTGAAATAAACTGGATAAATGAGACCAGCAGTTCAGCTAAAGCGAGCAGGTTCTTGAGTACACCCAGGGATCCGTATCTGGCCCAGGTCATACAAGAGCCTACTAGAAATGAAGCTATCTTAGATTTAGTCATCATAAATAATACTGATATAGTATTGAATGTTGAAATAGGGCAACCGTTGGAAAACAGTGATCACAACTTAGTCTCATTTAAGATTGAATTAAAAAAACTAAATTTAAGGGGCCAACAAAAACTCTTAATTTTAAAAGGGCAGATTTTAACGGTCTTAGGGCAGCAATACAAAGTATAGACTGGGACAGAGAACTAATAGGTAAAAACACTGAACATAAATGGACAACATATAAATCCTTACTAAATATACATACACATCAGCATATACCATGTGGTAATAAAAGTAAAAGGAGTAAATCCCATACAATTTGGCTTAATGATTTAAAGATCAAGATACAAAGTAAAAAACAGGTATTTAAATTATACAAACAAGAGGGGACAGAGACTGCTTTATGGTACAAGGAAATCAACAAGGCTTGCAAAAGCACTATTAGACAGGCTAAAATAGAAAATGAAAAATTAAATGCAAAAGAGAGTAAGGCTAACCCTAAAATATTTTTTAAGTATATTAATGGGAAGAAGGCGAGGAAGGAAGCTATAGGAACATTACAATGTGACACAGGCCATCTGATAATTAGTGACCAGGGAAAAGCAGATGAGCTAAATAGGTTCTTTTCTTCGGTATACACAAGGGAGGTACCAGTAGTTTGGACACTGCAACATAATGGGGCTATACTACCTTTGCCAAATAATTGGTTAACACAAAAATGTTAATAAAGCCCTGGGTCCTGATGGAATACATCCACGGGTACTAAGGGAACTGGGTTCTGTAATAGCCAAACCATTATATTTATTTTTTAAAGATTCACTCTACACAGGGCCTCTACCAGATGACTGGAGAAAAGCAGATGTGATACCTATATTTAAAAATGGAGCAAGAACAAACCTGGGGAATTATAGACCAGTGAGCCTCACTTCTGTAGTGAGGAAGCTTTTAGAAGGGTTAATAAGGGATAATATACAAGAATATGTCTATTGGAGCAGGATTATAAGTAGGAGTCAACATGGATTTATGAGGGATAGGTCATGTCAAACAAATCTAATTAGTTTCTATGAGGAGGTTAGTAGGAACCTGGATCAAGGCAACCCAGTGGATGTAGTCTTTTTGGATTTTGCAAAGGCTTTTGATACAGTGCCACATGGGAGACTATTGTGCAGACTAAGAGATACAGGAATGGATTGAGAACTGGCTAAAAGACAGGAAGCAAAGGGTTTTTGTAAATGGAACATACTCCGATTGGACTAATGTGGTGTTCCTCAGGGTTCAGTATTAGGTCCTCTCCTTTTTAACATATTTATTAATGACTTAGAGGTGGGACTAGAAAGTAGTGTCTCCATTTTCGCTGATGACACAAAGTTGTGCAAGGTAATTAACTCAGATAATGATGTGCTTTCCCTCCAAAGGGATTTACATAAAATTGAGCAATGGGCATCTAAATGGCAGAGGAGATTTAATATGAATAAATGTAAAGTTATGCATCTGGGAAGGAAAAATCGCCATGCAATTTATAATCTTAATGGAGCAAATCTAGGTGTATCAGATATTGAAAGGGATTTGGGAGTGCTTGTGGACAACCACCTAGGTTACAGTGCTCAAAGCCAAGCAGCAGCTGCAAAGGCAAATAAAATATTAGTATGTCTTATGAATGGTATAGGAGCAAGGGAAGCAAATAAAATTTTGCCACTATACAAATCTCTAGTATGCCCTCATTTGGAAAATGGAGTACAATTTTGGGCACCACTTTATAAAAAGGACATTTTAGAGCTGGAAAAGGTACAGAGGAGGGCAACAAAATTAATAAGGGGAATGGAGAGGCTAAGTTATGAAGAAAGACTAACCAAATTAATCTTATTTTCTCTAGAAAAAAGGCGTGTAAGAGGAGATATGATTACCTTATATAAATACATGCAGGGTCGGTATAAAGATTTGCCAAGGGAGCTTTTTGTGCCAAGAGGTTTTCAACTGACAAGAGGACATCCCTTGAGGTTAGAAGTAAAAATATTCCACCTTAAAGAAGGGTGGTTAATCTGTGGAATTCTCTACCAGAGGTGGTGACAGTGGATTCAATAAATAACTTTAAAAGGGGACTGGATGTATTTTTAATTAAAAAGGGAATTCAGGGTTATCCTGGATAATTAGAGAGAGAGTATTGATGCAAGGAGAAATCAGATTGCCAGTATCTGGGGACAGGAAGGAATTTTTTTTTTCCATTTGGGACAATTGGCTAAGTCTCACTTTGTTTTTTTTTCTGTTTGCCTTCCCCTGGATTAATTAATAATTAAAAAAAGAATAATAACTAATGAATTAATATTTAAGCCGCATATTGCAGATCAGAGGAGATCTTAAAAGGTTGAACTCGATGGACTGAAAGTCTTTTTTCCACCTTAATTACTTTGTAACTATGTCTAGTGATATGGGTACTCTCCCTGTGAAGTAACCAGGAGACAGGGATTGTGCACATACCACAGAGAGAGAAATGTCAACATGAGAGTAGCTTCATTGAGCATAAAAATAAAAAAAAAACTGGCCAGAAAAACAGACCAGCAAAAATAAAAAAAGGAAAAACAAAACCTTAGAAAAAAGAAAACTTGATAGAGTGAATTGGGATTTCATACATTTAGTTTTAGATAAATATGGTTTTGGACGGTTTGGATCATATGCGATAAAAGCACCTTATACAGAAGCTAATGCATATATAACAGGAACTGACTTTAAGACTCATTCATTTAAACTAGAAAATGGCACAAGACAGGTTTGCCCTATGTCACCACTTATATTTGCCTTAATCATAGAACCACTACTTGAAATGATTAGAAGTTGTAAACAAATAAAAGGTATAGTTACTGGCTCCATTGTAAATAAAGTTATCATATTTGCTGATGATTTATTGGTTACAGTTTCAAATCCAATGAAGTCAATTCTGAAATTGCTACAAATTATTGAAGAGTACGGTGACTTATCTTATTATAAAGTAAATACTACGAAAACGTAAGTTTTATACTCTAATATACCTGACAAAGACAAACTTGAATTAAAAGACAGATTCCTGTATAACTGGAGAAAAAATCAAATAACACATTTAGGTATAATATTTTATCAAAACTGTTCATAATAATATGGATAAGTTATTCTTTCAGGTTTCTTCTACATTAGCAAGTTGGCAAGATTTGAATTTAACTTGTTTGGGTAGAATATCACTAATTAAAATGAATATACTTCCCAAGATAACATATATTTTGAGAAGTCTTCCTATAAAGATTTCAATTAAAAAATTTAAAACGATTTCAGAAAATAATGGATACATTTATATGCAGAAATAAAAAATCACGAATTAAACAAGAAATGATCTTGAGAACTTTCTCTAGAGGAGGCCTGGCAGCACCAAACATTATCCAATACTCAAATGCTATTAATTTGGTACATTTATCAAAATAAACCTTAAAAGAAAATAAACCTAAATATTTACTTATAGAGAATGAATTAGTTAAAAATATTAATCTACATCATATATTTTGGGATAAAAAGATAGATAATAAGATTCTTAATAAATTACCACTTATTCCAAAAACCTTAATAAAATGTTGGATAAAAAAAAAAATTTGGTAAAATTTTCAGCTCCAAATATCCCAATATATAAATTGTCATTAGAACTAACTCCCTTTTTAAATATATCATGGGAGAAATGGGGTATAAAAACTCTCAAGGACTTATTTAGGGACAAATACTGAAAACATTTAAAGTAATATCTGCTGAATATCAAATACCATCTACAAAATAGTTGTTTTATTACATTTTATATATATCAATAATAAATTCAGAGTATGGAAAATTACCTAATAGAGAATTGACTCAATTTGAAAAATCTCTAAATGAAATTGATAAGAAAAGTACAAACAATATCAATATATCAAAAAATAATAAAATCTCAATTAGAAATAGAAAAAAACAGAAAGGATGCAAAAATGGGAGGAAAATTTAGGGATAACTTGGTCCACAACTCAGTGGTATAACGCATTTCTAAAAACGGAGAAAAGTATAACAAATTCGTCCTTAAGAGAAACATACTTTAAATTAGTGCAAAGATGGTATATAACCCCAATTAAATTTTAAAAAACAGCCAACAAAAAAAATAAGGTTATTGTTGGAGATGTGAAAACCAAATAGGAACCTATGAACATATGTGGTGGAATTGCTCTAATATTAAAGAATTTTGGCCATTATGTCTAAGGCATATATGAAACATAATCAATTTTCTACTAGAAACAATGCCTGGAATTGTATTATTCCATATTTTTCCAAGTAAAATTACTTGCACACAAAGTAATGTAATTATAAATACTTTAATGGCAGCTAAGTGGCTTATAGCCAGAAGATGGAAAAAGCAATCCTTACCAACATGGACGGAACTTGTGACCATTGTAGAGAGAAATAAACAAATAGAATTGGAGTACTCAACACACTCACATTGTCCGTCCCAAAAAATAGCTTAAAATGGTCTCTTTGGAAGACATAGTGAGCCATTTATGAGAAAAGAAATACCTTTTGCTCTTCTCCTCCCTAGAATTGAATTTCAATATGTACTGATATTCTGAAAAATAAGTCCTTTCCTTATGACATACCCTGAAATGTATAAATTTAGTTACGGTTCCATATTGTTGAGTTTTGTTTGTTTTTTTGTTTGTTTTTTCTCTTTTCTTTTTTTTTGTTTGTTTGATTGTGTATAAATATTGATGTTTTGATATTTGGATTTTAATGTTTTTAAACTTTGTATTAAATTAAATAAAAAAAATAAAAAAGAAAACTAAAAAAAAAAAAGTACATTCTTAGTCAGTTGACATTTCTGTCCTGTACGCTTATCATAACCCATAAAATAATTTCACCTTGTTAATTGTTATGTTACATCCTTAATACTTATTATGTATTTGGAACAGGTACAAGTGTTCCTAAATATTACTCTAAATGTAATATACTTCACTCCTTCTATAATTCTACATGGGATCATAAACCAATTTAACCTGATGATTATTAGATAATCAATATTTCACTTGGAGTCCAAAGGCTTGTTACCATGCAAACCTTCCTTCTTCTCCTGTTATCACACCTGATCATATTATTAGATTGGTACTATAATGATTAATTCTACCTTATAATGTCTATAAGAATTATACATCGTATTTGTCATAGCTTTATCACATTATAATGAATTACAGATCAATTGAGTGTTCAAAAATTGAGATAACATAACATTTCATAAACCCTAAAAATCATCATAAATGCATGTTAGAAAAAGAATACTTAAAAATAATATCACAAGTTGCTCTGGTTCCTTTAAACAAAAACAAAATTGCTTTGTTGAGAAAAAATAAAAATATTTTAGTGTACAACCTTGGGACTACGACAGAAGTTTCTTCACAACACAGAACTTTGGCCAATATCCAGTATAATGTTTCAAAACCGTATAATAAGTATAGCATGTTGCTTCAATGAACTTAACACATTTACAAATTATACAATCTTTTAAACGGTTTTAACTGTAATAAATCCTAAATAATCAGAAAATTCTGTCTCATTTTCTTTGTTCTATAACCCAGTTTTTTTAACAATTACTATATTTACTTGAAACTAATTTTTTTAAATATCAACCTTAAAAAAATATTTAACATTAGTAGTAACCAGATCCTAAATAAAACCTTTATTAACAATTATACAAAATTGCTGACAGCATATAAACATAAATATTAATCTGAAATTGATCAGATTTCAGATAATATTCTCAATAAACAAATTTATCACACTGTCCGTCAGAAAAAATGCACATTCCTTACACAGAAATGTAACAATACGATCTGGACCTTGGTTCCCTATATGTACCAATATTCAGTATATTATTTCAGGAGAAATAGCAAATCTCCCCTCAGAGCATCACAAACCACATCACAATCAGAACATAAATGACATTCCCCCCATACAGACAGCTCCCCCCTGAACAGTCAAATAGTAAAGACAAGCAAAACAAACAGGGAGAAAGACGAATAACATAAACATTGTGTCATCTACAAAGGACATTTCCCCATCAGATAACAAGACTCTCATGTCACTGCTCCACTCCATGTTCACTCACTCAGCCCCAATACTTGTTCATACAAAAAGAAAAGATCCACACACAGGGAAACACATGAACATCTCCAACCATAATGCACTCCACAACGCTCCAATCAAGACCCCCCTTTCTCCACTGAAAGTCATAATCTTTACATAGAAATTTCATACATAAAAATCTGCTGATAATCAACATGAACACAGGTTCCAGACAAGACAGACAACACAAAACATATAAGTAGATGTCATCCCCAGGGCCTGACTGGACTGTTTTGGACTATGGCTTGGGCCTGGACTGGGAATAAGTTATTCTGTTTATAGTTAAAGTTATGGATTTTTTTTTGCTTATGGTTAAGATGACATATATGTTGTATGTATTTGATTATGTAGTGTTGTTATCTGGTGAAAACTCCGCCAGCCTCACAGGGGCATTGAGCAGATAAGCAGATAGTCTGTGTGGTTAGAACAATTGTTTAAAGTTAATATTATCACCAGGATGAGCTCATCAGAGGTTCAGGGGTTCACAGTAATCAGGGGGCAGCATATTATGTTACAATGTTGTTATCTGGGATAACTCACTCAGCCCACCTAAACATAATCAACAGGGTCAAATCTGATCTCATCAGAGGTACAGGGTTTTCATAGTAAGCAGGGGGCAGAGTATTATTTAGGGATGGGGCTTACACTGATTGGCCAGCCTGTGTGCCAGAAAATTGTATAAAACGTGCCAATAAAGGTATGACAGTTGTGTTTGTACTTGCATAAACAAGGTGTAAGTTTCAGTCTGTGAATTAATCCTAATTTGATGGGATTTTATGGTGTTCCTGAAATCCTGGTCTGTGGAACCAATCTCCTGTGCGTCGTTCCTGTGTATGGTGCATCTTCTGCTATCAGAGGTGAACAAGGACCGCACGATTCTGCTGGATAGGTTTGAACTAATTGAAGTAGCAGATTGTGACAGTAGGTAATTGTGAGCTCACGGAATACTTTATTGGCGCAAAGATCTCCTCAAATCACTCTTGTAAGAATGAGGACAAAACAACAAAATTTAGAAAATCATATACATATATACCTATAATTAATCCTAAACATAATTGAACCAATTGTATGGTCACCAAACCTAGAAAAAATATATGACATAAAACCAATTTTTCAAATTACATATGACACTTTATTGGGATAAATACACAATATTTTCTATAATCAAGTATAATTTCACTTAAATAGCTGTTTAACTTACTCATTAAATCCATTATCTTATTAATATTACTATAAAAATAATTATAAACCTTGAAGCAGGGGTAGCAGGGGTGGAGCTACAGCTTGTGCAACAGGTGCAAAACACCTGGGACCACAACAGGGTAGCGTACTCTCCTTACTAGGGTGGACGTAGCCGGTCGCTAGAACTTGCGCCAAAAGTAAATATGTTAATACATGTCTAAGGTCCTTCGTTATTGGCGTGCTATCATACATTCGCAACACGATGGACATTTTGAATAAATTGGATGGAATACTTCTTAATGATACAACAGACATGATTACGTGCGATGTGGAATCTCTCTGCACATCAAATAAACATCAGATGGTTGAGAAATTGGTCGGTTATCTCTTATGGATGGAATCTTGTAACTGCGCCAATAAAAATCAGTTTGTGGTGGACCTACTAAATTTCATATTAACTCACAACTACTTTGTTTTTTACGATAATTTTTTTCCCCAGGTAACAGGAACAGAGATGGGCACATCTTGCGCTCCCACCTATGTGAATCTCTATATGGAATTGTGGGAGCGTGAGATTGCCCTATCAGACCAGATGTATGAAAACACTGAACATGTACTTATCTGGCTTCGCTATATAGACGATCTGTTCATCCTATGGGATGGACCAAAATAACTGTTTATGGATTATGTTAATACCAGCGAATTTTAATGCTGTTAAAGCTGTTTGCCACACAATCTCAGTCTCTGACACTCTTAGCCTTTTTGTTATCTACAAAGAAGTACAACATTTATAATATTTTATTTTTTTATTTTTTTAACCTTCAACTTGTATTTCACCAACAGGTAAATCATAATTTTTTAACAATATTAACTATTTTAATTCTCATGTATGCAAAAATAATATAACAATGGCTGAAGTTTTGATGAATACTTATTGTAAACCATTACATAATACTTAGTAACATGCAACTTATATTTGAAACAATGTTGAACTTTTTTTTTAACAATACTAAAAATGTTAATTCATAGGTATGCATGAGTAACATAAGAATAGGTCAAATTTCTCTGAATAAGTATTTGCAACTATTACATAATGCGTTGTAACATTCAACTTTTATTTAAAGTACTGGTAAACCACATAGGTATTGAATCCAGAGGAAGGCAAACCGTAAAAACCCCAATGGAAACTTAGCCAATTGTATCAAAGAGGGTGGAAAATGAATTCCTTCCTGACCCCATTAACTGGCGATCGGATTACTCCCTGAATCAATAATATGTATTTAATTATACATTTCAATTTATTAACAAATGGTTATCCTCCTACTAACATAAATTCTTAATTATATACAATGAAACAACTTTGCACACCCTTTAAAATACAATGTTAACATCTCAAAAAGTAACTTAAAATACTAACATTTAACCTTGAATTATACAAAAATGCCACTTAATTGTTTTGTGGGGCCAATCATGTAAAAAGGTAACTTCTAACCCATTCCAATATGTTACTTTTTCTTATTTATATATAAATATTTTTTTAATATATTTCTTATTTATCTAAATACATATATATATATATATATATATATATATATACTGTATATATATATATAAACATATATATACGTGAATCTATATATATATATATATATATATATATATACAGTATATATATATTCACAAACTCGCAGTTACCACAACTATTACATGTAATATATATATACTATAATATAATATATATTATACTCCATTTTGTATTAATACTTGTTGCTTTAAAACTTCATATTGAGTATATCTGACACAGAATATAGATTAGTAATTCTCATGCTATTGTTTTAAAAGTTCCCATAAAAATGTTACATTTTTCATGTAACTGTTTACATGTGACTTCCATATCCTGGCCAGTAGTAATATGGCATAATGACCTCACTACCCTGAGAAATATATTATTCTATTGTACATTATGCTGCCAAACATTTGTAAGACACTCCCCATGTTTTTACTAATTCTCAATGGATTTCTGTCATACTCCCATGTTTTTACTGGTTTTTCTGTTATGCTATAAAAAAAGTTTTTTTTCTTCTGTAGAAGGCATGGGCTTGGATCTTTTATATATATGTGTGTGTGTGTGTGTGTATATATATATATATATATATACATATATATATATATATATATATATATATATTCACACACACACACACACACACACATGTATGTGTGTGTGTGTATATATATATATATATATATATATATATATATATATATATATATGAAGAGTGAGGTAGCCGTGAATGTCCAGTAATCCAGATGAATAATCAGAGTATTGCAGTATATAGTGATACCTTTTTTATTGGACAAACATATTCATAGGTTTCATGACGAGCTTTCGAGAGCGTTCCTCTCTTTGTCGAGTCAGAGTCAATACTGATTATAGATTCACAAATAACCACTCCATGAAAAATCTCAAAATCAAAATACTCAAAGGTTTTTTCAAAAACACTAAGGAAAGAAAGACATTTGAAATTAAAATGATTATGTTCTTCAACAGTAATAAGTCGGGACTTAATGTCAACATTGAATTCTTATCTCATTATCAAAATTTCTTATAACCTCCAACATTCATGCTTGTAAATATATATGTGTGTTTATTGATTTTTTTATTTTTTTACTTTTTGTTCTCTGCCTTCATCCTGAGTTTGGTTACAGCCCTATGGTTCCTTAGATGTAAAACTATTTACGACCCCAATTTACTTACTCTGGTCTGCACTCCCACACACTTGCACGGCTGGCTGATCAGAACATTATCTGTTAATCCTGGAATTTTTTGCTGTATTTGTGAATCTATAATCAGTATTGACTCTGACTCGACAAAGAGAGGAACGCTCTCGAAAGCTTGTCATGAAACCTATGAATTTGTTTGTCCAATAAAAAAGGTATCACTATATACTGCAATACTCTGATTATTCATCTATATATATATATATATATATACAGTTTATATATATATATATATATATATATATATATATATATACTGTATATATATATATATATATATATATATATATATATATATATATATATAAAAAATGTGTGTGTATATATATTTGTGTCTTAGGGAGTGAAGCTGCACCTTACTGACAAGGCCCATAAAGACCGAAATGCATCTGGGGTTTGCTGTTTTTGCTGTTCAGGGCGAATTGCCTGCTATTTCAGGACTGGATCACTCTTCTGAGTGAGACCAGACTGATATACTACAGGATATTTCTCCCTGTAAAGTGCACAAGTTATCTAAAAGAGGTTGCTCTCTGAGTAGATAACCAGACCTATAGAAAAAACTCACTGAGGTATTTTTCATGCTCAAATGAGCACCTCTACCTTATTTGAGTGTGTATGTATGTATGTATGTATGTATTTATGTGTGTCTCTTCCAGTCCTTTCCCTCCCCTGTGTCTCTTCCAGTCCTCTCCCTCCCCTGTGTCTCTTCCACCCCCTCTCCCTCCCCTGTATCTCTTCCACCCCCCTCTCCCTCCCCTATGCCTCTTTCCCCCTCCCTCCCTTGTATCTTTCCCCCTCCCTCCCCTGTGTCTTTCCCCCCTCTCCCTCCCCTGTGTCTCTTTCCCCTCTCCCCCGTGTCTCTTCCAGCCCTCTCCCTCCCCTGTGTCTCTTCCCCCCCTCTCCCACCGTAGTGTCTCTACCTCCCCCTCTTCCTTCCCTGTGTCTCTTCCACCCCCTCTCCCTCCCCTGTGTCTCATCCCCTCCCTCCCCCATGTCTCTTCCCCCTCCTCCTTCCACTGTGTCTCTTTCTCCCCTCCCTCCTGTGTTTCTCTCCCCTCTCCCTCCCCTGTGTCTCCTTTCTCCCCCCTATCTCTCCCCTGTGTCTCCTTTCTCCCCCCTCTCCCTCCCTCTCACTCCCCTGTGTCTCCTTTTCTCCCTCTCCCTCCCCTTTGTCTCCTTTTCTCCCTCTCCCTCCTGCTCCGGTACGCATGCCTCACACTGCGCATGTGCGTCCATGGTGCAACGCGCATGGGAGGCTGATGCGCATGCGCGGCTCATGCACGGCCACTTGCGAGTTATAGTTGTAGTAATTGCGAGTTTGTCGTAACTTTTAACATAGCGTTACTGACAAACTCGCTATTACCACAACTAATATATGTGATATATATATATATATATATATATAAATATATATTATACTCCATTTTGTGTTAATACCTGTTGCTTTAAAACTTCATATTGAATATATCTGACACAGAATATGGATTAGTAATTCTCATGCTATTGTTTTAAAAGTTCCCATAAAAATGTGACGACGCAGAGGCTGCTCAGGCTTCGTGGGTCAGCACGTGACCTAGCGGCGCCTGCAGGCGTCGGGCCAATCCCGTCACATCAGGGGGCGGGACTTCTGCCCATGTTCGCACGCGGGTCAGTTGGCGCGGTCCTCCGTTGGGAATTACAAACTGTTATTTGGCTTTGTGTTAACTTGTTGTTATTCATGAACATCCTTTAAATAAAAAATAAATAAAAAAAGAGTAAGAAAAAAAATATGGTTTGGGAGTATTGGCCTTGTCTATGTTATCAATTTGTTTTTACTGTTGGCAGGAGGTGAGTTGCCTGGCCCACTGACCTAAAGGGGCGTTGCCCTACCTCACGGGACGTGCTGAATGTAGGCATTGGTGGCCTTGGGCAGGGTCCAAGGCATGAGGTCACTGTCCATGGCCGGACTCCTCCCCCTGGTTTAGATGTAAATATATATATACGGTATTTTGTGTTAGTGTTAAATTTGTTATGTAAATAAAGCTGTGGCCCGTTGTTTTCTCCCACTCGGTTGTTGTGTCTATTATTTAAGCTAAGTCTTATGGATCATGCTTGGGTCATGACATTTTTCATGTAACTGTTTACATGTAACTTCCATATCCTGGACAGTAGTAATATGGCATAATGACCTCACTACCCTGAAAAATATATTATTCTATTGTACATTATGCTACCAAACATTTGTAAGACACTCCCCATGTTTTTACTAATTCCTAATTAATACTAATACTAATAATACTAATTCCTATTGGATTTCTGTGATACTCTCATGTTTTTACTGGTTTTCTGTTATGTTATAAAAAAGGTGTTATGTTTTTTTTCTGTAGAATGCATATGCTTGGATCTTTTGCATAAGATTTGTAGAATGCTTTCTCCAAGCCAGCTTGTTCTAATAAAAAGCATTTGATTTGAGAATTTAGAAATATTGTTTGTTTTTCTTGAGTGTTTTTGTGCTGGAAGAGAGGATCAATCCTGCAAGGTGCTTTAGGGAAAGCGCTATAGACACTGGATTCGAAGCTCAAAGTCAGGGCCCTCCATTCATTGCTATGTGTGAATCTTGAACTTGTCATTGCCTGTAAATTAACTTATGTATAGCGCTAGGGAATGTGTTGGTGCGTTACAAATAAACGATAATATTGTTTTTTTTCCCAACACTACCTTTGGTGGGTTAACCACACAAGTGGAGCCAGTGAATTCAGGGTTTAAGTGCAAAATAATTTGGAGCACCTGTAGCGAGCCGCAGTTCCATCACTGGTTTGCAACATATTGAAAGCATGTGTGTTTACTCTGTTTCATTAGATGTTTTGATGCTTTTACAGAGAATATAACCGTAATAAATGCTCTTTATTTCTTCAAAATAACAGCTTGATTTAATGTAACCTTTAAATCTGTTCAAATGTACTGAATAGTTTTTATATATTTTTTTTATTTCAGTTGCATTGGCGTTGTGTCCTGCGTTTTGTGGTTGCTCAAAGAATTCTTTGGCTTCATGCAACATCTATGGTATGCAAGAAATATTCTTTGGCATTGTGATGTACAGGGGAGGGCAATACTTTAGTACTGGCTCCTTATCAAGGATACCATTCAAAATCCTAAGCCTAATTTACAAAACCCTGAACTGCACCTCCTACATCTCTTCTCTTGTCTACACCCCAACCCACCATCTCACTCCTCTAATTCCTCATTATTAACTCCTCTCATGCTCTTTTACAGGACTTCTCCCATGCTTTTATTTTTAAACTCTCCCCAAAAATAAAAATGTTCTCTTCATAAGTATATATTCAGAGAAGGATACCACTTTTATTAGCATCAAACAAGGCTGGTTCTCATTCCTCTTTCTCACTTAAACCATCTGTCTATCAAGCAGTACTCTCATGTCAATACAGCCACCATTATCCTCTCAGATCGTAAGTTCTTAAGACAGTAGGGTCCTCATCTCCTCCTGTACCATTACATATGTAGAAAGGTGCAATCTAATATTTCAATGTATGTCAAATTTTAAACCTGTGTTATCATACACTTATTGCTATAGGAACTGCTGTATCAGTACATATAAAATATATTCATTATTATGTATTATTGTGTAGCACTAATTACAGGGGATACAGTAAAATTACATATGGTACAGCAGTTGCATCGGATCCTGCTGTTAGAGCTTACAATCTCAGCAGGTGCTAAAAGTATAACAGAAAAAGGAAAGGGATTGATAGGTGGTAGTGTGGTGAGGCAGCAGGATCCATGCACAAGAATAACTGACATTTTTTCAATAGCTGACATTAGGGAACAAGTTGGTAATTGGTCAAATAGATGGATATTCAGAGAATGTTTGAACCTTTGGAGAGTGGGGAAGAGCCTGACAAAAAGTCAATAAATGATTGCTTGGTTTAAAATACCTGAATAATGTATTAGAAATTAAATGTATTGCATTAGCACATTAATTGGTGATGGTTTATGAAAAATCATATTATTATGTGAATCAGGAGGGAAATTAAATTATAGTTTACAAGGACACACCCTGCCGAGAAAGCTACTGAAAAGGAAGTGAAAATCCACAAGAAGGAATAAACTGCTTATAATAGTTAACATTTAAAGGTTGCATTTATTTTTACTTTCTAAAATCATTTTACCTGTCATCAAATTTAACTATTCAAAAGAGAACTCTGAAAATGAACCCTAGCATTCATGTTAAGAGTCACTAAAGTCACCAGATGTCATCTTAAAATCCATCAATAATTAATTAACTTACTGTATATACTCGAGTATAAGCCGAGTTTTTCAGCCCTTTTTTTAAAGCTAAAAAGGGCCCCCTCGGCTTATACACCGTGTCTCTCTAACCCCCCTCATGTCTCTCTAACCCCCTCCCGTGTCTCTCTACCCCCCCCCCCCGTGTCTCTCTACCCCTCCCGTGTCTCTCTAACCCCCCCGTGTCTCTTTCCCTCCCCCTCCTCATCCTCAACCCCCCTCCTCATTCTAAACCCCCCTCATTCTAAACTCCCCCCCCCCTCATTCTACCCATCTAAATAACCCCCCCTCTCCCTTTCCCCTCACTTACCTGCATCTGAAGTTCCTGCTCTGTCCTCCGCTCCTTCCGGTGTCTTGACGTGGCGCGCATGCAACGTCATGGCATTCGCATATATCGGGTGCTGGCACCCGGTATATGTTAATGACGTGGCGTGCATGTGACATCACGGCATTAGCATATACCGGGTGCCGGGGTAGAATGAGGGGGGGGGGGTTGGAATGAGATGGGGGGGGTTGAGGATGAGAAGGGAGGTTGAGGAGGGGGTTGAGGATGGGGGGTTGAGGTTGAGGAGGGGGGTTGAGGAGGGAGGTTGAGGAGGGAGGTTGAGGAGGGAGGTTGAGGATGAGGAGGGTTGTTGAGGAGGGAGGTTAAAGATGAGGAGGGAGGATGAGGAGAAGGGTTGAGGATTGGGGGTTGAGGATGAGGAGTTGGTTGAGGATGAGAAGGGGGTTGAGGATGAGGAGGGGGGCTGAGGATGAGGAGGGAGGTTGAGGAGGGGGTTGAGGATGGGGGGTTGAGGTTGAGGAGGGAGGTTGAGGAGGGGGTTGAGGATGGGGGGTTGAGATTGAGGAGGGAGGTTGAGGAGGGAGGTTGAGGAGGGAGGTTGAGGAGGGAGGTTGAGGTTGAAGATGAGGAGGGAGGTTGAGGAGGGAGGTTGAGGTGGGAGGATGAGGAGGGGGGTTGAGGATGGGGAGTTGAGGATGTGGGGGTTGAGGTTGAGGAGGGAGGTTGAGGAGGGAGGTTGAGGAGGGGGTTGAGGATGAGGAGGGGGTTGAGGATGAGGAGGGAGGATGAGGAGGAGGTTGAGGATGAGGAGGCGGGTTGAGGATGAGGAGGGGGTTGAGGTTGAGGACGGGGTTGAGGAGGGGGTTGAGGATGGGGTGGGTTGAGGATGGGGCATTGAGGAGGGAGGTTAAGGAGGGGGGTTGAGGAGGGGGTTGAGGAGGGAAGTTGAGGATGAGAAAGGATGATGAGGAGGGAGGTTGAGGATGAGGAGTGGGGTTGAGGAGGGAGGTTGAGGATGAGGAGGGAGGGAAGAGACACAGGGAAGGGAGAGGGTGGGGGAAGAGACACAGGGAAGGGAGAGGGGGAAGAGACATAGGGAAGGGAGAGGGGGAAGAGACACAGGGAAGGGAGAGGGGGAAAGAGACACAGGGAAGGGAGAGGGGGGAAGAGACACAGGGAAGGAAGAGGGGAGAAGAGACACGGGAGAGAGAGGAGGTCACAAGAGGGGGACACAGAGGGCACAAGAGGGACACAGGGGGCAGCACATTTCCCACCCTCGGCTTATACTCGAGTCACTCATTTTACCCAGTATTTGTGGTAAAATATACTCGGGTCGGCTTATAACTCGAGTATATACGGTAGATATTATTAGCAAGCTTATTTATTGTTTATATAGTCGTTTAAGTCCTCCCATAAGAAATTGAATGGATAATAAGGTTATAACCTGCAACTGTGACATATTCCAATCCTGTTAATTTTCTTTTTTTTACTTTTTATCTACTAAGTAACATTGTGGTGCAGTAGTTAAAAACACAGTTAATGAGATTTTCCAGCTTAAAGTACTGAAATTGAAGCTCACCATTATTTATTTACATAAGTGTCTTCCAATATGTGACACCGGCATGCTAGATATACATATACAAATATAAATATATATATATATATATATATATATATATATACATATACACATATATACACATAAATACATACACATATACACACATATATACATACATACATACACATATATACACATATATATATATATATATATATATATATATATATTTATATATATATTTATACAAACACACAATATTTTATATATATATATACACACAAACACATACACACATACATATATACACATATACTGTATACACCTACATAGACAAATACACATATATACACATACATTCACTCACATACATATATATGCACATACAACTACACATATATACACATACACATATATACATACACATATATACACATACACATACACATATATACACATATATTCAAATATACATACACATACACATGTATACACATTCACATACATACACATATATACACATATACTATATATATACACATACACATATATACACATATATACACATACAACTACACAAATATATACATACACATATATACACATACATACACATACACATATATACACATATACACACAATACACACAAATCAGTTCTGTAAATCAGTGCAGTGTGGGCTGTAATCCGTGTCCAGGTGAGAGTGGGTGTGGTTTGGCCTGTGTAAAGGTATATCTGTGTGCATTTTGTTGTGTTCTGTTGAATCAGTTCTGTAAATCAGTGCAGTGTTTTCTTTCTTGTGCTCTGTAATCAGGGTCCAGATGAGAGTGGGTGTGGTTTGGCCTGTGTTAAGGTTTATCTGTGTGCATTTTGTCGTGTTCTGTTTGAATCAGTTCTGTGAGGCAGAGAAGTGTTTTCTGTCCTGTGCTCATTTATCATTGTACAGGTGAGTAGGCAGGGTCTATTTTAACAAGGGAAGAGCGAGCTTGGGAGCTTGCAAGCATTTCTAGTGTAAGTGTAGTTAGTGTATAGGAGATTGAATAAAAGGAGGGAATTCAAAGGAAAGGGGTATTATAAAAAAAATAGAAAACAAACATATATTTTTTTGGGGGGGTTAAGGTGTAGAAAAGCAATCTTTATACAAATACATTGATTTATTTTCTCACTGTATTTTTGTAACTGATAATCATGAGTCAGTCCAGAGCCAACCTCACTCAGTGTACATCCTGCCACATGTATGCACTACTAGAACAGATGATCCAGGGTCCATACCTCTGTGACAGGTGTGAGCATGTTGCCTCTCTGGAAGCTTGTATTGGAGAACTGAAGTGGAGAATAGCAGGACTTAATGATATTGCTCCACTGGAAAGGGAGTTGATGTTCACTGAGCACAGTTTAGCTGGGCCTAGCATGGAGGGAGGAGCTGGGGCTAGTGAGGATGTCCAGGGAGGTAGCTGGGTTACATTTAGAAGGGGCCAGTTCTGAGTTGGCAAACACTAACAGATTTGCCAGATTAAGTGAAACTGTTGGGGATGTCCATTCAGGAATGGCAATGCCAGATAGAGCTGTTCCCTCTTAGAGCCGGGAGAACAGTTCAACTGGAGGAGTGGGAGGGCAGCATAGGCAGAGCAACAGACAGGTTTTTGTGGTAGGGGACTCTATTATTAGGAAGGTAGACAGGGTGATTTGTCACCCAGATCCCAGCAATCGGGTTCGGCATGTTGTGGATCGGGTGGATAAATTATTGGGAGGGGCTGGTAATGAACCCGCGGTCTTGATACATATTGGTACCAATGACAAAGTAAGTGGAAGATGGAGTGCCCTAAAGAATGATTTTAAAGAACTAGGGAATAAGCTTAAAGCAAGGACCTCCAAGGTAGTATTTTCTGATATGCTACCAGTGCCACGTGCTAGCCCAGGGAGCCAGCAGGAACTGAGGTTAATGTGTGGCTAAAAAAGTGGTGCAATGCAGAGGGGTTTGGGTTTATAGAGCACTGGGCTGACTTCTCACTTGGGTACAGTCTCGATAGCAGGGATGGATTGCACCATAATGATGAGGCAGCTTTTGTGCTAGGGGATAGGATGGTAGAACGGCTGGGGGAGTTTTTAAACTTGTAGGTGTGGGGGAAGGACTATATAGAAGTATTGGGGTAAAAAGGGTAGAGAGGGAAAGGGAGAGGGGGGGAGTAAAAGGGGGGGAATACAATGGACAGTAGGGAGGTATTAATAGGGGCCTCAAATACAGTGGCAAGCACTTCACAACGGCAGAGCAACATAAAGTGTATGCTTGCTAATGCAAGACATTTGCCTGGGAAAATGGGCAAGCTAGAATTATTAGCAGTAGAAGAAAAATGAGGCTTAATAGGCATTACTGAAACATCGTGGGATGAATCTCATGACTGGACTGTTAATCTGGATGGTTATAACCTATTTAGGAAATATAGGGAAAATGGTAATAGAGGAGGAGGGATCTGTCTGTATGTTAAGCCTGAATTTAAGCCTATAGTCAGAGAAGATATTTATGCTGGCACTAACGGCATCATTGAATCTTTGTGGGTTAAGCTAAATAGTGGAGGAGCTAATTCTAAATGCATATTGGTGGGAGTATGCTATAAACCCCCAAATATAGCTGAAAGTGAGGAAATACAATTATTGTTACAGATTGGAAATGCAGCTAAGCATGTGCAAGTTCTAATGATGGGAGACTTTAATTACCCTGAAATAAACTGGATAAATGAGACCAGCAGCTCGCAAACTTCACGTCGCAACCCAAACAGCACGACACACACATTACGACACTCGCAAACAACATACGACACACGTTCACACACATTACGGCCTCGCAACACTCGGACGCAACTCGCGAACATTACAAAATGTAAAACACAATACATACACACAGCACATACATAAAAACCTTACCTACACCAAGAGGGAGCACCCAGGACCTCAAAAATGCAACTTAGACCTCGATTTTACTAGAAATAAAAGAATTTAGAGACAAAAAAAAAATCTAAGCGAGAGAAAAAATGGCCGCCGAACAAAACGAAAACGAGGCTACAGCACTCTAAACTCGCAAAACACCACAAGAAACTCGCAAAACACCACAAGAAACTCGCAAAACGCAACAAACGACCTACGGATATTCATACCACACAGTGCACACATTCAGCATGCTTACACAGCAGCTCCACACCACTAATGCTGCAGCAACATCAACACAGATTGCCAGCTCTTCATCACAATGCTTCAAAATAGGTACAGTATATTCATTTAGTAATGTATTACATATTTCATTATTATACACCAAACAGCATTAGCTACCTTACAATTTCATTGCCGTCATTTTTTGACGGGCAATTCGCTAGTAATGATATAATATCAAATGTTAAAATAGGGAAACCCTTGGGGAACAGTGATCACAAAACAGTATCATTTGAGATTGAATACAAAAAACAGAGTTGTAAGGGGCCAACAAAAACTCTAAGTTTTAAAAGGGCTAACTTTAATGGGCTACAGGCAGCAATACTAAACATAGACTGGGACAAAGAACTTACAGGGAAAATACTGAAAATAAATGGACAACATTCAAATCCTTACTAAATAAACATACTCATCGGCATGTACCATGTGGAAATAAAATGAATAGGAGTAAATCATATCCCATGTGGCTTAACAATGACTTAAAGATCATGATGAGGAAAAAAAAACATGCATTTAAATTATACAAGAAGGAGGGAACAGAGGCAGCTTTATGTGACTATAAGGAAATCAACAAGGCTCGCAAAAGGGCTATTAGACTGGCTAAAATAGAAAATGAGAAGACAGTTGCAAAGGAAAGTAAGACTAACCCTAAAATATTTTTAAATATATTAATGGGAAGAAGGTGAGGAAGGAAGCTATAGGAACATTACAATGTGACACAGGCCATCTGATAATTAGTGACCGTGAAAAGGCAGATGAGCTAAATAGGTTATTTTCGTCGGTATACACAAGGGAGGTACCAGTGGTTGGGACACTGCAACATAATGGGGCTACACTACCATCACTAAATAATTGGTTAACGCAGGAAGAAATCCAAAAGAGATCAAAAATAAATGTTAATAAAGCCCCAGGTCCTGATGGAATACATCCAAGGGTACTGAGGGAGCTGGGTTCTGTAATAGCCAAACCCTTATATCTAATCTTTCAAGACTCACTCACTACAGGGTCTCTACCGGATGGCTGGAGAAAAGCAGAGGTGATACCTATATTTAAGAAGGGATCAAGAGCAAATCCAGGGAATTATAGACCAGTGAGCCTCACATCTGTAGTTGGGAAGCTTTTAGAAGGGTTAATAAGAGACAGAATACAAGAATATGTCTATTTGAACAAGATCATAGGTAGCAGTCAACACGGATTTATGAAGGATAGGTCATGTCAGACCAATCTAATTAGTTTCTATGAAGAGGTTAGTAGGAGCTTGGATCAGGGCAACTCAGTGGATGTAGTCTTTTTGGATTTTTAAAGGCGTTTGATACAGTGCCACATGGAAGACTAGTGAGCAAACTAAGGGATACAGGAATTGCAGTAAATATCTGCTCATGGATCGAGAGCTGGCTAAAAGACAGGAAGCAAAGGGTTGTTGTAAATGGAACATACTCCGATTGGGCTAATGTGATAAGTGGGGTTCCTCAAGGTTCAGTATTAGGTCCTTTCCTTTTTAACATATTTATTAATGACGTAGAAATAGGACTCAAAAGTAGTGTCTCCATTTTTGCTGATGACACTAAGTTGTGCAAGGTAATAAAATCAGATAATGATGTACTTTTCCTACAAAGGGATTTGCACAAATTAGAGAAATGGGCGGCTAAATGGCAGATGAGATTTAATACAAATAAATGAAAGGTTATGCATTTGGGAAGGAAAAATAGCCATGACATTTATAATCTTAATGGAGCAAATCTAGGGGTATCAGATATTGAAAGGGATTTGGGAGTACTAGTGGACAACCACCTAGGTAGCAGTGCTCAATGCCAAGCAGCAGCTGAAAAGGCAAGTAAAATATTAGCATGTATTAAGAAGGGTATAGAAGCAATGGAAGCAAATATAATTATACCACTATACAAATCCCTAGTACGCCCTCATTTGGAATATGGAGTACAATTTTGGGCACCACTTCATAAAAAGGACATTAGAGCTGGAAAAAGTACAGAGAAGGGCTACAAAACTAATAAGGGGAATGGAGGGGCTAAATTATGAAGAAAGACTAACTTAAACTTATTTTTGCTAGAAAAAAGGCATCTACGAGGGGATATGATTACCTTATTTAAATACATCCAGGGTCAATATAAGGCTTTGTCAAGTTAACTTTTTGTAGCAAGAGATTTTCAACTGACAAGAGGACATCCTTTGAGGTTAGAGGAAAAATGATTTCACCTTAAACAAAGAAAAGGGTTCTTCACAGTTAGGGTGGTTAAACTGTGGAATTCTCTACCAAAGGAGGTGGTAACAGCGAATTAGATAGACAACTTCAAAAAGGGGTTAGATATATTTTTGAATAAAGAGGGCATTCAAGGCTATCCTAGATAACTAGTGAAGGAATATTGATCCAGGTAGAAATTAGATCGCCAGTTTCTGGGGTCAAGAAGGATTTTTGCTTTTTTTCCCCTTATGAGACGATTGGCAAAGTTTCAATGTTTTTTTTTCTGTTTGCCCTTCTCTGGATCAATTAACAATTAATAATAAATAGTCCACATATTAAAAAGATCAATAGAGATCTAAAAAGGTTGAACTTGATGGACTAACTCTTTATTCATCCTCCAATACTATACTATTATTAATAATTTGACAACTAATTAATTAATAACTAATCCGCATATTGCAGATCAGAGGAGATCTTAACAGGTTGAACTTGGACTGAAAGTCTTTTTTCAACCTTAATTACTATGGGCCTCATTCTATTAGCGGCCGTAAATCGATTCCTTGCTGGGGTTCTGTTAACTCGCGACTCTATTATACGGCCCCGCAAGGATCTCCTCTTACGGCCGGCCGCATATCTTGAAACCGGCCGTAGGCTGTGAAATCTAAAAACGCAAAAATAAATTCAAGCCTGCACTGTACAGCTCTGTAAATGCTAGGGATCATATTGGGGGACATGAGGATTAATAGTAACCCCCTCTCAAGCTTGCACATCAGCCCAAACCCGAGTTCAAATTAACTGTTTATTTTCCGGCTGCGGCGTGGGCGGGTCTGAAGTGCTCCAAGCACTCTGGACTTTTTACATGGATATTTTACGGATATTAAAAATAAAATATTTTACGGATTTGAGTATAGGATAATTATGTGCTATTTTTTCTAACACCTAAAATCCCTTTATAGTCTCCTCAAAGTGCAGGATGGCTTTATTTGAGCTGTTTTATGTGCTTAATTGGTGCTAGCGGGACCTCTTTCCTGCAAGTAAGCTGCGGCTCGCTTTTAGCCTTGCAGAGAGGTTCCCCGGAGCAATTGAATTGCAAATAGGAATTTCTTACGGCCGAAACTCTTGCGGCCGTTTTAGATCAAAGGCTTTCCTCTGGCGCGAGCGGCCGCAAGAGATAGCAAGGCACCGGCCGCAAGCCTGCCAGAGCCCCCGGCCGTAAGGGAATAGACCAGCCGAATAGCTTGCGGCCGGTCCTTGCGGCCCTGCAACGGCTGCGGCCGCTAATAGAATGAGGCCCTATGTAACTATGTAACTAATATACACATACACATATATATGCATACACATATATGCACATACACATATATACATATACACATATATACACTTACACGTATATAGACTTACACATATATACACATACATACACACACACACATATATACACATATATACACATACGAACACATACATACACATACATACACATATATAGACATACATACACATATATACCCTTATATACTCTTACACATATATACACATATATAGACTTACACATATACAGATACATACACATATACACATACATATACATACACATACACAAATATACACATATATACAAATATACACACATACATATATATATATATATATATACTAGCGAATTGCCCGTCAAAAAATGACGGCAATGAAATTGTAAGGTGGCTAATGGTGTTTTGTGTGTACTACTGAAATATATAATACAACTAGCGAATTGCCCGTCAAAAAATGACGGCAATGAAATTGTAAGGTAGCTAATGCTGTTTAGTGTGTAATAATGAAATATATAATACATTAATAAATGAATATACTTGACCTATTTTAAAGCATTGTGTGGAAGAGCTGTGAATGTGTTTTGATGTTGCTGCAGCATTAGTGGTGTGGATCTGCTGTGTAAGCGTGCTGAATGTGTGCAGTGTAACACTGTGCGTGCGCGAGACCAAACCGTTAGCGTAGTCGTGTACTTCCGCATTGGCGAGAAATGGCGAGTAATGTGTGTTATACGTTTGTATCGGAATATCCGTAGGTGTTTTGTGGTGTTTTGCGAGTTTCTTGTGGTGTTTTGCGAGTTTAGAGTGCTGTAGCCTCGTTTTCGTTTTGTTCGGCGGCCATTTTTTCTCTCGCTTCGTTTTTTTTTTAGTGTCTAAACTGTTTTATTTGAAGTAAAATCGAGGTGTAAGTTGTATTTTTGAGGTGCTGGGTGCTCCCTCTTGGTGTAGGTAAGTTTTTTATGTATGTGGTGTGTGTATGTATTGTGTTTGACATTTTCTAATGTTCGCGAGTTGCGTCCGAGTGTTGCGAGTCCGTAATGTGTGTGAACGTGTGTCGTATGTTGTTTGCGAGTGTCGTAATGTGTGTGTCGTACTGTTTGGGTTGCGAGGTGAAGTTTGCGAGGGTCGCAGTTGCTGGCAAGGAGCGCCTTCGGCGCTCCATGCCAGCAACTGCGGCCCTCGCTTTGCGAGGTCCTCAGGTGCTGGCATGGAGCGCCTACGGCGCTCCATGCCAGCAACTGAGGCCCTCGCTTCGCGAGGGTCCTCAGTTGCTGGCATGGAGCGCCTTCGGCGCTCCATGCCAGCAACTGAGACCCTCGGGCAGTGCCCTCGCTTCGCGAGGGCCTCGGCTCGCTGCGCGAGCCGCGGCCCTCGCTACGCGAGGGCCGCGGCTCGCTACGCGAGCCCGCAGCGTTAGCAACAACTCGTACGCTCACAACTATATATGTGATTAATAAATGAATATACTTTACCTATTTTGAAGCATTGTGTTGAAGAGCTGGGAATCTGTTTTGATGTTGCTGCAGCATCAGTGCTGTGGAGCTGCTGTGTAAGCGTGATGAATGTGTGCAGTGTAATAGTGTGCGTGCACGAGACGAAACCGTTAGCGTAGTTGTGTACTTCCGTATTGGCGTAAAGTGGCGGGTAATGTGTGGTATGCGTCTTAGCGGAATATCCGTAGGTCGTTTGTGGTATTTTGCGAGTTTCTTGTGGTGTTTTGCGTGTTTAGAGTGCTGTAGCTTCGTTTTCGTTTTGTTCGGCGGCTATTTTTTCTCTCGTTTTGCGAATTTTTTAGTGTTCAAACTCTTTTATTTTTAGTGAAATGAAGGTGTAAGTTGTTTTTTTGAGGTCCTGGATGCTTCCTCTTGCTGTAGGTAAGCTTTTTATGTATGTGCTGTGTGTATTTATTGTGTTTTGAATCTTGTAATGTTCGCGAGTTGCGTCCGATTGTTGCGAGTTCGTAATGTGTGGTAACGTGTCTCGTATGCTGTTTGCATTGCGAGTTAAAGTTTGCGAGGGCCGTAGTTGGTGTGTCGTGTTGTTTGCGTTACGACGTAAAGTTTGTGAAGGTCGCAGTTGCTGGCAAGGAGAGCCTTCGGCGCTCCATGCCAGCAACTGAGGCCCTCGCCCGAGGTCCTCGCTACGCGAGGGGCGCAGCTCGCTACGCAAGCCTGCAAGCGTTAGCAACAACTCGTACACTCACAACTATATATGTGATATATATATATATATATATATATATATACACACACATACACATGTAAAGACATACACATGAATACACACATATACACATACACATATACAGGGAGTGCAGAATTATTAGGCAAGTTGTATTTTTGAGGATTAATTTTATTATTGAACAACAACCATGTTCTCAATGAACCCAAAAAAACTCATTAATATCAAAGCTGAATATTTTTGGAAGTAGTTTTTAGTTTGTTTTTAGTTTTAGCTATTTTAGGGGGATATCTGTGTGTGCAGGTGACTATTACTGTGCATAATTATTAGGCAACTTAACAAAAAACAAATATATACCCATTTCAATTATTTATTTTTACCAGTGAAACCAATATAACATCTCAACATTCACAAATATACATTTCTGACATTCAAAAACAAAACAAAAACAAATCAGTGACCAATATAGCCACCTTTCTTTGCAAGGACAATCAAAAGCCTGCCATCCATGGATTCTGTCAGTGTTTTGATCTGTTCACCATCAACATTGCGTGCAGCAGCAACCACAGCCTCCAAGACACTGTTTAGAGATGTGTACTGTTTTCCCTCCTTGTAAATCTCACATTTGATGATGGACCACAGGTTCTCAATGGGGTTCAGATCAGGTGAACAAGGAGGCCATGTCATTAGATTTTCTTCTTTTATACCCTTTCTTGCCAGCCACGCTGTGGAGTACTTGGACGCGTGTGATGGAGCATTGTCCTGCATGAAAATCATGTTTTTCTTGAAGGATGCAGACTTCTTCCTGTACCACTGCTTGAAGAAGGTGTCTTCCAGGAACTGGCAGTAGGACTGGGAGTTGAGCTTGACTCCATCCTCAACCCGAAAAGGCCCCATAAGCTCATCTTTGATGATACCAGCCCAAACCAGTACTCCACCTCCACCTTGCTGGCGTCTGAGTCGGACTGGAGCTCTCTGCCCTTTACCAATCCAGCCACGGGCCCATCCATCTGGCCCATCAAGACTCACTCTCATTTCATCAGTCCATAAAACCTTAGAAAAATCAGTCTTGAGATATTTCTTGGCCCAGTCTTGACGTTTCAGCTTGTGTGTCTTGTTCAGTGGTGGTCGTCTTTCAGCCTTGGCCATGTCTCTGAGTATTGCACACCTTGTGCTTTTGGGCACTCCAGTGATGTTGCAGCACTGAAATATGGCCAAACTGGTGGCAAGTGGCATCGTGGCAGCTGCACGCTTGACTTTTCTCAGTTCATGGGCAGTTATTTTGCGCCTTGGTTTTTCCACACGCATCTTGCGACCCTGTTGACTATTTTGAATGAAACGCTTGATTGTTCGATGATCACGCTTCAGAAGCTTTGCAATTTTAAGAGTGCTGCATCCCTCTGCAAGATATCTCACTATTTTTGACTTTTCTGAGCCTGTCAAGTCCTTCTTTTGACCCATTTTGCCAAAGGAAAGGAAGTTGCCTAATAATTTCGCACACCTGATATAGGGTGTTGATGTCATTAGACCACACCCCTTCTCATTACAGAGATGCACATCACCTAATATGCTTAATTGGTAGTAGGCTTTCGAGCCTATACAGCTTGGAGTAAGACAACATGCATAAAGAGGATGATGTGGTCAAAATACTCATTTGCCTAATAATTCTGCACTCCCTGTACACACATATACACATACATACACATACATACACATATATACACTTACACATATATACACATATACACATATACACATACACATGCATACACATATACAAACAGTGCATACACACATATGTAAAAGTTAATTTATTTTAAGAACACTTTATTTTTAACTGTTTAAAAATAAAAAAATACGCCGTGGAAAGAAGTGATGAAATTAAATATAAACAACAGTGTTTGAATCAAATACTTGAGCACAAATAATTATTGCCTTTTGTGCGTTTTGCAATTACACTACATAGTTTAAACCCGATTGTGTATTCTAATGACTCTATATAATGTGTTAGCAAGTCCTCATATACCGTTTTGACAAATCCTCATATAATGCAGAAATCTGCTAATCATCGGGTTTGTGTAGTTTATATTAATGAAAAAACACTGAGTTATATCTAGGTTAAAAAGAAACAATGTTAAAAACAAAGCAACAGAATACTGAGGTATCTACTAGAAAAAACATTATTCTAGATCAATAGAGGAGATACAATAAATGTATATTAGACAAAAAAGCATTATATTGGGGGTATAATCCTTATAGAAAATACAGGACTTTCTGCTTGTCCTATTATAATTTGCTATTTCATTATCGCAGATACTTGGGGTTCACTTGGCCCCTTTTACAATGCAGCTTGATGCTAATGAAAAATAAACTCCTTTGTCCAATGATCCTCTGGTTAGATGACCATCAGTAGTGCCCCACGGTCCCATTTCGCCCATTCACTGGGTTTACTCATGGGCTAACAACTAGGGTTGCTGTGAGGCTATTTATGCCCCTGTTTCACTTCCTGTATCTTTGGGCATGATGACGTCATCGCTTAGCGTAACGTAACGCAACGTAACATAAGGTAACGTCACCACGTCACACGTTACGTTACTTGCTTCAAAAAAACTTTAATTCTACTGTATTAGACGGACATTCAAGTTGGAGAAACTTTATTAGTCCATTTTTGAAAAAACTTTATTAGTCCATTTTAGACAAGCAGCAAATCAGCTTTCTGGGATGCTGGGGAGTTTAAGGGGAATATAATAAATTAACTAAAGGGACACATTGTTAAAAAATTACTTGATATGGATAAGAAATATAATGCATAACAAATACAAATATTATTTATACTACATAGTGAGCAAATTAAGTGAAATGTGCCTAGAAGAAAAGAGGAAGTAGTCAGTGTCTAATCAACTACTGGATTAAACCATTATGATAAGTGGTAAAATTATGTGCTACTAATGCCACCAGTAAGGTGGCTTAATCTATTTATAAAGTGCAATACTCAAATGGCTTAATCTCTTTATAAATGCAACATTAAGTTGCTTATAGTGATGTCGCAAACCTAAAATTTTCGGTTCGCAAACCACAAACCTCCGCAAATGTTCGCGAACCGGCGAACATCGGCGAACCGCCATAGACTTCAATGGGCAGGCGAATTTTAAAACCCACAGGGACTCTTTCTGGCCACAATAGTGATGGGAAAGTTGTTTCAAGGGGTCTAACAACTGGACTGTGGCATGCCGGAGGGGGATCCAATGGCAAAACTCCCACGGAAAATTACATAGTTGATACAGAGTCTGGTTTTAAGCCATAAAGGGCATAAATTACCTAACATTCCTAAATTGTTTGGAATAACGTGCTTTAAAACATCAGGTATGATGTTGTATCGATCAGGTAGTGTAAGGGTTACACGTTACATGACTGGGGGTCTATAGGTGACATTAGTACTGACCTTTATCTGACTGGGTGTCTATAGAGTGACATTAGTACTGACCTTTATATGACTGGGGTCTATAGTTGACATTAGTACTGACCTTTATCTGACTGGGTGTCTATAGAGGGACATTAGTAATGACCTTTATATGACTGGGGGTCTATAGAGGGACATTAGTACTGACCTTTATCTGACTGGGTGTCTATAGAGGGACATTAGTAATGACCTTTATCTGACTGGGTGTCTATAGAGGGACATTAGTACTGACCTTTAGCTGACTGGGTGTCTATAGAGGGACATTAGTAATGACCTTTATCTGACTGGGGGTCTATAGAGGGACATTAGTACTGACCTTTATCTGACTGGGTGTCTATAGAGGGACATTAGTAATGACCTTTATCTGACTGGGTGTCTATAGAGGGACATTAGTACTGACCTTTAGCTGACTGGGTGTCTATAGAGGGACATTAGTACTGACCTTTATCTGACTGGGTGTCTATAGAGTGACATTAGTACTGACCTTTATATGACTGGGGGTCTATAGGTGACATTAGTACTGACCTTAATCTGACTGGGTGTCTATAGAGGGACATTAGTAATGACCTTTATATTACTGGGGGTCTATAGAGGGACATTAGTACTGACCTTTATCTGACTGGGGGTCTATAGGTGACATTAGTACTGACCTTTATCTGACTGGGTGTCTATAGAGGGACATTAGTAATGACCTTTATCTGACTGGGGGTCTATAGAGGGACATTAGTACTGACCTTTATCTGACTGGCTGTCTATAGAGGGACATTAGTAATGACCTTTATCTGACTGGGTGTCTATAGAGGGACATTAGTACTGACCTTTAGCTGACTGGGTGTCTATAGAGGGACATTAGTACTGACCTTTATCTGACTGGCTGTCTATAGAGGGACATTAGTAATGACCTTTATCTGACTGGGTGTCTATAGAGGGACATTAGTACTGACCTTTAGCTGAGTGGGTGTCTATAGAGGGACATTAGTACTGACCTTTATCTGACTGGGTGTCTATAGAGTGACATTAGTACTGACCTTTATATGACTGGGGGTCCATAGGTGACATAAGTACTGACCTTTATTTGACTGGGTGTCTCTAGAGGGACATTAGTAATGACCTTTATATGACTGGGGGTCTATAGAGGGACATTAGTACTGACCTTTATCTGACTGGGTGTCTATAGAGTGACATTAGTACTGACCTTTATATGACTGGGGGTCTATAGGTGACATGAGTACTGACCTTTATCTGACTGGGTGTCTATAGAGGGACATTAGTAATGACCTTTATCTGACTGGGGGTCTATAGAGGGACATTAGTACTGACCTTTATCTGTCTGGGGGTCTATAGGTGACATTAGTCCTGACCTCCTGCTGCAGTATTATTACTCCCAGTACTCCCAGGCTTGCTACTATTAGATATAATAACCTCCGTTTCGTTTCCTTATCTGTTGGTAACATCAAAATATGATTATTAAATATTTCATATTTGTTTGTTTTTTTCTCCCAAAGTGAACCCCTTTGTGTGTGTCCCACAGATGTGGCGTTTCCACTCTGCGTATGTTGGATTTGCACCGCTCAAAAATTATGAAAAGAGATCCCCCCCCCTTGAAGCCCATTAATGACATCATCAGTAAATTGTATGTAACAGATTCCAGTGTTTAGGGTTTATGACCCAATACTGCGATCATATCACTTATGACAAAAATCCGTATTTGTTGTATTATTCATTTCCTGATACTTTTATTATCTTGATCTTTATATATTTACTAGCGACTTGCACATCAAAAAATGGCGGCAATAAGATTGTAAGGCAGGTAATGGTTTGGACGAGACATTCATTTTGTTGGCGGTCGGAGATCCTTCGGCGCTCATTGCGAGGCTGTTGGTTGTATTTTTTTTCTGATAGGCGCTTTTGCTGTTATTCTTTGGTCGGCGGTGATGTGTTTTTTGCGCTTATTGCAAGGCTTTGTATGCTATGAGCAGCGTTGGCGCTCGTTGTGAGGCGCGCAGTGAATGGCTTTTATGTTTAATGTGATAATGTTTTTTTTGTGTATATGTATTTTTGTATGCTAATGAAATAATTACTAAATGAATATACTTTACCTATTTGTAAGTAATATATGCAGGAAGCATTGTGCTGAAGAGCTGACAATCTGTTTTCATGTTCCTGCAGCATACAATGTAGGTTTTCAGTGCTGTGGAGCTGCTGTGTAAGCGTCAGCAATGTGTGCAGTGTGTAGTGTAAATAGGCTGCGTGCGCGAGGGGAAGCCGTTAGGGTAGCTGGGTACTTCCGCATTGTGTAAGTTAGTGTTGTAAAATGGCGGGGAATGTGTATGTGGTACACGGGTGTGGATGATTTAGCGTCCTTGTTAATAGTGTAGCTTTACCTCGTACGGCTTTTTAGGAAAATCCGTATGTGTTTTGCGTGTTTAGGGTCCTGTAGCCTCGTTTTCTTTTTTTCAAGGGCCATTTTTTCTCTCAGGTGATTTTCGGGTGTCTAAACTCATGAATTTGGACTTAAATGGAGGTGTAACTTCACTTGCAGAGGTCCTCGGTGCCCGCCTTGCTGTGGGTAAGCTTTTTATGTGTTTGTTGTGTGTATTTATTGTGTTTTTAATGTTTTTAAGTGCGTGCGGTTCGGGCGTTAAGGTCGTATTTTTGTGAGCTCGTAATGTTTTTTTTTTTAAGTCCCGTATTTTTGGATGGTAAGTCCGTAAATTTGATGGTGTAAGTCCCGCCTGCGGCTCATTGCAGCCGACGTGGGAGCCTTCGGCGCTCCTTGCCAGCAACTCTGGCCCTCGCTTCGCAAGCCTGCAGCGTTAGCAACAACCCGCCTGCTCACAACTATATATGTGATATCTGTAACGTCTTCCCCAGTTGGCACTTGTAAATCGGCTAATCGACAAAAAAAATGGTGTCCGGAAAAAATGAAAACGAGGCTACACGACCCCAAACCGCGCAAAACATCGCCAGCCATGTACAACTTTTACCTAGGAACAGACGAGGTACAAAATACACTATTATAAATAATGGAAACTGCTGGCGAGCCGCGTAACACATACACAATCGCCGCCATTTTACAACACTAACTTGCAACTAATAACATTACAAATCTAAAATGGCGCGTTACACGACTATACAAGCGGTTTCCCTTCGTGCACTGCGCACATTGCTGACACTTACACCTCGGGTCACCAACAGTCCAAATGTACACTGTAAGCTGCAGGAAAATCAAAACTGATTGTTAGCTCTTCAGGTTATTGATCACTGGATATATTAATTACAAATAGGCAAAGTATTTTAGTAATTAATTAATTAATTATTATTAAAAAAAATATATAAAAAAAATATGCTTAATAGCATATTTTACACTGCGGTTACTTTACATACATTAACGCTTCGCACTTCCTAATACATTTGTTCATTCACAATAGTTATTATCGTGCATTCATTTAATAAGTATTAATTAGTAATGGAAAATAAAAATGTAGACTTTACACTACACTAAAATGTTTTACTTTTTACTCTGCAGTTATATATCTGGATTACTGCTCATTGGCTGCCAGCGATAGCACTCTCAAAGCAGTTACAAATCTAAATCACTTTATTATGCTCTGAGACCTGAATACATTTTTTAATTTACACTGCACAAAAAAAATTATATATTTAACACTGTACTTATATATCTGTCTTTGCGATGAGCGCCGAAGATTGATCGTTGCAAAGCACGAAACATGAAGGACACGAGGGAAGAGACTCACAATGAGTGCCGAAGGTCCTCAGAGTACAAAAAGCATTACATTGTGTGTCAAACAGCATTGCCATGGCTTCAAACTTTATTGCCCCATTATTTGTGCCAGGCAAGTCGCTAGTGATATAATATAACATAATGCAATACAATATTATACAGTACACATGGGTGTTGGAACTAGGGGGGGGGTAAGGGGTAACCCCCCCCCCCCCCCCCCCCCCAGATTTCTTATTGTATGTATGTATGCGTATAGAAGCTAACAGGGGAGGAGAGAGGGAGAGGAAACACAGGGGAGAGGGAGAGGAAGACACAGGAGAGGGGAGAGGGGGAGGAAGACACAGTGGAGAGGGTGAGGAAGACACAGGGCAGAGGGGGGAAGAGAAACAGGGTAAGGGAGAGGTGAGGGGAAGAGACACATGGGAGGGGGGAGAGACACAGGAGAGAGTGGGGGGTAGAGACACAGGGGAGAGGGGGGAAGAGACTAATGGGAGGGAGTGGTGAGGAGACACCGGGGAGAGAAAAGGGGGTAAAGACACAGAGGAGGGGGGAAGAAACACAGGGGAAGGGAGAGGGGGTAGAGACACAGGGGAGAGGGGGTAGAGACACAGGGGAGAAGGGGGAAGAGACACAGATGAGGGGGGAGAGACACAGGGGAGAGGGAAGGGGGGAACGACACAGGGGAGGGGGGAAAGAAACACGGGAAGGGAGAGGGGGGTAGAGACACAGGGGAGGGGGGAGTGACACAGGGAAGAGGGAAGGGGGAAAAGACACAGGAGAGGGGGGAAAGAAACACTGGGGAAGGGAGAGGGGGTAGAGACACAGGCAAGGGTGGGAGAGACACAGGAGAGAGGGGGGAGAGAGACACATGGGAGGGAGTGGTGAGGAGACACCGGGGAGAGGGGGGGAGAGAGACACATGGGAGGGAGTGGGGGGGAGACACAGGGGAGGTCTTCTGCTTTATTATTATTCTTATTATTATTACTATATAATATGTATATGTACCCGCTGGGCATGCTCTTGTGCATTATTATTATTATTATTATTATTATTATTATTACTATATAATGTGTAGATGTACCGGCTGGGCATGCTCTTCTATATTATTATTATTATTATTATTATTATTATTATTATTACTACTATATAATGTGTAGATGTCCTGGCTGGGCATGCTCTTGAGCATTATTATTATTATTGTTATTATTATTATTATTATTATTATTAGTATATAATGTGTAGATGTACCGGCTGGGCATGCTCTTCTACATTATTATTATTATTACTATATAATGTGTAGATGTACCGGCTGGGCATGCTCTTGTGTATTATTATTATTATTATTATTATTATTATTACTATATAATGTGTAGATGTACTGGCTGGGCATGCTCTTGTGCATTATTATTATTAGTAGTAGTAGTATTTTACTACTAATAATAATAATAATGCACAAGAGCATGCCCAGCTGGTACATCTACACATTATATAATAATAATAATAATAATAATAATAATAATAATAATAATAATAATGCATGCCCAGCTGGTACATCTACACATTAAATAGTAGTAATAATAATAATAATAATGCACAAGAGTCCTTCAGCACTGCACTGGACACTGAATAAACCTGCCTAGCTATGGTTTTCCCTATTGATGCAGTATCATCCAAACTGTCCCTCCTCTCAGTAAGACTGCAAGTTACTTATGATTCCAAAATGGCTGCTGTCCATGAGGTAGAAGGGTGTGGAAGGGAGTGTATGCTGCTGATTGGCTGGAATGTGTCTGCTGACTGTGACATGCAGGGTCAAAGTTTGCTCAATGATAAAGTATTGGGGGCGGGTCGAATCTCGCATATGTTCGCAGTTCGCCGCGAACGCGAACATACTATGTTCGCCGGAAAAAGTTCGCCGGCGAACTATTCGCGATATCTCTAGTTGCTTAATCAGTGCAACTTAATATTTATATTTAAAGCTCAAGTAAAAGAAAACCTAGTTTCCTTGTCTCTAATTGGTAGAATAAAAACTATTAATTCAGGACCGTTGCCTAAGGCAATTGGTTTAAAAAAAAAAAAAATGTTATGTGCTAAAAAAAAAAAAAAAAAAATTAAATCCTGAGTGTGTATTATAATTTTTATACGTATATATTTCTAATTCTAAATTCAAGGGGCCTCATTCTATTATGGGCCGTAAATCGGCCGTAAGGCTGCGATTCCTTGCGGGGGTTCAGTTAACTTGCGATTCTATTATACGGACCCGCAAGGATCTCCCCTTACGGCCGGCCGCATATCTTGAAACCGGCCGTAAGCTCTGAAACATAAAAACGCAAAAATAAATTCAAGCCTGCACTGTACAGCTCTGTAAATGCTAGGGATCATATTGGGGGACATGAGGATTAATAGTAACCCCTTCTCAAGCTTGCACATCAGCCCAAACCCGAGTTCAAATTAACTGTTTATTTTCGGGCTGCGGCGTGGGCGTGTCTGAGGTGCTCCAAGCACTCTGGACTTTTTACATGTATATTTTACGTATATTAAAAAAATATTATTTTACGGATTTGAGTATAGGGTAATTATGTGCTATTTTTTCTAACACCTAAAATCACTTTATAGTCTTCTCAAAGTGCAGGATGGCTTTATTTGAGCTATTTTATGTGCTTAATTGGTGCTAGCGGGACCTGTTTGCTGCAAGTAAGCTGCGGCTCGTTTTTAGCCTTGCATAGAGGGTTCCCGGAGCAATAGAATCGCAACCAGGCTTTTCTTACGGCCGTTTTAGATCAAAGGCTTTCCTCTGGCGCGATCGGCCGCAAAAGATAGCAAGGCGCCGGCCGCAAGCCTGCCGGAGTCCCCAGCCGGAGGGGAATAGAATAGCCGGAAAGCTTGCGGCCGGTCCTTGCGGCCCCGCAGCGGCTGCGGCGGATAATAGAATGAGGCCCATTGTGTTTTACAAAAATGCTGAATAGGAAAAACCCTCATTGAGTCCATTTGGGCTCTGAGAGTTTAATGTTAATATCCATTTACATTCAACCTGGAGAAGGTGTTTATCCATATCACCTCCTCTTGGATTTTGGATCAATTTGTCTGCTACAAATAATTTCATAGCTCCAGGATCATTATGATGGCATAACTTAATGTGGCGTGAAACTGGTGTGTCAACTTAATTTTTTATGGAATAGGTATGTTCCAAAATTCTCCTTCTAAGGGGTCTTATAGTTTTTCCAACGTATATCTTCGAACATGGGCACATCATAATGTACACCACATGGGTCGTGCCGCAATTTACAAGGCTTTTCAGTGGATATTTTTCAAGCGTTACTGGATGTACAAATTCTTTGCTTGGCTTGATATATGGACAGGCTTTGCAGTGGCCACATCGAAATAATCCCACTGTGGGTTTCAGCCACATAGTATTTGCCACTTTTTTCTGAATTAAACTTTTCACTAGATTGTCTTTTAAACTTTTATTTTTTCGATATGTAAATACAGGTTTAGCAGATAGGTAGTTTTGTAAGACAGGATCATCTATTAGGATGTCCCAATGTTTTGAAAGAATGCTCTTGATTTCAGCGTGGTCACTACCAGAGGCCATAACACACCTAATCAGCTCATCTTCATATTTATCCTTTGGAGTATACAAAAGCTGTGTTCTATTTGACTCTAGAGCCCGTTTATAGGCTCTTTTTAAGATTTTGTTTGGGTAACCCCGTAAATCTCTGTCTGCCTGAAGCTTGAATTCAGAAGTAGTATCACAATTTCTTCTCAGTCTTAAATACTGTCCTATTGGAATTCCAGCTTTCAAAGGAAGTGGATGTTAACTTGACCATTGTAAAAGGGCATCTGAAGAAGTCGGTTTCCTATATACAGAAGTATGTAATGCTCCAGTTTCATCTTTTTCCAATTTTAGATCCAAAAATTTAATCTTCTCTTGATTGTAGCAGTAGGTAAATTTTAATCCTAATTGATTGTCATTTATTTGTTCCATGAATTGTTGTAGTTTTTGTATTGTACCTCCCCAGAACATGAGAATATCGTCTATAAACCAATGCCAACCCAGAATGTCCTGTGCAAAAATATCCATAGAATCATCAAAAACGATATTTCTCTCCCAGTACCACAGGTACAGGTTTGCATAACTGGGGGCACAGGTTGTCCCCATAGCTGTTCCCTGTACCTGGAGGTACCATGACTTGTTAAATAAGAAGACATTTCTGGTTAATATAAACTTGAGAAGCTTTAGTATAAATGTATTTAGTATCTTATTCTGGTTACTCTTTTGATCCAGAAAATACTTAACTGCTTCAATTCCCTGTGTATGGGGAATGCTGGAGTAAAGTTGCTCAACATCAACTGTTACTAAATAAGATTTAGGTGGAAGACTCAACCCATCTATTTGTTTTAACAAGTCTAGGGTGTCTTTTAGGTATGAGGGAAGCATGGTAACCATATCCTTGATGTAATCGTCTACATATATGCTGACCTTTTCAGTTATATTGTTGTTGCCAGATACAATCGGACGGCCTTGTACAGGTTTCCTTTTTTTAATGAATTTTTGGTAGAGCATAGAATACTGCTACTGTAGGATGTTTAACGTATAAAAATTCACAAGTATTAGAATCAATGATTTTATCATTCTTTGCCTCTATCAGTATGGCTTTAAGCTCTTGATTTAACTCTCGTGAGGGATTTTTTTCAATCTTAGTATAGGTTGAGATATCAGATAAGAGGGCATTACACATTTCAATGTAGTCTTCTTCGTTTTGTACGACTACATTTCCCCCCTTATCAGCTGCTTTTATGACAATGTCACTATCTTTGAGCTCTTTTAATGCTCTCCACTCAGTTTGTTTAAAGTTTGTCTTGTTCGCATCAGTAGAATTATATGTGTTATTAACATTTTTAGAGTGCATTTTCAGATCTTTTGTGACCAAATCAAGAAACACTTGTAGCCTTGCAAAGTGATTAATATCAGGAGTAAAATTACTCTGTGACGTCCCCAGTAAAGAGTTTGAAAAGTCTAGTTGATCAACAACTTGTTCTTTGAGTAGTGACATCAAATCGTTAAATACTTCACTGTCCTCTTTTTCCAGACCTAATTCCATAACTTATTTTTGGCTTGAATAAAAAAAACATTTTCAAGGCCAATTTACGCACAAATAAATTAATATCTTTGATATTACCAAACAAGTCTGAAGGGCTTGTAGGTACATATGATAGTCCTTTGGTCAGCAGTGATATATGTGAATCATGTAGTTGAAAGTTGGATAGATTTACATATCCATATCACCTCCTCTTGGATTTTGGATCAATTTGTCTGCTACAAATAATTTCATAGCTCCAGGATCATTATGATGGCATAACTTAATGTGGCGTGAAACTGGTGTGTCAACTTAATTTTTTATGGAATAGGTATGTTCCAAAATTCTCCTTCTAAGGGGTCTTATAGTTTTTCCAACGTATATCTTCAAACATGGGCACATCATAATGTACAACACATGGGTCGTGCCGCAATTTACAAGGCTTTTCAGTGGATATTTTTCAAGCGTTACTGGATGCACAAATTCTTTGCTTGGCTTGATATATGGACAGGCTTTGCAGTGGCCACATCGAAATAATCCCACTGTGGGTTTCAGCCACATAGTATTTGCCACATTTTTCTGAATTAAACTTTTCACTCGATTGTCTTTTAAACTTTTATTTTTTCGATATGTAATTACAGGTTTGGCAGATAGGTAGTTTTGTAAGACAGGATCATCTTTTAGGATGTCCCAATGTTTTGAAAGAATGCTCTTGATTTCAGCGTGGTCACTACCATAGGCCATAACACACCTAATCAGCTCATCTTCATATTTATCCTTTGGAGTATACAAAAGCTGTGTTCTATTTGACTCTAGAGCCCGTTTATAGGCTCTTTTTAAGATTTTGTTTGGGTAGCCCCGGTAACCCCAAGGCCAATTTACGCACAAATAGAATAATATCTTTGATATTACCAATCAAGTAACGAGTAACTTCATCCAATTTTTTTCGTCTAATGGCTTTATTGTCTCCATACTAGAGATGTCACGAATAGTTCGTCGGCGGACTGTTCCCGGCGAACATAGCATGTTCGCATTCGCGGCGAACAGCGAACATATGCGAGATTTGACCCGCCCCCTATACTTTATCATTGAGCAAACTTTGACCCTGCATGTCACAGTCAGCAGACACATTCCAGCCAATCAGCAGCATACACTCCCTTCCAGAGCCTTCTTACTCATGGACAGCAGCCATTTTGGAATCATAACTAACTTGCAGTCTTACTGAGAGGAGGGAGAGTGTAGGTGATGCTGATTGAATAGGGAAATCAATAGCTAGGCAAGTTTATTCAGTGTCCAGTGCAGTGCTGAAGGACTCATCAGATCTCTGCTGTAAACAGAGCACCCCAAAAAGCCATTTTTAGGGCTATAACATAATTTTTTTTTGTTTGTTTTTTTCTGTGTAATCTAACTTAATTTGCCTGTCTACCTGCTAGCCCCTGCTAGCAAGTGTGTGTGTGTCAGGCTCACAGCTTATACTGTGTGTGCACAGTGCAATCAATACAATCTTGTTTACTAGTTGTCTACTTTTAAAAAAACAAAACTTTTATTTTGTTAAATCTTAGTTCATTTGCCTGACCGCTAGCCAGTGTGTGTGTCAGGCTCACAGCTTATACTGTGTGTGCACAGTGCAACCAATACAATCTTGTTTACTAGTTGTCTACTTTAAAAAAAAAAAAACTTTTATTTTGTTAAATCTTAGTTCATTTGCCTGACCGCTAGCTAGTGTGTGTGTCAGACTCACAGCTTATACTGTGTGTGCACAGTGCAACCAATACAATCTTGTTTACTAGTTGTCTACTTTTAAAAAAACAAAACTTTTATTTTGTTAAATCTTAGTTCATTTGCCTGACCGCTAACCAGTGTGTGTGTCAGGCTCACAGCTTATACTGTGTGTGCACAGTGCAACCAATACAATCTTGTTTACTAGTTGTCTACTTTTAAAAAAACAAAACTTTTATTTTGTTAAATCTTAGTTCATTTGCCTGACTGCTAGCCAGTGTGTGTTTCAGGCTCACAGCTTATACTGTGTGTGCACAGTGCAACCAATACTATCTTGTTTACTAGTTGTCTACTTTTAAAAAACCAAAACTTTTATTTTGTTAAATCTTAGTTCATTTGCCTGACCGCTAGCCAGTGTGTGGGTCAGGCTCACAGCTTATACTGTGTGTGCACAGTGCAACCAATACAATCTTGTTTACTAGTTGTCTACTTTTAAAAAAACAAAACTTTTATTTTGTTAAATCTAAGTTCATTTGCCTGACCGCCAATCAAAGTTAATTTGCCTGACAGCTAGCCAGTGTGTGTGTCAGGCTTACAAGTACTGTGCCAAGTTCAACCAATCCAATCTATTTGGGGTACCTGCAGTCCACATTTAAAAAAACAATAATTTTATTTTCTTAAATCTAAGTTCATTTGCCTGACTGCAAATCTAAGTTCATTTGCCTGACCGCCAATTTAAGTTCATTTGCCTGACCGCTAGCCAGTGTGTGTGTTAGGCTTACAAGTACTGTGCCAAGTTCAACCAATCCAATCTATTTGGAGTACCAGCAGTCTACATTTAAAAAAAAATGACAGGCAGAGGCAGGACACCCCGCAGGGGCCGTCGTGGTCGTGGTGCTGTGATTCCCTTTGGCTATACAATAATGCCCAGAGTTCAGAGGCCAGTTACCCTGAACTTGAAAAGTTCAGAGGACATAGTTGAATGGCTAACACAGGACACCCAATCTTCTACAGCTTCCGCTTGGAACATTGACGCACCATCATCCTCCAGCTTAGCTTTGGGCACCTCTCAAGTTACCACTCACCCGCCTGCCGCCACCACCAACACTAGTACCACAGCCGATTCAATTGATCAGTCAGAAGAGTCATCAGTTTGAAGAAATGAGTGATGCGCAACCATTATTGCCAGAGGATGTAGATAACAGGGATATGTCTCAGTCAGGCAGCATTACACACATGTACGTACGATGTGATGATGATGATGTACCCGCTGCTGCTTCCTTTGTTCAGTTGTCATATACAAGTGAGGTGGGTGATGATGATGACGATGCGTCCGTGGATGTCACGTGGGTGCCCGCTAGAAGAGAAGAAGAACAGGGGGAAAGTTCAGATGTGGAGACAGAGAGGAGGAGGAGACGAGTTGGAAGCAGAGGGAGGTCATCGCAACGAGCTAGTGGCACAGTCAGACAGCATGCATCAGCACCCGGGGTCAGCCAGACAACACGCCAATCAACGCATGCTGTTGCCACCACCAGAATGCCGTCACCGCAGAGCTCAGCAGTGTGGCATTTTTTTTGTGTGTCTGTCTCTGACAACAGCGATGCCATTTGCAACCTGTGCCAAAAGAAACTGAGTTGTGGGAAGTCCAACACCCACCTAGGTACAACTGCTTTGCGAAGGCACATGATGTCACATCACAAACGCCAATGGGATCAACACATGAGTACAAGCAGCACACAAACTTAAAGCAGCCATCCTCCTCCTGGTCCAGCATCTTCATCCACGTCAACCACTGCTGTCCTCCTTGCCCCCTCTCAACTATCCGCCACTCCGTCTCTCGCCTCTTGCTGTTCCTGCTCATCTCCCCATAGTCAGGTGTCTGTCAAGGGCATGTTTGAGCGTAAGAAGCCAATGCCACAAAGTCACCCCCTTGCCCGGCGTCTGACAGCTGGCTTGTCTGAACTCTTAGCCCGCCAGCTTTTACCATACAAGATGGCGGAGTCTGAGGCGTTCAAAAAATTTGTAGCGATTGGGACCCTGCAGTTTGAAGGTACCCGGCTGAAATTTCTTTGCCCAAAAGGCAATCCCCAACCTGTACTCGATTGTGCAAAAGGAAGTAATGGCATTTCTGGCACACAGTGTTGGGGCAAGGGTCCATCTGACCACTGATACCTGGTCTGCAAAGCATAGTCAGGGCAGGTATATCACCTACACTGCGCATTGGGTAAACCTGATGACGCCTGCCAATCATGGAATGAGTGGCTCTGTAGAGGAGTTGGTGACACCGCCACGACTTGCAGGCAGGCCTGCTGCCACCTCCTCTACTCCTCCTACTCCATCCTCTTCCATAACTTCCTCAGCTGAGTCCTCTTCTGCTGCGTCTTGCTCCACATCAACGGCACCCCCCCAGCTCCCCAGATACTATTCCACATCCCGGATACGGCAGTGTCATGCCGTCTTGGGGTTGACTTGCCTGAAAGCAGAGAGTCACACCGGGCCAGCACTCCTGTCCGCCCTGAACGCACAGGTGGATCAATGGCTGACTCCGCACCAACTGGAGATTGGCATTGGGGTTTGTGACAACGGAAGAAATTTGTTGGCGGCATTGAATTTGGGCAAGTTGACGCATGTGCCGTGCATGGCACATGTGTGTAATCTGATCGCACAATGCTTTGTCCATAAGTATCCAGGCTTACAGGACGTCCTGAAGCAGGCCAGAAAGGTGTGTGGCCATTTCAGGCGTTCCTACACGGCCATGGCGCACTTTTCAGATATCCAGCGACGAAACAACATGCCAGTGAGGCGCTTGATTTGTGACAGCCCCACATGTTGGAATTCAACACTCCTAATGTTCGACCGCCTGCTCCAACAAGAAAAAGCCATTAGCCATTAGTATTTGTATGACCGGGGTGCTAGGACAGCCTCTGCGGAGCTGGGGATTTTTTTGCCACGTTACTGGACACTCATGCGCAATGCCTGTAGGCTCATGCGTCCTTTTGAGGAGGTGACAAACCTTGTCAGTCGCACCGAAGGCACCATCAGCGACATCATACCATTTGTTTTCTTCCTGGAGCGTGCACTGTGAAGAGTGCTGGATCAGGCCGTAGATGAGCGAGACGAGGAAGAGGAAGAGTTGTGGTCACCATCACCACCAGAAACAGCCTTATCAGCATCGCTTGCTGGACCTGCGGCAACGCTGAAAGAGGATTGTGAGGAAGAGGATTCAGAGGAGGAATGTGGCTTTGAGGGGGAGGAGGAAGACCAATCACAACAGGCATCCCAGGGTGCTCGTTGTCACCTATCTGGTACCCGTGGTGTTGTACGTGGCTGGGGGGAAGAACATATCTTCAGCGAGATCACTGAGGGCGAGGAACGGGACATGGGTAGCTCGGCATCCAACCTTGTGCAAATGGGGTCTTTCATGCTGTCGTGCCTGTCGCAGGACCCTCGTATAAAAAGGCTGTAGGGGAATGACCTGTACTGGGTGTGCACGCTACTAGACCCCCGGTATAAGCAGAAAGTGCCTGATTTGTTACCAAATTACCGCAAGTCAGAAAGGATGCAGCAGGTCCAAAACAAATTAACAAGTATGCTTTACACAGCATATAAGGGTGATGCCACAGCACAAGAGCAATATAACAGGGGAAGAGGTGAAAGTAATCCCCCTCCCACGACCATGCCGGCAAGGACAGGACGTTTAAAAGACGTGTTGTTGATGGAGGACATGCAGACCTTTTTAAGTCCTACGCATCGCAACAGCCCTTCGGGATCCACCCTCAGAGAACGACTAGACCGACAGGTAGCAGACTACCTCGCCTTAACTGCAGATATCGACACTCTGAGGAGCGATGAATCCCTTGACTACTGGGTATGCAGGCTAGACCTGTGGCCTGAGCTATCCCAATTTGCAATTGAACTTCTGGCCTGCCCCGCTTCAAGTGTCCAGTCAGAAAGGACCTTCAGTGCAGCAGGAGGTTTTGTCACCGAGAAGAGAAGTCGCCTAGGGCAAAAAAGTCTAGATTGCCTCACCTTTATAAAGATGAATGAGGGATGGATCCCGAAGGGACTGACACTGGGCGATACATTCGACTGAAATAGGCCTGATGAGATGAGCTGCCTTCGGCTAAAACTGGTCCACACGCTGCTGTATGTTATCTGAATGCCGGATGACTTGCATGACTTATCCGCCACCAACTAGGGTTTAAGAAGACGCAATGTTTTATGGCACTTTCTGCCTGGGGAACAAAGGTCAATTTTTCTGGCCGCTGCAACAGCAGCGGCTGCAACAATACCTATTTTTTTAATTTAAATTTTTATGTCAGAAGGCGTACGGCATGTAATGAAAAAGAAAGCATATTGAACAGTCTTGCATAACACAACAGTTGTGCAAAAATACATATTTACAATAAAGACATTTTGTTAAAATTAGCTGGCTAGGCCTTCTTATTTTTACTTTTTTGGTTAATAAATTTTCTTTTTTTTTACTGTGATTGCAATTTTTAAGAGACATGGTAAAACAGACAATAGTAAAGAGTATATCAGCAGTTAACACCAAAGTCCTATTATCTATCATCACTCCAGCAGTAGCTTATTATTTACAATATCTAACCTGCTCAATCGCCCTTGGGTTACCCTAGGGCAGGCTTCAGTAGGCGACCTCTCCTTTCCTCGGATGATTTTGCCGCCGGTTGCTTCTGAAGGGTCTCCTCCAGGGCTCCCCCACTCTGGTCCTTCCCCCCGAGTCGCTTCAACCATTAACAAATGTTTTATTATATTAGGGGGGCACTAAATGGGGATGTTATCCAAGGATCCCGAATTGTCTGGAACTGGGTGATTCTATCCAAGACTACATGGTTTAATCTCTCGTTGAGCAGTAAATCGTTGATTTTTTTTATTAATTCCTGAAAGTTTTAATTTGGTGTTTTCCAACTACTAGCTATGTGTATTTTTTCTTTCAAAAAATATTTTATTAGGTCAGGTAATATATCATATTCAAACAACCATTTCCATGTTACATATATATCCATACATGTTAATACATCACTGAGTTACCTTATCTCTATTAATACTCAGTTTACCCCTTTCCATTCCATAATCTTGGAGCTTATACCATATCCAGGGCTAGTATGTTATCTGGATTTGGTTGTGCCTGTAGCCTAAAAATACATATTTTTTTTTACTTTTCAGTTATTAATATATCTTTAATTCAGTTTGTTTTAAGTTGATTCCCTTTATGTCTTGATTTCGACTATAATTGGGGGAAAAAATAACTAGTTTTAACATTTAACATGTTGGGAAAGGGAAAGGTCCACAACAAACATCCTCCTTTTTTACATAAATATAATGTAAAATATAGCACTTACCTCCGTCCTCCGCCCCTCTAAGGATCCACACACACCTCCATCCATCCCGTTCTCTTGAGAATATCCTCTCCCATTTAGGGGAGCCCCTATTCCGGACCTAAATTTCTTTAATTGTCTCCAGATGATATGCTATCCCTTAATTGCAGCCACGGAGACCATATATCTCAAAATGTATCAATGGAGTTGTCTACTAAATGGGTAAGGCGTTCATTTATAAGGATAAAGTTAAATTTATTTTTAACCACCTGAAAGTGTAGGGTATCCGATTTCCATTGTCTGTCTATATGGTTCTTTGTGGCCAACATGATGAACTTTAATAGCCTATTTTGAGCGGGCAAGAGACAGACATGCGGAACACCCAGCATGCAGTTTTCTATATTAGCAGAAATCTGAATCTTAAACATTTTAGAAGCTAGTAAGCATGTTTCTTTCCATAGTCTTATTACTGCCGAACACTCCCACCAGACATGAATAAATGTAGCCTCATTACCACTGTTCCTAAAACATGAGCTGCTCCGTTTTGGATCCCATTTATTTAGCTTAAAAGGAGTAATATATGTCCTGTGTAGGACCTTTATTGAAGTCTCAAGCAGACTATAATTTAAAGATCCCCTACTTAAGCCTCGCCAACTTTTATCCCATGTGCTGTCTGCCAACTCGGTGCCCAAATCCCTCTCCCAGGCTTTGGTATAGTCTGGTGTGTTTGCCCATGAGTTTTCATTAAATAGTTCATACATGAGGCTAATAATACCAGGCTGAAAGGGCGAATCCCTACATTTTTTGAATAGCCAGGAGTTTCTTTGGGGGGTTCCCCTACCACTTATCGTATATATAAAATTATGTATCCTGCAAAAATTATATTGTTCAGTTAGGGGTAAATTGTATCTATCTCTCACCCGCTCAAAGGTCATTATTTTGTCGTCATGCCACCATGGACCAACCCTTAGTAGGTTCTGAGACTTCCACCAACTGAGAGAGCTTTCCGGAAGATGTATCTTAAAGTGGGGATTGGGTACGATAGGGGTAAGATCTGATACCCGAGTGTCCAGTTTTTGTGTCCAGTTCATCTCCGTCCATATTTTTAATGAGTGCTTAATCAACGGGTTTTTCAGGGGATTCAGGCACGATAGGCCCCCTTTCCCTTTTGGTCTATAAATATTATTTTTTGAGATCTTCTGGGCTTTATGATTCCAAATAAATCTAAAAATTAGTTTTTTCCCCTTTGAATCTTTATGTATTTTAAGCGATCTCCCGGGAGTTTTAATCTGGCTAACAGGTATTTGTAGTATGTATCTATCAAGTTCATAAATTTGCCTGCAAACCCAAATTTCTGTAATACTGCTTTTGTGTCCGTCTGATATTGTCCTCCGTTTGTCTATGGGGGATAAACCCTGTTTAGTCTTTATGGATTATGGAGGGGAGAAATCGCGAAATCCTGTTTGCCATTAATTTGGCCAAAATTGTTATATCCCCGTTTAGGAGTGATATGGGGCAGTAATTTTTAAGTTCTAATGGGTCTCGTCGTTCTTTCGGGAAACATATCATATTTGCATGGTTTAGTTCTTGTGGCATGGGAGAGCCTTCTAAAATTTGATTGAAAAGTGTGGCTAAGTGGGGTAATAACAAGTCTATAAAAGTTTGGTAATAGAGATTTGTAAATCCATCCGGGCCCGGGTAGCTATGTGTATTTTGAATGCTAAAGTCATTAATTGGAATAGCTTGTTCTAGGATTGAGATACATTTTTTTATGTGTATCCCCAGTAAGCAGGATTCCATTGAAAGAGAAATATCCTTTTGCAAGGATTGGAGGCCCAATATTTAGCTGAAGTCTTTTATAGTGGACATGAGTGCTGGTATAGAGAGAAGGGGCTTGGTCAGGGTGCAAAGCATATCGTCCGCGAAAAGTGAACACTTAAACTGATGGTGTCCTACTTGAACCCCCTGAATGGCATGGTTGGTTCTGATTGCCTGCGCTAGGGGTTCAATGGCAAGAGCTAAGAGCAGTGGGGAGTGTGGGCATCCCTGCCTGGTCCCTCTCTGGACTTGGAGTTTGGCCTTATGGTCCCCTGGTATATTTAAGTTAGCTACTGGTGAGTCATAGTACCTTCTGAGCAGGTTGAGAAAGCGTCCCTCAAATCCAAACTTATCTAGCATTTTGTACATATATGGCCATTCCACCGTATCAAAAGCCTTCCCTATGTCTAGGGCTAGAGGGCAAACTGGGTTGTTATAGTGTTGAGCCAAGAACTGGGCATTCAGAACCCTCCTAACATTATCTCCTGACTCTCTGAAAGGAATGAACCCCGTTTGGTCCTTGTGTATTTAGTCCAGTAAAAAGTTATATATTCGTTTGGCCATAATTTTAGCTAGGATCTTGACATCCACATTTATCAAGGGTATGGGGCGATAATTTTTAACCTCTAAAGAGTCCCTACCCTCTTTTGGAAAGACTATGAGGTCGGCCTGATTCAATTAAGGGGGCATAGGTTCTCCATTTAGTATAGCGTTAAACAAAAGATGTTAGGTGGGGGGGGTAAGCAAGGGCTCAAATTTCTTAAAGTACAGATGAGTAAAACCGTCTGGCCCTGGGGACTTGCCAAATTTAAGATCTTGGATTGCAGATTTAACTTCCTCTTGGGATATGTCTAGGTTCAAGCTGTCTAATTGAGGTACAGGTATTTTGTGGACTTCTTGCTGTAGTAGGAAGGACTCTATGTCAGATCCGCTGCAGCAGGATTGGGATGAATATATGCTCTGATAGAAGTTTTGAAATGTTTCTTGGATAGCATTGGGGCTAAAGGAGGTTTGGCGATCAGGTAGTCTAAAGATACCATATATTATGTCCTCTCTTGGGGGGTTGAGACACTAATAACTCCTCCAATAAAATTCTGTTTTTTTATGTGGGCAAGGTCCCTGGTTAGCCCCTTGGGTTATCTGTTAAAAAGAGTGGTGCAGAGACTGTGGGGGCTGTTAGCCTCCTTGTTCCCGTGTGGCCATTTAGAATCCCTGCTGCTGCATGTTTCAGCTTTATTGAGTTGTAATTGTACAGCGTTTGACTCAAGTAGCTGCCTGTGCTGGGTCAGTTTGGCTTAATTGCTGGGCCCTTTTCCTGCCAAGATGGCGACCGTCAGTCCATGAGCCTCTATGTCCCCTTCACTACCTTTGTCCCCGCTTGTGTGCTTATTTGGGATGGCCCCCCTTTATATCTCCGGCCCGTAGCCTTCTCAGGTCCCCCCCTCAATCTCTGAGTGTGGGTATGCGGGCTGGGGCGTTGAATCAGGCCTACCTTCTTCTCTACTCGCTGCAAGATCAACAATACCTAATTTTTCAGGCATGTGTACATGCCTAATTTTTCTGGCCTCTGGTGCTGCACTGTGCCTTCAACAACCAAACCCCCAAAAAAGGCACATAACAGGGATTAAACTGATAGGAGTAGTACTACTTAACACACCACTCATATCTGGTGTAACAGTAGTGTACATTTAAAACAAAAAACAAAAATTCTACTGTAATAGATTGCATAGCAGTTAGTTGTCTGCAAGCATGTGTGTCAGACCTACAGCGTCTACTCTGCCAACTTCTGCAAGTGCACAGTGCCACTCATATCTGTTGTCACAGTAGCTTGGACGCATAGTACCAATCTGTCAAAACCGGTAATGATGAATGAGGTCTAGAGTAGCCTGGTTCGCTTATCCTCTACAGGTTGAGACCTAATGTTTGGGTGACTCCAGACCAACACATGAGTACAAGCAGCACACAAACTCAAAGCCGCCATCCTCCTCCTGGTCCAGCATCATCAGCCACATCAACCACTGCTGTCCTCCTTGCCCCCTCTCAACCATCCGCCACTGCGTCTCTCGCCTTGAGCAGTTCCTGCTCATCTGCCCATAGTCAGGTGCCTGTAAAGGACATGTTTGAGCGTAAGAAGCTAATGTCACAAAGTGCCCCAAAATTGAAGTGATACGACCAACAAAGCATCTTTTTCCATCTCCCGGTTCTAAAAATCCAGGCCTTATACACACCACCTGATAGGTGACGTAACAAGTATTAAACTGATAAGAGTAGTACTTACAAACACGCCACTCCTATCTGGTGGCACCTTTGATTGCACATGCCGTGCCCCAAAATTGAAGTGATACGACCAACAAAACATCTTTTTCCATCTCCTGGTTCTAAAAATCCAGGCCTTATACACGCCCCCTGATAGGTGATGTAATAAGTATTAAACTGATAAGAGTAGTACTTACAAACACGCCACTCCTATCTGGTGGCACCTTTGATTGCACGTGCCGTGCCCCAAAATTGAAGTGATACGACCAACAAAGCATCTTTTTCCATCTCCTGGTTCTAAAAATCCAGGCCTTATACACGCTCCCTGATATGTGCTGTAACAGGTATTAAACTGATAAGAGTAGTACTACTTAACACACCTTATAATAATGCAGAGAGAGGCAACGCAGTGAGAGGAGTCTGAAGAAGAGGAGTCAGAGGAGGAAGGTGGCTTTGAGGAGGTGGAAGACCAAACACAGCAGGCATCCCAGGGGGCTTGTTGTCACCTTTCGGGGACCCTTGGTGTTGTACGTGGCTGGGTGGAGGAAGAGACCTTCAATGACATCAGTGAGGACAAGGAACGGGACATGGCTAGCTTGGTATCCAACCTTGTGCAAATGGGGAGTTTGCGGTTGTACAAATGGACTGTTTGCGGTTGTTTGAGGTGCGTTAAACGGGGAGTTTGGTCTGTCACTGTGAAGCGGGCCTAACCCTTACACTACCTGATCGATACAACATCATACCTGATGTTTTAAAGCACGTTATTCCAAACAATTTAGGAATGTTAGGTAATTAATGCCCTTTATGGCTTAAAACCAGACTCTGCATCAACTATGTAATTTTCCGTGGGAGTTTTGCCATGGATCCCCCTCCGTCATGCCACAGTCCAGGTGTTAGTCCCGTGGAAACAACTTTCCCATCACTATTGTGGCCAGAAAGTGTCCCTGTGGATTTAAAATTCGCCTGCCCATTAAAGTCTATGGCGGTTCGCCAAGTTTGCCGGTTCGCGAACATTTGCGGCGGTTAGCATTCGCGGTTCGCGAACCGAAAATGTTATGTTCGCGACATCACTACCCCATACTTGTACAGTCTCTTTGACTTATAATTTTACTAGAAATAGACGCAGGATTTGTGGCGCGACTCAAAGGGGCACCTAGTTTTGTTTTGTCTGTGCTCTGAGATTTCTCTTTTGTTTTTGGTCGCGCCCCCTGCCTAAAAAATGCTTCATAGATTGCTGCTGCAAATTGGGCTTGTCTACTTTGCCTCTTAGTTGATAGGACTGTATGGGTTTAGAAGCTACCTTAGTTGGTATCTGGTCCTCTTTATCCGATTGATCTATATCCGAAGAGCTGATGTCTGTACCATCCTGTCTTTTTTGAATATTGACAAATTTGTATATTTTGCCATTGTCATAGTCCATTTTGTCTGAAATCTGAATAGGCTGGCAAGTCTTTAAATTTCTCCATGTCTTCATGACTACTCTGCAATGATAATTTTATATCCAAATGGATTACTATCATAGACAAATGTTCCCTCGACTTAATGAGTCTTATTTTAGAGACTGAGCAAGAAATTTGGAAAATATTAACCAGCTAGTCACGAGTAGTCATGAAGACATGGAGAAATTTCTTCTGATCTTTCAGATGAGAATCAAGGTAAGTCACTAGGCAAGGGGATCCAGATTGTAAATCTATCCAATTTTCAACTACATGATTCACATATATAACTGCTGACCAAAGGACTATCATATGTACCTACAAGCCCTTCAGACTTGTTTGGTAATATCAAAGATATTAATTTATTTGTGCGTAAATTGGCCTTGAAATTTTTTTAGGTATTCAGACCCCAAAAAGAAGTTATGGAATTAGGTCTGGAAAAAAAGGACAGTGAAGTATTTAACGATTTGATGTCACTACTCAAAGAACAAGATGTTAATCAACTAGACTTTTCAAAGTCTTTACAGAGAAAGTTACAGAGTAATTTTACTCCTGATCTTAATCTCTATGCAAGGCTACAAGTGTTTCTTGATTTGGTCAAAAAAGATCTGAAAATGACATCTAAAAAAGTTAATAACAAAAATAATTCTACTGATGCGAACAAGACAAACTTTAAACAAACTGAGTGGACAGCATTAAAAGAGCTCAAGGATATTGACATTGTCATAACAGCAGCTGATAAGGGGGGAAATGTAGTCCTACAAAACGAAGAAGACTACATTGAAATGTGTAATGCCCTCCTATCTGATATCTCAACCTATACTAAGATTGAAAAAAATCCCTCACGAGAGTTCAATCAAGAGCTTAAAGCCATACTGATAGAGGCAAAAAATGATAAAATCATTGATTCTAATACTTGTGAATTTTTATACGTTAAACATCCTACAGTAGCAGTATTCTATGCTCTACCAAAAATTCATAAAAAAAAGGAAACCTGTACCAGGCCATCCGATTGTATCTGGCAACAACAATATAACCGAAAAGGTCAGCATATATGTAGATGATTACATCAAGGATATGGTTACCATGCTTCCCTCATACCTAAAAGACACCCTAGACTTGTTAAAACAAATAGATGGGTTGAGACTTCCACCCAAATCTTATTTAGTAACAGTTGATGTTGAGCAACTTTACTCCAGCATTCCCCATACACAGGGAATTGAAGCAGTTAAGTATTTTCTGGATCAAAAGAGTAACCAGAATAAGATACTAAATATATTTATACTAAAGCTTCTCAAGTTTATATTAACCAGAAATGTCTTCTTATTTAACAAGTCATGGTACCTCCAGGTACAGGGAACAGCTATGGGGACAACCTGTGCCTCCAGTTATGCAAACCTGAACCTGGGGTACTGGGAGAGAAATATGGTTTTGGATGATTCTATGGATATTTTTGCACAGGACATTCTGGGTTGGCATCGGTTTATAGACGATATTCTCATGTTCTGGGGAGGTACAATACAAAAACTACAACAATTCATGGAACAAATTAATGACAATCAATTAGGATTAAAATTTACCTACTGCTACAATCAAGAAAAGATTGAATTTTTGGATCTAAAATTGGAAAAAGATGAAACTGGAGCATTACATACTTCTGTATATAGGAAACCAACTTCTTCAAATGCCCTTTTACAATGGTCATGTCAACATCCACTTCCTTTGAAAGATGGAATTCCAATAGGACAGTATTTAAGACTGAGAAGAAATTGTGATACTACTTCTGAATTCAAGCTTCAGGCAGACAGAGATTTAAACAACGGGGTTACCCAAACAAAATCTTAAAAAGAGCCTATAAACGGGCTCTAGAGTCAAATAGAACACAGCTTTTGTATACTCCAAAGGATAAATATGAAGATGAGCTGATTAGGTGTGTTATGGCCTATGGTAGTGACCACGCTGAAGTCAAGAGCATTCTTTCAAAACATTGGGACATCCTAATAGATGATCCTGTCTTACAAAACTACCTTTCTGCTAAACCTGTAATTACATATCGAAAAAATAAAAGTTTAAAAGACAATCTAGTGAAAAGTTTAATTCAGAAAAAAGTGGCAAATACTATGGCCCTCATTCAATTGCAATTTTGCCAATTGAATAGGGGTCTAAATAAGCACATCACATATATTTTTTAAAGAAGTTTTTAGTTATTAAGCATCTATCCAAAAGCAAGGTTTTCACTAACTAAAAACTTCTTTAAAAAATATATATTATGTGCTTATTTAGAACCCTATTCAATTGGCAAAATCGCAATTGAATGAGGGCCTATGTGGCTGAAACCCACAGTGGGATTATTTCGATGTGGCCACTGCAAAGCCTGTCCATATATCAAGCCAAGCAAAGAATTTGTGCATCCAGTAACGCTTGAAAAATATCCACTGAAAAGCCTTGTAAATTGCGGCAGGACCCATGTGGTGTGCATTATGATGTGCCCATGTTCGAAGATATACGTTGGAAAACTATAAGACCCCTTAGAAGGAGAATTTTGGAACATAGCTATTCCATAAAAAATTAAGTTGACACACCAGTTTCACGCCACATTAAGTTATGCCATCATAATGATCCTGGAGCTATGAAATTCTTTGTAGCAGACAAATTGATCCAAAATCCAAGAGGAGGTGATATGGATAAACACCTTCTCCAGGTTGAATGTAAATGGATATTTACATTAAACTCTCAGAGCCCAAATGGACTCAATGAGGGTTTTTCCTATTCAGCATTTTTGTAAAACACCTTGAATTTAGAATTAGAAATATATACGTATAAAAATGATAATACCCACTCAGGATTTACATTTTTTTATTTTTTTTTTAGCACATAACATTTTTTTTTTGTTTTTTTTTAAACCAATTGCCTTAGGCAACGGTCATAAATTAATAGTTTTTCTTTAACCAATTAGACACAAGGAAATTAGGTTTTCTTTTACTTGAGCTTTAAATATAAACATTAAATTGCACTGATTAAGCAACTTAATGTTGCATTTATAAAGAGATTACTGTATATACTCGAGTATAAGCCGACCCGAGTATAAGCCGAGGCACCTATTTTACCATAAAATACTGGGTAAAAGGAGTGACTTGAGTATAAGCCGAGGGTGGGAAATGTGCTGCCCCCTGTGTCCCTCTTGTGCCCTCTGTGTCCCCCTCTCTCTCTGTGTCTCTTCTCCCCTCTCCCTTCCCTGTGTCTCTTCTTCCCTCCCTGTGTCTCTTCTCCCCTCTCCCTCCCTGTGTCTCTTCTCCCCTCTCCCTTCAATGTGTCTCTTCCAACCTCTCCCTTCCCTGTGTCTTTTCCCCCCTCCCTTATCACCCTCCTCAACCCCACTCCTCAAACTCCCTCCTCATCCTCAACCTCCCTCCTCATCCTCAACCTTCCTCCTCATCCTCCCTCCTCATCCTCAACCTCCCTCCTCATCCTCATCCCCCTCCTCAACCTCCCTCCTCTACCCCCCCATCCTCAACCCACTCCTCAACCCCCATCCTCAACCCCCATCCTCATCCTCTCTCCTCAACCCCCCATTCTCAACCTCAACCCCCCTCCTCAACCCCTCCTCCTCATCCTCAACCTCTCTCCTCATCCTCAACCTCCCTCCTCAACCCCTTCCTCAACCTTCCTCCTCAACCCCCCATCCTCATCCTCAACACCCTCCTCAGCTTCAACCCTCCTCATCCCTCCTCAACCTCAACCCCCTTGTCAACCCCCCATCCTCATCCTCAACCCCCAATCCTCATCCTCAACCCCCCATCCTCAACCTCCCTCCTCAACCTCAACCCCCCTCCTCAACCTCAACCCCCCTCAACCCCAACCCACCTCCTTAACCTCAACCCTCCTCAACCTCCCCGCTCAACCTCCCTCAACCCCAACCCCCCTCCTCAACCTAAACCCCCCTCAACCCCACTCCTCCACCTAAATCCCCCTAAATACCTCCCCCCTCACTTACCTGCTTGTGCTCCAGCCTCCGCTGCTTGACCCGGTGCGCATGTGACGTCACATGCGCGCCGCGTCATTAGCATATACCGTATGCCGCACCCGGTATATGCTAATGACGCAGTGCATGCCGTCACATGCGCCCTTGAGCCGGGACAAGGAGCGGAGGCCGGAGCACAAGCAGGTAAGTGAGGGGAGAGGGGGGGGAGGTATTAAGGGGGGTTTAGGTGGAGGAGGGGGGTTGAGGGGGGTTTATGCTGAGAAGGGGGGTTTAGGTTGAGGATGGGGAAGGGAAAGAGACACGGGGGTAGAGAGACACACAGGGGGGTTAGAGACACATGGGGTGGGTTAGAGACACACGTGGGGGTTAGAGATACACGGGGGGCGGGTAGAGAGACACAGGGGGAGAGGGACTCGAGTATAAGCCGAGGTGGCCCTTTTTGCCTTAAAAAAAGGGCTGAAAAACTTGGCTTATACTCGAGTATATACGGTATGTCATTTGAGTATTGCACTTTATAAAGAGATTAAGCCACCTTACTGGTGGCATTAATAGCATATAATTTTACCACTTAGCATAATGGTTTAATCCAGTAGTTGATTAGACACTGACTACTTCCTCTTTTCTTCTAGGCACATTTCACTAAATTTGCTAACTATGTAGTATAAATAATATTTGTATTTGTTATGCATTATATTTCCTATCCATATCAAGTTATTTTTTAACAATGTGTCCCTTTAGTTCATTTATTATATTCCCCTTAAACTCCCCAGCATCCCAGAAAGCCGATTTGCTGCTTGTCTAACACGGACTAATAAAGTTGTTTCAAAAATGGACTAATAAAGTTTCTCCAACTTGAATGACCGTCTAATACAGAAGAATTAAAGTTATTTAGAAGCAAGTAACGTGTGACGTTGTGACGTTACATTATGTGGTGTTACGTAATGCTACGCAATGACGTCATCATGCCCAAAGATACAGGAAGTGAAACAAGGACATAAATAGCCTCACAGCAACCCTAGTTGTTAGCCCATGAGTAAGCCCAGTGAATGGGAGAAATGGGACCGTCGGGCACCACTGATGGTCATCTAACCAGAGGATCAATGTACAGAGGAGTTTATTTTTCATTAGCATCAATCTGCATCACAAAAGGGGCCAAGTGAACCGCAAGTATCTGCGATAATGAAATAGCAAATTATAATAGGACAAGCAGAAAGTCCTGTATTTTCTATAAGGATTATACCCCCAATATATTTTTATGCTTTTGATGCTTTTTTGTGTAATATACTGTGACAGATTCACTGCCACTCTCAGGATCCGTGCCTTGTTTTCCAGCACCACAATGGAGTACTCTGGAGCCTTTTAAATGTTTAGTAGATTGGGGCTGTTTATTTGTCAGCATACAACAGAAAATAAAACCAAACAGAAAAGAAGTCCTAGCTTCTCATTGAAGCCCTGCATAACTGAACTGTAGTTTCCCTTACTGTCTTATGTAGGCGTGCAAACATACAGTCCATACAACGGTAGCAGAGGTGTCTTTTCCTCTCACCTCTCTTAGGCTCTGTATCTCCGGCCTCTCTTTCCAAAGCAGATCCCTCCTGCGGTCATCACCTTGAGGGACTTTCTGTTCCTCTCATCTGCGTACCTTCTCTTAAAAGCTTCTGGCTTTGTTCCATTAGCTTTCAGTGCAGCCTCTGACTTCGGTCCTGCACACTTCCAGGCTCCAGCACTGTCAAACAGCTTTCCCCCTGGAGACAGCAACCGCTGGTCCTGATTGCAGCCACACCCCTGCCTTTTGAGCAGGTTGTTAACTCTCTCATTCCTGGGGAAAAGTCTTGAAGAGCTCTCTTCTGCCCTCTGGTGGCACTTCACCACATATACATTTATTGTATTTCCTCTATTGATCTAGTATAATGTTTTTTCTGGTAGATACCTCAGTATTATGTTGCTTTGTTTTTAACATTGTTTCTTTTTAACCTAGATATAACTCAGTGTTTTTTCATTAATATAAACTACACAAACCCGATGATTAGCAGATTTCTGCATTATATGAGGATTTGTCAAAACGCTATATGAGGACTTGCTAACACATTACATAGAGTCATTAGAATTCCCAATCGGGTTTAAACTATGTAGTATAATTGCAAAATGCACAAAAGGCAATAATTATTTGTGCTCAAGTATTTGATTCAAAAAATGTTGTTTATATTTAATTTCATCACTTCTTTCCACAGCGTATTTTTTGATTTTTAAACAGTTAAAAATAAAGTGTTCCTAAAATAAATTAACTTTTAGATATTGAGGTGTTAAGCACCAGGAATCTCCCGTAAAGTCGAGACCCAGTTTACATACACACATATGTACACATACACAATAATACACACACACATACATACGCAAACACATATATACACATACACATACTCATATATACATATACACATACTGTATATACACATACACATATGTACACATTTATACATATATACACATATATAGAAAACGAATAATACATTAATAAGCCCACTTGCATGTCTAAAAGGCGCGGACATGCAAATGAGAATATAATGTACCTCACTCTTTTAATCCAAAAAGAGCAACTTTATACATTGCTCCCTTAAAGCATATGCCCGCTGTATTAAACAGCTTTTAAGCAAAGCATCGGGTTGGATTTTACACAAACCAAGAATCACTCATATACAGGCCTGTTTCAAGCTTTTGGCTATCATCAGTATGAGGTAGATTCTGGTTTGTGCAATAGATTTTGTAGGATTGGGTATTCCACAACAATCATTTAGTGTATGGTGAGCACAAAAGTGAGAAAAGCTCTCCACCGTACAAAGTACAGAAAACGAATAATACATTAATAAGCCCACTTGCATGTCTAAAAGGCGGGGACATGCAAATGAGAATATAATGTACCTCACTCTTTTAATCCAAAAAGAGCAACTTTATACATTGCTCCCTTAAAGCATATGCCCGCTGTATTAAACAGCTTTTAAGCAAAGCATCGGGTTGGATTTTACACAAACCAAGAATCACTCATATACAGGCCTGTTTCAAGCTTTTGGCTATCATCAGTATGAGGTAGATTCTGGTTTGTGCAATAGATTTTGTAGGATTGGGTATTCCACAACAATCATTTAGTGTATGGTGAGCACAAAAGTGAGAAAAGCTCTCCACCGTACAAAGTACAGAAAACGAATAATACATTAATAAGCCCACTTGCATGTCTAAAAGGCGGGGACATGCAAATGAGAATATAATGTACCTCACTCTTTTAATCCAAAAAGAGCAACTTTATACATTGCTCCCTTAAAGCATATGCCCGCTGTATTAAACAGCTTTTAAGCAAAGCATCGGGTTGGATTTTACACAAACCAAGAATCACTCATATACAGGCCTGTTTCAAGCTTTTGGCTATCATCAGTATGAGGTAGATTCTGGTTTGTGCAATAGATTTTGTAGGATTGGGTATTCCACAACAATCATTTAGTGTATGGTGAGCACAAAAGTGAGAAAAGCTCTCCACCGTACAAAGTACAGAAAACGAATAATACATTAATAAGCCCACTTGCATGTCTAAAAGGCGGGGACATGCAAATGAGAATATAATGTACCTCACTCTTTTAATCCAAAAAGAGCAACTTTATACATTGCTCCCTTAAAGCATATGCCCGCTGTATTAAACAGCTTTTAAGCAAAGCATCGGGTTGGATTTTACACAAACCAAGAATCACTCATATACAGGCCTGTTTCAAGCTTTTGGCTATCATCAGTATGAGGTAGATTCTGGTTTGTGCAATAGATTTTGTAGGATTGGGTATTCCACAACAATCATTTAGTGTATGGTGAGCACAAAAGTGAGAAAAGCTCTCCACCGTACAAAGTACAGAAAACGAATAATACATTAATAAGCCCACTTGCATGTCTAAAAGGCGGGGACATGCAAATGAGAATATAATGTACCTCACTCTTTTAATCCAAAAAGAGCAACTTTATACATTGCTCCCTTAAAGCATATGCCCGCTGTATTAAACAGCTTTTAAGCAAAGCATCGGGTTGGATTTTACACAAACCAAGAATCACTCATATACAGGCCTGTTTCAAGCTTTTGGCTATCATCAGTATGAGGTAGATTCTGGTTTGTGCAATAGATTTTGTAGGATTGGGTATTCCACAACAATCATTTAGTGTATGGTGAGCACAAAAGTGAGAAAAGCTCTCCACCGTACAAAGTACAGAAAACGAATAATACATTAATAAGCCCACTTGCATGTCTAAAAGGCGGGGACATGCAAATGAGAATATAATGTACCTCACTCTTTTAATCCAAAAAGAGCAACTTTATACATTGCTCCCTTAAAGCATATGCCCGCTGTATTAAACAGCTTTTAAGCAAAGCATCGGGTTGGATTTTACACAAACCAAGAATCACTCATATACAGGCCTGTTTCAAGCTTTTGGCTATCATCAGTATGAGGTAGATTCTGGTTTGTGCAATAGATTTTGTAGGATTGGGTATTCCACAACAATCATTTAGTGTATGGTGAGCACAAAAGTGAGAAAAGCTCTCCACCGTACAAAGTACAGAAAACGAATAATACATTAATAAGCCCACTTGCATGTCTAAAAGGCGGGGACATGCAAATGAGAATATAATGTACCTCACTCTTTTAATCCAAAAAGAGCAACTTTATACATTGCTCCCTTAAAGCATATGCCCGCTGTATTAAACAGCTTTTAAGCAAAGCATCGGGTTGGATTTTACACAAACCAAGAATCACTCATATACAGGCCTGTTTCAAGCTTTTGGCTATCATCAGTATGAGGTAGATTCTGGTTTGTGCAATAGATTTTGTAGGATTGGGTATTCCACAACAATCATTTAGTGTATGGTGAGCACAAAAGTGAGAAAAGCTCTCCACCGTACAAAGTACAGAAAACGAATAATACATTAATAAGCCCACTTGCATGTCTAAAAGGCGGGGACATGCAAATGAGAATATAATGTACCTCACTCTTTTAATCCAAAAAGAGCAACTTTATACATTGCTCCCTTAAAGCATATGCCCGCTGTATTAAACAGCTTTTAAGCAAAGCATCGGGTTGGATTTTACACAAACCAAGAATCACTCATATACAGGCCTGTTTCAAGCTTTTGGCTATCATCAGTATGAGGTAGATTCTAGCCAAAAGCTTGAAACAGGCCAGTATGAGGTAGATTCTAGCCAAAAGCTTGAAACAGGCCTGTATATGATTGATTCTTGGTTTGTGTAAAATCCAACCCGATGCTTTGCTTAAAAGCTGTTTAATACAGCGGGCATATGCTTTAAGGGAGCAATGTATAAAGTTGCTCTTTTTGGATTAAAAGAGTGAGGTACATTATATTCTCATTTGCATGTCCCCGCCTTTTAGACATGCAAGTGGGCTTATTAATGTATTATTTGTTTTCTGTACTTTGTACGGTGGAGAGCTTTTCTCACTTTTGTGCTCACCATACACTAAATGATTGTTGTGGAATACCCAATCCTACAAAATCTATTGCACAAACCAGAATCTACCTCATACTGATGATAGCCAAAAGCTTGAAACAGGCCTGTATATGAGTGATTCTTGGTTTGTGTAAAATCCAACCCGATGCTTTGCTTAAAAGCTGTTTAATACAGCGGGCATATGCTTTAAGGGAGCAATGTATAAAGTTGCTCTTTTTGGATTAAAAGAGTGAGGTACATTATATTCTCATTTGCATGTCCCCGCCTTTTAGACATGCAAGTGGGCTTATTAATGTATTATTCGTTTTCTGTACTTTGTACGGTGGAGAGCTTTTCTCACTTTTGTGCTCACCATACACTAAATGATTGTTGTGGAATACCCAATCCTACAAAATCTATTGCACAAACCAGAATCTACCTCATACTGATGATAGCCAAAAGCTTGAAACAGGCCTGTATATGAGTGATTCTTGGTTTGTGTAAAATCCAACCCGATGCTTTGCTTAAAAGCTGTTTAATACAGCGGGCATATGCTTTAAGGGAGCAATGTATAAAGTTGCTCTTTTTGGATTAAAAGAGTGAGGTACATTATATTCTCATTTGCATGTCCCCGCCTTTTAGACATGCAAGTGGGCTTATTAATGTATTATTCGTTTTCTGTACTTTGTACGGTGGAGAGCTTTTCTCACTTTTGTGCTCACCATACACTAAATGATTGTTGTGGAATACCCAATCCTACAAAATCTATTGCACAAACCAGAATCTACCTCATACTGATGATAGCCAAAAGCTTGAAACAGGCCTGTATATGAGTGATTCTTGGTTTGTGTAAAATCCAACCCGATGCTTTGCTTAAAAGCTGTTTAATACAGCGGGCATATGCTTTAAGGGAGCAATGTATAAAGTTGCTCTTTTTGGATTAAAAGAGTGAGGTACATTATATTCTCATTTGCATGTCCCCGCCTTTTAGACATGCAAGTGGGCTTATTAATGTATTATTCGTTTTCTGTACTTTGTACGGTGGAGAGCTTTTCTCACTTTTGTGCTCACCATACACTAAATGATTGTTGTGGAATACCCAATCCTACAAAATCTATTGCACAAACCAGAATCTACCTCATACTGATGATAGCCAAAAGCTTGAAACAGGCCTGTATATGAGTGATTCTTGGTTTGTGTAAAATCCAACCCGATGCTTTGCTTAAAAGCTGTTTAATACAGCGGGCATATGCTTTAAGGGAGCAATGTATAAAGTTGCTCTTTTTGGATTAAAAGAGTGAGGTACATTATATTCTCATTTGCATGTCCCCGCCTTTTAGACATGCAAGTGGGCTTATTAATGTATTATTCGTTTTCTGTACTTTGTACGGTGGAGAGCTTTTCTCACTTTTGTGCTCACCATACACTAAATGATTGTTGTGGAATACCCAATCCTACAAAATCTATTGCACAAACCAGAATCTACCTCATACTGATGATAGCCAAAAGCTTGAAACAGGCCTGTATATGAGTGATTCTTGGTTTGTGTAAAATCCAACCCGATGCTTTGCTTAAAAGCTGTTTAATACAGCGGGCATATGCTTTAAGGGAGCAATGTATAAAGTTGCTCTTTTTGGATTAAAAGAGTGAGGTACATTATATTCTCATTTGCATGTCCCCGCCTTTTAGACATGCAAGTGGGCTTATTAATGTATTATTCGTTTTCTGTACTTTGTACGGTGGAGAGCTTTTCTCACTTTTGTGCTCACCATACACTAAATGATTGTTGTGGAATACCCAATCCTACAAAATCTATTGCACAAACCAGAATCTACCTCATACTGATGATAGCCAAAAGCTTGAAACAGGCCTGTATATGAGTGATTCTTGGTTTGTGTAAAATCCAACCCGATGCTTTGCTTAAAAGCTGTTTAATACAGCGGGCATATGCTTTAAGGGAGCAATGTATAAAGTTGCTCTTTTTGGATTAAAAGAGTGAGGTACATTATATTCTCATTTGCATGTCCCCGCCTTTTAGACATGCAAGTGGGCTTATTAATGTATTATTCGTTTTCTGTACTTTGTACGGTGGAGAGCTTTTCTCACTTTTGTGCTCACCATACACTAAATGATTGTTGTGGAATACCCAATCCTACAAAATCTATTGCACAAACCAGAATCTACTTCATACTGATGATAGCCAAAAGCTTGAAACAGGCCTGTATATGAGTGATTCTTGGTTTGTGTAAAATCCAACCCGATGCTTTGCTTAAAAGCTGTTTAATACAGCGGGCATATGCTTTAAGGGAGCAATGTATAAAGTTGCTCTTTTTGGATTAAAAGAGTGAGGTACATTATATTCTCATTTGCATGTCCCCGCCTTTTAGACATGCAAGTGGGCTTATTAATGTATTATTCGTTTTCTGTACTTTGTACGGTGGAGAGCTTTTCTCACTTTTGTGCTCACCATACACTAAATGATTGTTGTGGAATACACATATATACAAATATATACACACAAATATATATATACTAGAATATTGCCCGTCAAAAAATGACGGCAATGAAATTGTAAGGTAGCTAATGCTGTTTGGTGTATAATACTGAAATATGTAATAGATTACTAAATGAATATACTTTACCTATTTTGAAGCATTGTGTTGAAGAGCTGGCAATCTGTTTTGATGTTGCTGGAGCATTAGTGGTGTGGAGCTGCTGTGTAAGCATGCTGAATGTGTGCACTGTGTGGTATGAATATCTGTAGGTCGTTTGTGGCGTTTTGCGAGTTTCTTGTGGTGTTTTGCGAGTTTAGAGTGCTGTAGACTCGTTTTCGTTTTGTTCGGCGGCCATTTTTTCTCTCGCTTACAGTTTTTTTTAGTCTCTAAACTCTTTTATTTCGAGTAAAATGAAGGTCTAAGTGGCATTTTTGAGGTCCTGGGTGCTCCCTCTTGGTGTAGGTAAGGTTTTTATGTATGTGCTGTGTGTATGTATTGGGTTTTACATTTTGTAATGTTCGCGAGTTGCGTCCGAGTGTTGCGAGGCCGTAATGTGTGTGTCGTGCTCTTTGGGTTGCGACGTGAACTTTGAGAGGGTCGCAGTTGCTGGCATGGAGCGCCTTCGGCGCTCCATGCCAGCAACTGCGGCCCTCGCTTTGCGAGGTCCTCAGGTGCTGGCATGCCAGCAACTGAGACCCTCGCCCAGTGCCCTTCGGCGCTCCATGCCAGCAACTGAGACCCTCGCCCAGTGCCCTCGCTACGCAAGGGCCGCGACTCGCTACGGGAGCCCGCGGCCCTCGCGTAGCGAGGGCCTTGGCTCGCTACGGGAGCCCGCAGCGTTAGCAACAACTCGTACGCTCACAACTATATATGTGATTACTATATAATGTGTAGATGTACCGGCTGGGCATGCTCTTGTGCATTATTATTATTATTACTATATAATGTGTAGATGTACCGGCTGGGCATGCTCTTGTGCATTATTATTATTATTATTACTATACAATGTGTAGATGTACCGGCTGGGCATGCTCTCTGCGTGTACGCTTTCTCTATCTGCACCCTATGTGCACTGCTGTCTGTGTGCAATCTCTGTCTCTGTACCCCTCACTCTCTTTGTCAATCTCTCTGCACTCTCTGTGCGCTCTATCTGTGAACTCTCTCTGCGCTGTCTTTGTGCTCCTACACTGTCTGTGTGTGCTCTTGCTCTGTAATTCTCTTTATGTCTCCCTCTCTCTCTGTACCTGACTCCCTCTCTCTCTGTACCTGTCTCCCTCTCTCTCTGTACCTGTCTCCCTCTCTCTCTGTACCTGTCTCCCTCTCTCTCTGTACCTGTCTCCCTCTCTCTCTGTACCTGTCTCTCTCCCTCTCTGTACCTGTCTCCATCTCTGTACCTGTCTCCCTCTCTCTCTGTACCTGTCTCCTTCTCTTTCTGTAGCTGTCTCCCTCTCTCTCTGTAGCTGTCTCCCTCTCTCTCTGTACCTGTCTCCCTCTCTCTCTGTACCTGTCTCCTTCTCTCTCTGTACCTGTCTTCTTCTCTCTCTGTAGCTGTCTCCCTCTCTCTCTGTACCTGTCTCCCTCTCTCACTTTGCTGTCTTTCTCTGAAATGCAAATGGCCGCCACGCTTCTGTTAAAATCAGGTGTTAGGCCCACCCCCACTTACATCATAGCCACGCCCCCTTTATGATGTCAGCGTTAGCAACATTTTCTGCTGCTCACAACTATATATGTGATACATACACCCATACACATGTATACACATGCATACATATACACATATATACACTTACACATATATACACTTACACATATATACACTTACACATATATACACTTACACATATATAAGCATACACATATATACACATACACATATACATATATACAAATACACAAACACATATACGCATACACATATACACACATACATATACACATATATACACTTACACATATATACACATACATATATATATATATATATATATATATATATATACACACATGTATACACATACACATGTATACACATATATACACATATATACACATATATACACATATATACACATACATACACATATATACACATACATATATATATATGCACATACAAACACATATATACACGTAGAAATATATACACATACACATATATACAGAAACACATATATACACATATATACACATACATATATATATATATATATATACACACACATAAACACACATATATACAAATACACTTTAACAGAGTCATTGATGGAGTATACGTGGAGACAGACTGAGCAGAGCCCTGTGTCCACTAGGAGATGACAGGGTTAACACAGCAGGCTAATCAAGCCCAGCTGGGTTACACCTTTAAAGGTCTAATTATCACCCAGCCGAGAGACCTCAGTCTGACCTGGACAGAAGGCACCAGAGCATGTTGTGTGTATCCCTGGGCTCTCCAAAGAAAGCTTTTTAGGACTTTAGTCCCTCAAAATACTATTTTCTTTTTTCACTTTTTTGTTAATAAGCACTTTGTGCACGGTGCTATCAGTTTTTTTAGGGAGTTTTTGTGTGGCTTTTTTAGTTTAATTTAATTTTCAGTTTTCTGGGAGGCAGGCTCAGCTCTCTATCCCAGGAGGGTGAGCTGTCTCATGGATACTTTGCCACACCCCTCCCCTAGCACTGCACCTTCACTCCTAGAGCTTTTAGTTTAAATTATTTTTAAAGTTTTTCAGGTTTTGTTTAGTTTGCAATACCATCGCTGGGGCTGAGGGGCAGATCACTAGGAAGCATGGGGTTAAGTGTCAGATGTCTGGGGTTTATAGTATCGAGATCTATCTGTGTGCTGCAGCCAATGTCATCAGCCCCTCTATATAGTAGCAGCCAGCAAAATGTATTGGAAAGCTGTTTTCTTTACCCGTACGCTGGCTGCTGCTCACAAACTTATACAGAGGGGCATCACAGTGGGGGATTATATGTCCCAATTAAATACCTGGAAGGGTTGGGCACTAAAGTTACACTCTCAAATGTGCCCCCCTTCCTACCAGACTCCCTCCTGCGCCCCCACCTGCAAGCCCTAGGGGAAATAAAAACGGCTATTATAAAACTTCCCCTGGGGTGCAGAGAGAGAGTACTAAGACACATGCTCTCTTTCAAGAGGCAGGTACAAATGTGCCTGCCCAGGGGCACAGAGAACATCAAGGGGTCTTTTGGGGTTTCATTTGAGGGGGTGCTGTACAGAATATTTTACAGCACTATGGAGGTGCAATGCTATCTTTGCAAGGGGATGGGACACACACGTAGGAATTGCCCTAATGTTAAACATCCTGTCCCCGCCTTTGGTAAATAACAAAGTATTTTTCAGAAATATCTGTCCCTGGCCAAATTACCAATATTTATATAGTGTGCACACCTTAGAGAAATAATACACCAACACAGAGTTCTGGTATACAGCTTTCTCTCTCCTAGTTTTATTACGTCAGCCATCATTTATATAGTTTTAGTAATCAGATAAAAGTTACAATTAAGCAAAACATCAGGTTTATTCGGTAATTCATTGGTTCTGAAGTGTCCGCTTTTATGAGACCTTGATCAGACATTTGGTTAAAACATTAAGGAGTCTCTAGGTGTCATCCCACAGGGGGATGAGTCTTCCTCTCATTGGTCAGAAGTTTAGAACAAAGGGAAAATGGCGTTCTCCTCCTCGTGCTCAGGGTGTGATAAGACTCGTCATCCTTAACAGACCGGAAATTGTGCTGCCTACATCTTGTATGAAGGGGAGTGACAAATCCTCCATTTTAGAGTCTCCCAATGATTCAGCATTTATTAGTAAAACTTGGTTATACGATAATACTGCAAAGATAAGATATATAAGTAGGTGCATGAATACAGTTATGCATTTTGTACTGATCCTAATCCATAACAGTCCCCCCTAAAATGACATAATATATTTGTCACACTCACAGCTATTAGTAAAACTTACTGATTATAAGTATAACACCCTATTCTTATATCGGGTGTCTAAAACTAAATATCTTGTTATAATAGATATATGTCTCAACTATGGTCCTTCCAGAGCACTATTCTTTGTGTCTTCTATTTCCGGATGTTGAAAGCATTGCATGTGTGTAAGTCATAGGTACATATCTTCATTCGATCGGGCTTGCCATGACCTGGCATCACACCTACCCTATGACCTATGTGGCATGGGGAAGACCTAACAAGCCACTAATATCTAATAGTGTAGCTAAGCTTGGAGAGGGACCATAGTACTCAGATATAGTGTAGCTCAGCTCACAGAACACTCTCCTTAGAGCCAGTTACAGTCTGCATCAGAAGATGGGATGTCTTACAATCATCATTCTGTCCATACAGATCTATGTCTAAATCTTGGTGGATAAAGGTGGGAGAAGCCTTGTCCACAGTTTTCTGAAGGTAGTTGCGTATACAGGGGATAATGCAACATAAGAGGAAGGCTAACAGGATTATGACAATAAAGATAGCCATCCCTATCTGCAATAACACTTTCTGCCAACCATTCATCCAACCAAACCATGATTCCCAATAGTCTATAGTGCCAGAATTTTCTTTTAATTCTTGACCAAGATTAGCCAATTTCTGGATTGCCAGTGTGGTCTTACCATTTGGACCATCTATTATCAGGAATGTATGTACAACATGTGCTAGTGTCAGGAAGCATTTTACATACTCCACCTTTTTCTGCAAGGATCATGTCTAATGCCATGCGGTTCTGGAAGGCCATGTGTGATGTAGCCTCTAACTGTTCTGCAATGCCTTTTAAGGTATCCTTAGTGTAATTGACAAGCCGTTGCTGGTTATAGTAAATATAATTGATCCAGGCAACATTCTTGTTTACACCAATCATTGGTATGAGTGACTCGAATCCTGCTGCTACTTGGTTACGGGCTTTGAACTCATCAGGCACCCCCCTTGGGACTCCAATAGAATCTATGTACACATGGGAATCAAAACTTTCTCTAGGTTCAGATGATGATGTATGTCTCTTCCTTCTGGACTGTGTCTGAGGAACACTATCTAGATCACCATAATAGGTTGAAACAATGTGTAACGGCATTATGGTTTTAGCCAAGGTACATTCCCCACGCCATACTCCTGACAGTCTTACCCTGAGTTTCATATCTCCACACAACCAATATATGTCCCCCAAAGATCGGGTCTGATTGACTAGCAGTGTGGATGACCCATCTCTATATGTGTGACAAAACCCACTTGGGAACTTCGGCAAGTTGAACCCCTGAGAAACGTTTTTCCTGTTACACGTATAATTTCCAGGGTACACAGTTATACCTCTCCCTGGGTGGGGATTACTAGTCATCACAGGGTACGTTTTCCTCCATTGTTCACTTCTTCTGGACTTGCCGTCTTTTGCAATTATTTGAGCAATTTTAAATCTGTTGGCAGAGTCTGCATTGTATAAATGTTTATTTCTCCATCCACCTCTCTCCTTTCCATTTCCTGTGTTGTCATTGCTGCTTGCTTAGCCGTCTGGTCTGCTAGATGGTTTCCTCGTGCTTTGTCTGAATTTAGCTTCCCATGTTCTGAATTTAGCTTCCCATGTGCCTTTACTTTCAGTATGGCTACTTCCTTTGGGAGTGCTAAAGCATCTAGTAGTTCACGGATGGCTTTGTCATGCTTCACTGGAGTGCCTGCGGCTGTCATGAATCCTCTAGCTCTCCAGATTACTCCAAAGTCTTGAGTCACTCCCAGAGCATACCTTGAGTCTGTATAGATGTTAGCTCGGACTCCTGTCGCAATCTCACAGGCCTTGGTCAATGCAATCAACTCTGCTTCTTGTGCTGACATGGAGGGAGGTAGTGAGAAGGCTCGTATCACATCTTTTTCCGTAGTCACAGCGTATCCTGTGTGATATTTTCCATTCTCATCAGCATACCTTGACCCATCTACATACAGAGTGATGTCTGGGTCTGTCAGGGCAAGGTCTTTTACATTCGCAAGGTGTGAGGTCTCCATTTCCATTTGCTGAAGGCAGTCATGGGGTGGATTTGTGAGTCCTGGGACTGCATATGGGTCTCTGGCTTGTATACTGGGAGTGATGTCTGCTTACCAGTGGAGATTTTTCTTTCCCACTCCTTCCTCTTGCAACTCCTCTTCCTCTGCAGATTCCCACCATTTCAATGCAGCTCCCAATGTCTTCCATCCATCCGGTGCGAACTTGGATACTGCAACATGTGGAATTTCTGTATCCCAATGCTTGTAGAGCGCTTCTGCTTCTTGCGGGAGCTACACCGTAAATGCACTATCACCTGCTGCATTGTTGTACAATGTCTTTAGTTTTAAGGTGACCTGCTTCAATTTAGTGAGTCTTGCTTCATATTGGAAATCTCGGCCTGGAGATTGTTTATTCCACAGCGGGCAATATAGAGGGTCTTGTGTCTCATCTGTGAGCGTCTGGCTGTTTCCACCACTTTCCAGTAGACGTCTTTTTACATATAAATTGGTTATTCCTGAGTTTGGGTTCAAAATCAGGCTGTACCAAAAGTATCCATCTTCCTTATCTCCCCCCTCTGGAAATTGTAAGAGAGTGGCTGGATTGAGAACATAACATCTCTGTAAGGTAACATTGTCTGGTAGAAGGAGGGAACATTGCAGACGGAGGTGTCTGGCTGTAGTCATGTGCTTAGGTTGTGTCTGCTGTATGATGGCCGCAATATCATGTGGTGCCAGAAGTCAGAGGATAGCCAAGGACTATATACATCATATATGTAGAAGGATTAATTCGGGGGTTAAGGGCTGCCTGTTTTCTCTTTCCGTATTTACTATTTGCAATCTATTCAAAAACAAACTCCATTTTGGATCAAATTCACATACAAAATCTCTCTTCCAAATTACTTACTATAACATTCTAGGAACTATTCGCTTCAGTCCCGTACTTAACTTACAATAATTCCCAACTAACACTCCACTTCTTCCTTCATAGTTACCATAAGTGGAACAGTGCCTAGGTGAGGTCTGGCACTTACACAAACATAACAATTAGTCTTATTATGTGACTCTACGTTATATTTCGTCCATTCCAGTCATAAGTTGAGGTCTGTGAACCCAGTCTCATTTGCTAGGGTTCCTTCGTACGTAGGTTCACTGATATCAGTCATCTGGGGTAATGCCTGAGTGTGTTGTACTTGCATTAGTCCTTCTGAAATGAGTGGTGCATTTAGATTTCTGAGCATAAATTTACTAATCCGTCCTTTTGCTTTTCCTCTAACCCAGCCACCCATTAGGTATGTACCTGCGTCTGTGGGTCTGGGGGTAAGTCGCATGTTAGCTCCAGTCTTGCCATTTGGCGAGCATTTGCCTGGCTTTATTAGAGTCATATGTTCAAGTAAAGGGCTTCCACTCAAATCTGTTCTATCTGAGGCACTCTGTGGTCTGTAGCCCCAAGCTGTCCCAGTGTTCTATCCTACAGCTTCCCAATGACTACAATCTTTTCCCCAAGTCTGGTCTGTAACACATATGTATATAGATGTGCTGTGAGTGTATTTGTACAAGTTACATTGTTGAGTCACGCTTAGCTGTTGGCAACATACAACATGACAATAATCAAAGGAGAATGTGATCATATGTGTTTTAGATGGATTGTACCAAAATGTAATACCATCTTTCTTCTCACTAATGAATGCAGAAGGTTCTACTTTAGTTAAGAACAGACAGAAAAGGATATGTGTTATGATCATCATGATGTTGGCTGCTATGGGTCTGGTGCTGAAACTTTTCTTGCAATGAGATGCATGGATCCAAGTAGGCCGTCCTTCAAGTTTAACTGAAGAACTTGAAAGGGACCATCATATCTGGATTCCAGAGGATTCTTTCTCACAAATCTCTTGACCAGGACCCAATCTCCAGGAAGTAGTTGATGAGTACCAGTGTCTACTTCCGGATCTGGAATAGAAGAAAACACTTGTGCATGTATTTTAGTCAGTGCTTGAGATAAAGCAATCACATAATCAACAAATACGTCAGATTTAAATTTCAATTGCTGAGGATAATAACACCCTAATCTAGAAGCAGACCCAAATAGGATCTCGTGAGGGGACAGAGAAAACTTCCCTCCAGGGGTGTACCCCACGCTTAACAGTGCTATAGGGAGACTTTCTGGCCATGAGATACCAGTTTCTTGTGCTATTTCAGCTACTGGTTTTAACTTCACCATAACTGGTGGAATGAGGACAAGTCTTTTTTTTTTTTTTCTTTTTACAAAGTCTCTAATGGCAACACCTTGTATTCAGGACGAGATGTTTATAAATCTTTCCTGATGGATTCTCTTCAATCCCTCCACAAAGGCTGCTCCCAGCATCTGAGACTCGTGTCTGGAATGATATATTACCACTGACTGTTTTATCCTGTGTAATATCTGACAAATTAATAGCCTGATTTGCTATTTCATCCGTAAAGCATGCTATTAATAACTCACAGAATTCTGTATCAGCGTTGCAGACAGGCATGTAGGAGTTAATTACATCAGCATAGACTAGCAGGGGAGCGGCTCACAGAGAATCTAAAAATAACAGTATATGAGACAGAGTAACTTTCTGAAAAAAACATCCTAAATTAACGTTGCTTTTACTTTTTCTTTCGTATACTTCTTGTTCCATAGTAAAGCTGAATGAAACATTGAATGTCTCCTCTACCTTCCTTTTAATAAAGATTAATATTGCCAAGGAGTAGTGGATACAGGGCACTGATTCCAGCAGAGGTAGTATAGTAGATGCTTCGTCATAGCTTTAAAAGGGGTTGGTCCTAAAGTTATAGTCAACTCCCATTTTTCTAAGTTGGGAGCCATGATGGGGCGGTGGCTGTGTGTTAAGAGTTTCATGGTTTCTTTGTTCCACAAACCACTATCTTGTTCCACAAACACCATTCTTCTCTCTGCAACCTCCCTTCTCATCTTCCCTCAATAATACAGACAGACATATTTTCACATAGAACCTAACACACACACAGAGAAGGTGGGAGGAGGAAAGGGGAGTAGACTTACTTAACTGCAAAAGAGGGGCCAATCCCTCCTACATTTTCTTAAAATGCAAACCGGTCACCTCCCTCTTCAATGAGTACAGTATCGAGTAAAGTTACAAACACACAGAAACTTCAGACAAAATGTTTCAAAAGAATACACGCATATACATACATATACATATGTATATACTCACAAACACACAGAAATATGCAAACTGTTACATGCAATGTATTCAAACAAAATAATCTCCCATTACATTGTAGATCTTATGGAGATCTCTTTCTTGGTTTATTAATCCATAACCCTAACACACCTGTCTAAGGTGTGTTAATTGACACCTCTGATGATTGTTACATTGTTGTGTTTGTTACATAACCAATTCTCAGTCTGTGTCATATATATATATCTTGAACTTTTTACTTTTTAAATCAATCTCCTCCCAGGACACACCTACCTTTACACAAACATTATTTCACGGGCAACATCATGAAAACATGAATAGAAACACTTACTGTACAAACTCCAGAAAGAATTCTCTTAACTAAGATACATCCTTGAAAGAGTTAAACAAAATGGGAGGGGGAGTATAGGAATTTCTAAGGGGAGTTGGAATTTCTCTTTTCTCGCAGTCTGTGTCTTTTGACCTTGAATCACACACAGCTGCACAGAAATCAGCTTTCAGCTTCAGGGAGAGAAATTCTAAGCTACATTTCTCACCAAAACATGCATCACAACCAGCAATGACATAGCATATAACATTATAATCATCAAACCTTTTCTGCAGAAAACTTTAGATTCAAAGATATGTGATTCGGGATTATGCACTATTATGTGCTTACAAATCGACACCGTCAGGGCTATTGGGCTTATCACACTATCAATCTGCCACTGAATTATGCGTCACACACACACGTTTTTAATCACCCGTAGTGAATGACAGACGTCTCTTGGGGTTACCAATGCTACAAAGGCTTAGGACATCATGACCCCCAAGAGATATTCATCTATCCAGCATGCATAGACCCTTCCCAGGAAAATAAAAATATGCAAAGCAATCCCAATCCCCAGGGCACGTATATGCAAGCCCGTATGTGTGACTTCTCTGGGTTATTATGTGCGTCTCTGGGCACAAATCATCCGTAACCAAAGAATCACACATACATGTGTATGTGTTCCTCGAACCACAATATCTAAGAAATCACAATCGTTCAACCCACACTACCAACAGACACACACAGGCGACAGATATCACTATATCTTGTACAGGATTCAAATGGACTTGAGGCAAAATATCACCTGTACTTTTTGTAACCTCCCTATAGCGGAGCTGGACAACGGGCAGAGTCCCAAGAACAGGTCTACATGGATAAGGTACTAATCATGTCCTTACCGTGTACCGGAGGTGATCAGGCTCCGCCTGTTCTCATGAAGCCTGTCCGAATTCCTCTTGTCCTCTGCAGTTCGGTTAAACCTCAAGTCCCTATTCGAGCGCCATTTGTTTTGGTAAATAGCAAAGTATTTTTCAGAAATATCTGTCCCTGGCCAAATTACCAATATTTATATAGTGTGCACACCTTAGAGAAATAATACACCAACACAGAGTTCTGGTATACAGCTTTCTCTCTCCTAGTTTTATTACGTCAGCCATCATTTATATAGTTTTTAGTAATCAGATAAAAGTTACAATTAAGCAAAACATCAGGTTTATTCGGTTATTTATTGGTTCTGAAGTGTCCGCTTTTATGAGACCTTGATCAGACATTGGGTTAAAACATTAAGGAGCCTCTAGGTGTCATCCCACAGGGGCATGAGTCTTCCTCTCATTGGTCAGAAGTTTAGAACAAAGGGAAAATGGCGTTCTCCTCCTCGTGCTCAGGGTGTGATAAGACTCGTCATCCTTAACAGACCGGAAATTGTGCTGCCTACATCTTGTATGAAGGGGAGTGACAAATCCTCCATTTTAGAGTCTCCCAATGATTCAGCATTTATTAGTAAAACTTGGTTATACGATAATACTGCAAAGATAAGATATATAAGTAGGTGCACGAATACAGTTATGCATTTTGTACTGATCCATAACAGCCCCAGCAATGGCACCTCTACTAGTATAGCACCCATGCCCGCTGAGCCCATAACAGCTGGGACCTCAAGAGTCATAGCCCCCCCAGAGAGCACAGGTAAGAAAGCCACTCCTCATACCACCACCATGGCCTCCAAACCCCCTTCTTCCCCACAAAAGCCATCTGTGTCTGTGGTCTCCAGCAAAACTGCAGACACAGGGAAGAAGGGGAAGAATGTCACCGGTCCTCCCAGTGTCACGGCTGTTTCCCCAAAGTCCCTTTCTGCCCCCCAAATAAAAACATCAGTTAGTGTGGGGGCACAGGATAAGCAGAGGGATAATAACCCCTCTGCAGGGGAGGCAGTTGGTGACAGCTCCTCTTCCAGGAGTGACGATCCCAGAAGAGGACACATAAGACCAACAGGGAGGTAGCGGAAAAGTGGGAGGTGCTCTATTTTGGAACACCTCCCTCCAAAAGCAGAAAGAGGAGCAAAACATCTTCTCCTCATCTGGTGGCATTGTCTGGCCGGTTATTACACTCAGCCAGAGGGTGCCAGACCACACAACTCTCCCTCCAGACCTAAAATGGGAAAATGTGGATAAGGGTCTGGAGGAAAAGCAGGGGCAAGAGAGTCTACCAAGTGAGTCAGGGGTAGAAAAGAAAGATCAGGTTATGCCTCTAGCCAGTAAAGCCCCTGCTGAATGGGTGGTCAGTGTCCCTGAAGTGCTGAGCTTCGGAGGCACCAGTCTAACTCCTTCTCCGGTATCACTCTCCAGTGACATACCTCGGGCTTTGTTAGAGCCCCAGCCTGAGTCACTACCGGAGGGGGGGAATATAGGCCTGACCCCCATTCAGGACCCGATAGATTTGTCTGTCAGAGGGGATGTGGCACCAGGGGAAGTGGATATGGGGGAGGGTGATAAGGCAGGTTTTCCTGTTAACATCATGGGGGAGCCTGTCAACCCTCCTCAGTTTTCCACTGACCCTAACATCTATGCAATCCAGGCTGAGCAAGCAGCAGTGGAAATGGCAGAGGAGGCATATAAAGCCTCCAAGGCTTCCACTAAGGAAGTCATGCCAGCCACTGCTGTGCAGCCAGCTACCCTGAATGCACCCCTGAAGCTGCAGGGGTGCAACAGCAATCTCAGAGTCCACTATTTAGTGTGAAGGGTGCTAAAGGCACTCCTTCTATATCATCCAAGAGGGGGGCCCTTAGAATGAAGCTGAGGAAACTAGCCCCAGCCAGGGAAGATGGGGTAAAAGCCCTCAGCCAAGAGGAGCCCAGGGGTGAGCCACTAGAGGGGACATGAGATTCTAAGTGGGTTATCCCTGTAAAGGAATTAGATCAATTCCTTGAAAGCTCCCTTCATGGGCAAAAGAAAAGGAAGGTGCAGCTGGCCTTGAGAAAGTGGAGTAATATTTTGTTTATTATCCACTCTCTCTATAGCAATATCTACAGGGCAGCAATAGGGCCAAGAATTTCTATAAAATGTGCGTGGACTATCAGCAGTCTCAAGAGACTGAGGAACGCACAATTCCTGACACGCAGTAATGGCTTTGCACATCATTACGCTTAATACCAACGGCTGTCAATCCAGTTTCCGCAGGTTCCAGGTACTCTCCTATTTGCGTCTCCTTAGAGGATGTCTGGCGAGAACAGAACTCAGGGGCATCAGATGGCTTCACCTACGTCAGGGTGAGAGCCGGTCTGGTGACCCACTCCCGGATCGAAAGAGTATATATCTCGTCACTATATGTCATGAGCTGGTTCTTATGCCATTAGGCTGGGTCCTTTCACAGACCACAACTGTGTGTCTATGACAGTGGCGCTAACGCCAACAGTGCCACAAGCTGCCTATTGGCACTTCAACAATGCCTTGTTGAAGGACCCGGGGCTCGTGACATTAATACAGGAGTTTTGGATGGACTGGAGAGGTTGCAAGGGGGACTTTGCCACGTTAAAACAGTGGTGGGACGTGGGCAAAGTTCATTTGTGACTTCTGTGTCAGGAATATACCAAGGATGCGAGTGGGCAGATCGAAGCTTAGCTGGAGTCACTCCGGGGGGAGGTGCTCTGTCTAGAGCGGAAACTGTCCACTTGTAGGGACCAATCCTTGCAAAGCGAGTATGTAGAGAGGAAAGGTGTCCTCTGTGACCTGGAACAAAACCAGGCCAGGGGGGCATATGTGCATAGCCACTTAGGTTTTCTTAAAGATCTAGACTGTGGCTCGCGCCTTTTCTACTCACTGGAGAAAAAGGGGGGAATAGGAGACACATTACCTGTCTTCGAGATGAAGATGGTGCCCCCCTTAAAGTTTCAGAGATTATCCGGGACAGAGCCTGGATTTTTTATAAAGATCTTTATTCTCAGGATCCTATTTCTCCAGACGCCTGCAGGGTGCTATGGGAGGGGCTCCCCACAGTCAGTGAGGGTGTAAGGGAGCAGCTTGATATGCCAATATCTTTACAAGAACTCCCTGAAGCCCTCCGTGCCATGTCCTGTGAGAAATCTCCAGGACTGGGGGGTCTGACTCTAGAGTTTTTCAATTTTTTCTGGGAGAATCTGGGACCTGATTTCCATCTGGTTCTTGGGGAAGCCCTGTAGACCAGGGAGATGCCCCTGTCTTGTCACAGGGCAGTACTTGCCCTGCTGCCCAAAAAGGGGGATCTTTGCCTTATTAAGAACTGGCGACTGGTCTTACTGCTCAGCACAGATTATAAGATAGTAGCGAAAGCCATATCGCGTAGGCTTGGATCAGTGCTGGCATAAATGGTTCACCCTGACCAGTCCTATGCGATCCCGGGCCGGACTATCTTTGACAGTATCTTTCTGGTCCGGGATCTCCTGCAATACTCTCGCAGGAATGGTCTGTCACTCGCCTTTCTCTCCCTAGATCAAGAGAAGGCGTTTGACAGGGTTGACCATGGTTACCTCATAGCCACTCTGCGGGCGTACGGCTTTGGCCCACAATTTGTGGGCTATATAACAATGCTGTACGCCTCTGCAGAGTGTTTACTTAAAATCAATTGGTCCCTAACAGCACCTTTCGTATTTGGACGAGGGGTACGTCAAGGATGTCCCTTGTCTGGACAGTTATATGCGCTGGCCATCGAGCCTTTCCTCTGCCTGTTGAGGAAAAGGCTCACAGGGCTGGTGCTTAGGGAGCCAGACATGAGGATCGTCCTTTCAGCCTATGCTGATGATGTGCTCCTCGTGGCCCAGGACCCAGTTGATCTTGAGCTGGCAAAAGAGTGCCAGGAGGTATATTCAGCTGCCTCCTCTGCTCAGATCAACTGGTCTAAATGCACAGGCCTTATAGAGGGTTCTATACAGGTGGACTCTTTGCCTCCCACATTCCGTAACATCTCGGGGGAGGCAGATGTCATGCAATATCTGGGGGTCTACCTGTCCGCTGCGGACGCTTCCGTCCCAGACAACTGGAGGGAGCTAGATGACAGTGTCCTCTCTCGTCTGGTACGATGGAGGGGTCTAGCAAAAATGCTTTCCCTTAGGGGGCGGACTCTAGTGATAAATCAGCTGGTGGCATCTCAGATCTGGCACCGGCTGATCTGTCTGAGTCAGCCCCCCAGTTTGTCAGCAACATCCAGAGGAGTTTGTCAGATTTCCTCTGGATTGGAAAGCATTGGGTCTCTGCGGGTGTGGCAAGTCTGCCTTTGGTGGAGGGTGGGCAGGGAGTGGTATGTGTGCGCTCCCAGTTGTCCACCTTCCGCCTTCAGTACCTGCAGAGATACCTACATGCAGATCCCTCTCCGCAGTGGTGCACACTGGCGTCCAGCTTTTATCGCCAGTTGCGCAACCTGGGGTATGACCGGCAATTATTTCTTATCAGGCCGGAGGGGTTTGGGAGAGACCTCTCGGTGTTGCCGGCATACTACCAGGAAACCCTCAAGGCCTGGAGCATGGTCTCCGTGACCAGGCAAGGCGTGCCTTTGGGGGAGGAAATATTTACGGAGCCCCTATTATATAATCCAGCAGTAGGGGCTCCGTTGTTACAGTCCCCCGGTATCATCTGCCGCCTTAGTCAGGCACGGTTGACACGAGTCTGGGATCTTCTGGACTCCGAGCGCTCCGATTGTGTGTCACCTCAGGAGCTTGCGCTCCGTTTGGGATATATGGCACCAAAAGTCCCGAGGCACTTGCTCCAGGAGATTCAGAATGCCATATCCCCCGACTTTTGCACCTTCCTTCACGAGGCTTTGAAAACCGGAGCGCCACATGCACCTTCTAACACCCCTGCTCCGGCTGTTTGCATTGGACACAAGCCCCGTGTTTCCCCTCAGGCTCCTCCTGTCCCCAAACTCTCGAGGTTGAGGGACATACCCTCGGCATGCTTTCGTGGCATGCCGAGGAAGAGCTTGTATTCTCTCGTGCTCCATACAGTGCACTTCCTTGCCCTCGTGACCCGTCCCGATACCATCTGGAGGCGGGTCCTCCCAGCTGACGAGGGCAAGAGGCCTCGATGGAGGGAGCTTTATTCTACTTTAGTTCCACGACCCACCGGGGACTTGAGTTGGAGAGTGCTCCATGGTGCACTGAGCACGGGAGAGTGCTTGGCTAATTTCACGGACTCTCCCTCCACTTGTCCATTCTTTTGAAAGGGAGAGTCTGTGTACCATATTTATTTTAGTTGCGCCAGACTGCAGCCCCTCTTGTCACTCTTGAGGGGCCTCCTCCTACAGTTCTGGCTGCATTTCTCCCCCCACATTTTTATTTTGGGCGCCCAGTGTCCCGGGGCAATAGGGCCAGGAATCTCCTCATCAACCTGCTCCTGGCATTAGCCAAGCTGGCTATATATCAGTCCAGAAGCAGCATTTGATTGAGGGGGTTTCATTGTCACCGGAGGCCATGTTCCGGGCACTGGTGCGCTCCCATATCCGGGCAGAGTATCACCTGGCTTTGTTCACTGGGGGAATAGATGAGTTTGTCTCCCGGTGGGCTGTAGATGGTGTACTCTGCTCGGTATCCCCCCAACCGGTTTCTTTTCATCTTTATCTCCTAATTTGATTTCTATTTAATTTACAGTTTTTGGTTTGACATGTAGATTGGCTCTATAAAGTGCCAATCTCTGTCAAACTCTATTGTTCACAATACACCAGAGCATGTTGTGTGTATCCCTGGGCTCTCCAAAGAAGGCTTTTTAGGACTTTAGTCCCTCAAAATACTATTTTCTTTTTTGACTTTTTTGTTAATAAGCACTTGGTGCACGGTGCTATCAGTTTTTTTGGGCGGGAGTTTTTGTGTGGCTTTTTTAGTTTGGATACTTTGCCACACCCCTACCCTAGCACTGCACCTTCACTCCTGGAGCTTTTAGTTTAAACTTTTTTTAAAGTTTTTCAGGTTTTGTTTAGTTTGCAATAACATCGCTGGGGCTGAGGGGCAGATCACTAGGAAGCATGGGGTTAAGTGTCAGATGTCTGGGGTTTATAGTATCGAGATCTATCTGCGTGCTGCAGCTAATGTCATCAGCCCCTCTATATAGTAGCAGCCAGCAAAATGTATGGGAAAGCTGTTTTCTTTACCCATACGCTGGCTGCTGCTCACAAACTTATACAGAGGGGCATCACAGTGGGGGGATTAAATGTCCCAATTGAATACCTGGAAGGGTTGGGCACTAAAGTTACACTCTCAAATGTGCCCCCCTTCCTACTAGACTCCCTCCTGCGCCCCCACCTGCAAGCCCTAGGGGAAATAAAAACGCCTATTATAAAACTTCCCCTGGGGTGCAGAGAGAGAGTACTAAGACACGTGCTCTCTCAAGAGGCAGGTACAAATGTGCCTGCCCAAGGGCACAGAGAACATTGAGGGGTCTTTTGGGGTTTCATTTGAGGGGGTGCTGTACAGAATATTTTACAGCACTATGGAGGTGCAATGTTATCTTTGCAAGGGGATGGGACACACACGTAGGAATTGCCCTAATTTTAAACATCCTGTCCCAGCCCCAGCAAATGGCACCTCTACTAGTATAGCACCCATGCCCGCTGAGCCCATAACAGCGGGGGAGCTCAGGTAAGGAGGCCACTCATCATACCACCACCACGGCTTCCAAACCCCCTTCTTCCCCACAAAAGCCATCTGTGTCTGTGGTCTCCAGCAAAACTGCAGACACAGGGAAGAAGGGGAAGAATGTCACTGGTCCTCCCAGTGTCACGGCTGTTTCCTCAAAGTCCCTTTCTGCCCCCCAAATAAAAACATCAGTTAGTGTGGGGGCACAGCATAAGCAGAGGGATAATAACCCCTCTGCAGGGGAGGCAGTTGGTGACAGCTCCTCTTCCAGAAGTGACGTCCCCAGAAGAGGACACATAAGACCAACAGGGAGGTAGCGGAAAAGTGGGAGGTGCTCTATTTTGGAACACCTCCCTCCAAAAGAAGAAAGAGGAGCAAAACATCTTCTCCTCATCTGGTGGCCTTGTCTGGCCCGGTTATTACACTCAGCCAGCCGGTGCCAGACCACACAACTCTCCCTCCAGACCTAAAAGGGGATAATGTGTATAAGGGTCTGGAGGAAAAGCAGGGGCAAGAGAGTCTACCAAGTGAGTCAGGGGTAGATCAGGTTTTGCCTCTAGCCTATGAGGGGGCCCCAGTAAAGCCCCTGCTGAATGGGTGGTCAGTGTCCCTGAAGTGCTGAGCTTCGGAGGCACCAGTCTGTCTCCTTCTCCGGTATCACTCTCCAGTGACATACCTCGGGCTTTGTTAGAGCCCCAGGCTGAGTCACTACCGGAGGGGGGGAATATAGGCCTGACCCCCATTCACGACCCGATAGATTTGTCTGTCAGAGGGGATGTGGCACCAGGGGAAGTGGATATGGGAGAGGGTGATAAGGCAGGTTTTCTTGTTAACATCATGGGGGAGCCTGTCAACCCTCCTCAGTTTTCCACTGATCCTAACATATATGCAATCCAGGCTGAGCAAGCAGCAGTGGAAATGGCAGAGGAGGCATATAAAGCCTCCAAGGCTTCCACTAAGGAAGTCATGCCAGCCACTGCTGTGCAGCCAGCTACCCCTGAATGCACCCCTGAAGCTGCAATCTCAGGGTCCACTATTTATTGTGAAGGGTGCTAAAGGGACTCCTTTTATATCATCCAAGAGGGGGGCCCTAAGAATGAAGCTGAGGAAACTAACCCCAGCCGGGGAGGATGGGGTAAAAGCCCTCAGCCAAGAGGAGCCCAGGGGTGAGCCACAAGAGGCGACATCAGATTCTAAGTGGGTTATCCCTGCAAAGGAATTAGATCAATTCCTTGAAAGCTCCCTTCATGGGCAAAAGAAAAGGAAGGTGCAGCTGGCCTTGAGAAAGTGGAGTAATATTTTGTTTATTATCCACTCTCTCCAGCAATATCTAGAGGGCAGCAATAGGGCCAAGAATTCTGGGACTGCTGAGTATTTTCGCGTCCAGAATTTCTATAAAATGTGCGTGGACTATCAGCAGTCTCAAGAGACTGAGGAATGCAGAATTCCTGACACGCAGTAATGGCTTTGCACTTCAACACGCTTAATACCGACGGCTGTCAAGCCAGTTTCCGCAGGTTCCAGGTACTCTCCTATTTGCGTCTCCTTAGAGGATGTCTGGCGAGAACAGAACTCAGGGGCATCAGATGGCTTCACCTACGTCAGGGTGAGAGCCGGTCTGGTGACCCACTCCCGGATCGATAGAGTACAGGGAGTGCAGAATTATTAGGCAAGTTGTATTTTTGAGGATTAATTTTATTATTGAACAAAAACCATGTTCTCAATGAACCCAAAAAACTCATTAATATCAAAGCTGAATATTTTTGGAAGTAGTTTTTAGTTTGCTTTTAGTTTTAGCTATTTTAGGGGGATATCTGTGTGTGCAGGTGACTATTACTGTGCATAATTATTAGGCAACTTAACAAAAAACAAATATATACCCATTTCAATTATTTATTTTTACCAGTGAAACCAATATAACATCTCAACATTCACAAATATACATTTCTGACATTCAAAAACAAAACAAAGACAAATCAGTGACCAATATAGCCACCTTTCTTTGCAAGGACACTCAAAAGCCTGCCATCCATGGATTCTGTCAGTGTTTTGATCTGTTCACCATCAACATTGCGTGCAGCAGCAACCACAGCCTCCCAGACACTGTTCAGAGAGGTGTACTGTTTTCCCTCCTTGTAAATCTCACATTTGATGATGGACCACAGGTTCTCAATGGGGTTCAGATCAGGTGAACAAGGAGGCCATGTCATTAGATTTTCTTCTTTTATACCCTTTCTTGCCAGCCACGCTGTGGAGTACTTGGACGCGTGTGAAGGAGCATTGTCCTGCATGAAAATCATGTTTTCCTTGAAGGATGCAGACTTTTTCCTGTACCACTGCTTGAAGAAGGTGTCTTCCAGGAACTGGCAGTAGGACTGGGAGTTGAGCTTGACTCCATCCTCAACCCGAAAATGCCCCACAAGCTCATCTTTGATGATACCAGCCCAAACCAGTACTCCACCTCCACCTTGCTGGAGTCTGAGTCGGACTGGAGCTCTCTGCCCTTAACCAATCCAGCCACGGGCCCATCCATCTGGCCCATCAAGACTCACTCTCATTTCATCAGTCCATAAAACCTTAGAAAAATCAGTCTTGAGATATTTCTTGGCCCAGTCTTGACGTTTCAGCTTGTGTGTCTTGTTCAGTGGTGGTCGTCTTTCAGCCTTTCTTACCTTGGCCATGTCTCTGAGTATTGCACACCTTGTGCTTTTGGGCACTCCAGTGATGTTGCAGCTCTGAAATATGGCCAAACTGGTGGCAAGTGGCATCGTGGCAGCTGCACGCTTGACTTTTCTCAGTTCATGGGCAGTTATTTTGCGCCTTGGTTTTTCCACACGAATCTTGCGACCCTGTTGACTATTTTGAATGAAACGCTTGATTGTTCGATGATCACGCTTCAGAAGCTTTGCAATTTTAAGAGTGCTGCATCCCTCTGCAAGATATCTCACTATTTTTGACTTTTCTGAGCCTGTCAAGTCCTTCTTTTGACCCATTTTGCCAAAGGAAAGGAAGTTGCCTAATAATTATGCACACCTGATATAGGGTGTTGATGTCATTAGACCACACCCCTTCTCATTACAGAGATGCACATCACCTAATATGCTTAATTGGTAGTAGGCTTTCGAGCCTATACAGCTTGGAGTAAGACAACATGCATAAAGAGGATGATGTGGTCAAAATACTCATTTGTCTAATAATTCTGCACTCCCTGTATATATCTCGTCACTATATGTCATGAGCTGGTTCTTGTGCCATTAGGCTGGCTCCTTTCACAGACCACAACTGTGTGTCTATGACAGTGGCGCTAACGCCAACAGTGCCACAAGCCGCCTATTGGCACTTCAACAATGCCTTGTTGAAGGACCAGGGGCTCGTGACATTGATACGGGAGTTTTGGACGGACTGGAGAGGTTGCAAGGGGGACTTTGAAACATTAAAACAGTGGTGGGACGTGGGCAAGGTTCATTTGTGACTTCTGTGTCAGGAATATACGAGTGGGCAGAGCGAAGCTTAGCTGGAGTCACTCCGGGGGGAGGTGCTCCATCTAGAGCGGAGGCTGTCCACTTGTAGGGACCAATCCTTGCAAAGCGAGTATGTAGAGAGGAAAGGTGTCCTCTGTGACCTGGAACGAAACCAGGCCAGGGGGGCATATGTGCATAGCCACTTAGGTTTTCTTAAAGATCTAGACTGTGGCTCGCGCCTTTTCTACTCACTGGAGAAAAAGGGGGGCAATAGTAGACACATTACCTGTCTTCTAGATAAAGACGGTGCCCCCCTTACAGTTTCGGAGAGTATCCGGGACAGAGCCTGGATTTTTTGTAAAGATCTTTATTCTCCGGATCCTATTTCTCCAGACGCCTGCAGGGTGCTATGGGAGGGGCTCCCCACAGTCAGTGAGGGTGTAAGGGAGCAGCTTGATATGCCAATATCTTTTCAAGAGCTCCCTGAAGCCCTCCGTGCCATGTCCTGTGAGAAATCTCCAGGACTGGACGGTCAGACTCTGGAGTTTTTCAAATTTTTCTGGGAGAATCTGGGACCTGATTTCCATCTGGTTCTTGGGGAAGCCCTGGAGAGCAGGGAGATGCCCCTGACTTGTCGCAGGGCAGTACTTGCCCTGCTGCCCAAAAAGGAGGATCTCCGCCTTATTAAGAACTGGCGACCGGTCTCACTGCTCAGCACAGATTATAAGCCATCTCTTGTAGGCTTGGATCTGTGCTGGCAGAATTGTTTCACCCTAACCAGTCCTATGCGATCCCAGGCCAGACTCTCTTTAGCAGTATGTTTCTGGTCCGGGATCTGCAATACTCTCACAGGTCTGGTCTGTCACTCGCCTTTCTCTCCCTAGATCAGGAGAAGGCGTTTGACAGGGTGGACTATGGTTACCTCATAGCCACTCTGCAGGTGTGCCGCTTTGGCCCACAATTTGTGGGCTATATAACGACGCTGTACACCTCTGCAGAGTGTTTACTTAAAATCAATTGGTCCATAACAGCACCTTTGGTATTTGGATGAGTGGTACGTCAAGGATGTCCCTGTTCTGGACAGTTATATGCACTGGCCATCAAGCCTTTCCTCTGTATGTTGAGGAAAAGGCTCACAGGGCTGGTGCTTAGGGAGCCAGACATTCGGGTCGTCATTTCAGCCTATGCTGATGATGAGCTCCTCGTGGCCCAGAACCCAGTTGATCTTGAGCTGGCAAAAGACTGCTAGGAGGTATATTCAGCTGCCTCCTCTGCTCAGATTAACTGGTCCAAATGCACAGGCCTTATAGAGGGTTCTATACGGGTGGACTCTTTGCCTCCCACATTCTGTAACATCTCGTGGGAAGCAGGTGCCATGAAATATCTGGGGGTCTACCTGTCCGCTGCAGACGCTTCCATCCCAGACAACTGGAGGGAGCTAAAGGACAGTGTCCTCTCTCATCTGGGACGAGAAAGGGGTCTAGCAAAAATGCTTTCCCTTAGGGGGCGGACTCTAGTGATAAATCAGCTGGTGGCTTCTCAGATCTGGCACGGGCTGATCTGTCTGAGTCCAACCCTCGAGTTTGTCAGCAACATCCAGAGGAGTTTGTCAGATTTCCTCTGGAGTGGAAAGCATTGGGTCTCTGCAGGTGTGTCAAGTCTGCGTTTGGTGGAGGGAGGGCAGGGAGTGGTATGTGTGCGCTCCCAGTTGTCCACCTTCCACCTTCAGTACCTGCAGAGATACCTATATGCAGAGTACTCCCTGCAGTGGTGCGCACTGTCGTCCAGCTTTTATCGCCAGTTGCGCAACCTGGGATATGACCAGCAATTATTTCTTATCAGGCCCAAGCGGTTTGGGAGAGACCTCTCGGTGTTGCCAGCCTACTAGCAGGAAACCATCAAGGCATGGAGCATGGTCTCCGTGACCAGGCAAGGCGTGCCTTTGGGGGATGAAATATTTACGGGGCCCCTATTATATAATCCAGCAGTAGTCAGGCACGGTTGACACGAGTCGGGGATCTTCTGGACTACGAGCACTCCGATTGGGTGTCACCTCAGGAGCTTGCGCTCCGTTTGGGATATATGGCACCCAAAGTCCAGAGGCACTTGCTCCAGGAGATTCAGAATGCGATCTCCCCCTACTCTTGCACCTTCCTTCACAGGGCTTTGCAAACGGGAGCGCCACATGCACCTTCTAACACCCCTGCTCCGGCTGTTTGCATTGGACACAAGCCCCGTGTTTCCCCTCAGGCTCCTCCTGACCCCAACCTCTCAAGGTTGAGGGACACACCCTCGGTATGCTTTTGTGACATGCCGAGGAAGAGCTTGTATTCTCTCGTGCTCCATACAGTGCACTTCCTTGCCCTCGTGACCAGTCCCGATACAATCTGGAGGTGGGTCCTCTCAGATGACGAGGGCAAGAGGCCTCGGTGGAGGGAGCTTTATTCTACTTTAGTTCCACAACCCACCGGGGACTTGAGTTGGAGAGTGCTCCATGGTGCACTGAGCACAAGAGAGAACTTGGCTAATTTCACTGACTCTCCCTCCACTTGTCCATCCTATGGCAAGTGAGAGTCTGTGTATCATATTTATTTTAGTTGTGCCAGGCTGCAGCCCCTATTGTCACTCTTGAGGGGCCTCCTCCTACAGTTATGGCTGCATTTCTCCCCCCATATATTTATTTTTGAGTGCCCAGTGTCCCGGGGCAATAGGGCCAGGGACCTCCTCTTCAACCTGCTCCTGGCATTAGCCAAGCTGGCTATATATAAGTCCAGGAAGCAGTGTTTGATTGAGGGGGTTCCATTGTCACCTGAGGCCATATTCCGGGCACTGGTGCACTCCCGTATTTGGGCAGACTACCCCCTGGTTTTGTTCACTGGGGGAATAGTTGAGTTTGTCTCCCAGTGGGCTGTAGATGGTGTACTCTGCTCGGTATCCCCCCAACCGGTTTCTTTTTGTCTCAATCTACTAATCTGATTATTATTTAATTTACAGAACATGTCCTTTTATTGGTTTGACATACAGATTGGCTTATAAAAGGCCAGTCAAACTTTAGTGTTTACAATACACCAGAGTCAGCTGTGAAAATCCCCTGCTACAATGGAGACAAGCTGCAAAGACTTGATTTTATCTTGGACAGTTAGGGAACTGCAGCCAAGAGTAAGTCAGTGTTTCAACGTGAAGCTAGGCTTTTGTTTTGCACCATTTATGTTGTTTTGCTGTACTAAAATAAATACTACTGCTGATATTTTAAAAAGGGCTCCTGAGTACTCCATTGTGGTGCTGGATACAAGGGCACGAACTCTGAATGTGACAGCAGAGATATCCCAACACATACACATATATAGATATATATACACATACACATACACCTATATACACATACACATATCTACACGTACACGTACACATGTATACACATACACACACATGTATACACATACACATGTATACACATGTATACACATGTATATACATACACATGTATACACATACAAACACATGTATACACATACACACATATATATACACATACACATGTATACACATGCACATAAACATGTATACACATGTACACATACACACACACACATCTATACACATACACATCTATACACATACACATCTATACATATACACACACACACATATATATATATATATATATATATATATATATACCGTATATACTCGAGTATACGCCGAGTTTTTCAGCCCTTTTTTTAAGGCAAAAAATGGCCCCTCGGCTTATACTCGAGTCACTCTCCCCCCCGTGTCTCTCTAACCCCCCGTGTCTCTCTAACCCCCCCCCCGTGTGTCTCTAACCCCCCCGTGTCTCTCTAACCCCCCCGTGTGTCTCTAACCCCCCGTGTGTCTCTAACTCCCCGTGTGTCTCTAAACCCCCGTGTGTCTCTAACCCCCCGTGTGTCTCTCTACCCCCTGTGTCTCTTTTCCTCCCCCCTCCTCAACCTAAACCCCCCTCAACGTCACATGCGCGCCAGCGCCAGGTCAAGGAGCAGAGGCCGGAGCACAAGCAGGTAAGTGAGGGGAGAGGGGGGAGGTATTTAGGGGGGTTTATGTGGAGGTGGGGGGTTGAGAAGGGTTTAGGTTGAGTAGGGGGTTTGGGGTTGAGGGGGATTGAGGGAGAGGTTGAGGGGGGTTGAGGTTGAGGAGGTGGGTTTGGGTTGAGGGGGGTTGAAGTTGAGGAGGGAGGTTGAGGATGAGAAGGGAGGTTGAGGATGAGGAGGGAGGTTGAGGATGAGGAGGAGGGGTTGAGGATGGATGGTTGAAGAGAGAGGATGAGGATGGGGGGTTTGAGGAGGGAGGTTGAGGAGGGGGGTTGAGGAGGGGGGTTGTGGTTGAGTGGGGGTTGAGGTTGAGGAGGGGGTTGAGGTTGAGGATGGGGGGTTGAGGAGGGAGGATGAGGATGGGGGGCTTGAGGAGGGGGTTGAGGATGGGGGGTTGAGGAGGGAGGTTGAGGAAGGGGTTGAGGATGAGGGGGTTGAGGATGAGGAGGGAGGTTGAGGATGTGGATGGGGGGTTGAGGAGGGGGTTTAGGATGGGGGGTTGAGGAGGGAGGATGAGGAGGGAGGTTGAGGAGGGGGTTTAGGATGAGGAGGGAGTTGAGGATGAGGAGGGAGGTTGAGGTTGAGGAGGGAGGTTGAGGAGGGAGGTTGAGGTTGAGGAGGGAGGTTGAGGATGAGGAGGGAGGTTGAGGATGAGGAGGGATGTTAAGGATGAGGAGGGAGTTGAGGAGTGGGGTTGAGGAGGGTGATAAAGGAGGGGGAAGAGACACAGGGAAGGGAGAGGTTGGAAGAGACACAGGGAAGGGAGAGGGGAGAAGAGACACGGAGAGAGAGGGGGACACAGAGGGCACAAGAGGGACACAGGGGGCAGTACATTTCCCACCCTCGGCTTTTATTCGAGTCACTCATGTTACACAGTATTTTGTGGTAAAATGGGTGCCTCGGCTTATACTCGGGTCGGCTTATAATCAAGTATATACGGTATATATACACATATATACACACACATATATACACCACACACATACAGTATATATATATATATATATACACGCATACACATATATACACATACACATATATATATATATATATATATATATATATATATATACACACACACAGAATAAAGGTCCTGAAAGGACCTGTGCTAAAAGAATATGGAGCCCCATGAGCCCTTAATTAGCCCTGTCACTCATTGGGGTCAATACAGACCCCCATAAGCCCTTAATTAACCCAATCACTCATGGGGACAATACAGACCCCAAAAGCCCTTTATTAACCCTATACAGAGCCCCATGAGACTAAAATGAACCCCCTCAGACCAAAAGGGGTCTATATATAGACCCCTATAGGACACTATTACCCCCTAGGTGAACCCTACAAGTGCCATGACAAAGTCTAAGCTCTACACTACACTATTAACCCTAACTATACCACATTAACCCCCTAACCCTAACTATACCCAATTAACCCATGCTAAACCCTATCTAACCCTATCTGAATCTAATAACCCTTACTGGGCATATCTAACCCTTACTGGGCCTATCTAACCCTATATAGTCAATGAAGATCCTCATATGACAATGACAACCCTATTATTAACCACATAAGTGCCATGAGGGTCCTCCAGGACCCTCATGACATTAAGTACAAACACTACACTACACTATTCCCCCCAATAAACCACTAAATCTACCCAAACCTATAAACCCATACATACCTAACACTATCTACCTAACCCCCTATTAAACCCCCCACCCCACTAATTACACAAAATAAAAAAGGACACTACAAACCCCATCACTGCAACAAAAAAAAAGTCTGTTGTCGCTGTCAGACTGCAGCCAATCAGAAGGTGCAGATGCTTTCAGCCAATCACCCTGTGGAGGTGTATCCCATTGTGATTGGCTGAAGGCAATAGTTCCTTCTGATATGTTTAAAAAAGATTGACAGGTCCTTCAGCCAAGTAGAATGGAATATAGGGGTGTATCCCATTCTGATTGGCATCTGTATTGACCCCCATGAGTGACAGGGTTAATTAAGGGCTTATGTGGGTCTGTATTGACCCCCATGAGTGACAGGGTTAATTAAGGGCTTATGGGGGTCTGTATTGATCCCCATGAGTTATAGAGTTAATTTAGGGTTCATGGGGCTCTGTATAGACCCCATGATTTATAGATTTAATTAAGGGCTCATGAGGCTCTTTGGCGTAGGTACCTTTACGGTCCTTTAAGGTCCAGCAAGGAGGGAAATTTGAATTTTGAAATGCAGCGGGGTCATGATCGGTGCTGATCGGGGACCCCCGCTGCAAGGGGTTAATGTGGGGGGCTGCGGGGGTCCCTATGGACCCCCGCAGCAAGGGGTTAATATGGTGACACTTTGAAATCATCTTGCAGTCACTCCTCCTGCACTTTTTCTCCATGTTTGACACGGACGGCCCTGCTGTGTAGCTCATACCTTGCTCGCAGCAGGGCTAATTTAATAGCATCGTCATTTTTCTAAATTTTAAGCACGTAGGCCTTAAGTTCAAATCTTGTATCTACGTTGCTGGATTTTAATGGCGCTGTAGATTTTTTAAATTACCTAAAGGTTTTTTTTTTTGTTTGTTTGTTTTTCTACGTACAAATACAAGCAACAATACAATGACAATAGACATTCACATCTTGTCATAAACAGCAATGTAACAATAATAACATTAATAACATTAGTAACGTCAATAACAATAAAAACATTAAAAAAACATTGACGTTAATGACATAACATTAAGGTGCAGAGTACTAAACCATCAACCCTGAGCTTCCTTGTTAAGATGAATCAACATAATTATCCCATGGAGCCCATTTCAGAAGCATTTTATTCTTATATCCCCCCTTGTTTATTATGTAATCTATTTCAAGATCTCTGTTATGATCTACAGTTGAAACAATTTCCTTCCATGAAGGTAAACAGTCCGTTTTCCATTTTAATGCCATTAACCATTTAGTTACGCAAAGTATATGAATCAGAATACCTCTATGTTTATTTTCAATGGTATTTGGAAAGATATGAAAAAGTACTATCTCAGGTGATAGATGTATGTCTTTTTTTAAGTTTTTCAAAATATTTAGGGAACACCAATTACAAAACAGTTGGGCTTTCTCACATAGCGACCACATGTGGATCTGTGACCCAATTTCTTTGCAGCCCATCCAGCACAACTCTGGGTGTAATTTGGGATCTATTTTATTTAATACAGTCAGTACTCTATACCATCTATGAATAACTGAAATCAGTTTCTCTTAGAGAGCTGCATGTAATACATTTTTTAGTCAATACACAAGCATCAAACCAAATCTTTTCATATCATGTTATTCCTATCTCCATTTCCCATTTTATCATTGCTGAAGATTTCCCCTTACATCTTTCAATATCTATGATACTCGCACACTTGAAAATGGAGAATTTTCTATTAATCTTTATTAGTTCTTTTTCAAGGTTAAAGATCATATCTCTTATCCCCTGGCCATAATCTGATTCACGAATCATATGCCATAATGACCCATATTGTAACCAAAGGGAGCTAGATACTTTGTTAGCAGTTCTTAAATCTTCAAATGATCTATAAGTTAATATGTTAATATATGTGTTATTAAGTTCTCACTTTTCTTTTGCATGAATCATTCAGGGAAAGACCCAGACTGTATAAAATTATGTTCCATCTTTGACACATGTTGGCGGCACACATTGGATTGTGGAGGTAAGAAAATGCTGCTTTATTGTAATCTAAAAACGCAATCCAAATAGATAATTTCAGAACTTTTTAGTAAACAGATTGTCTCATGTAAACTTTTGTGTTTATCTACATGTGTGTATTCACACAGATCAGAATGTCAAGACACACACATATATAGCTCTATGGCATTTTTCCTGTTTTGTTGCCTCACAATCTGGAATTAACATGGATTGTTAATTTACAGAACATGACCACAACTTTGAAGATGTTTTTTTTTATTATTGTGAAGCAAACAACAAATAAGACAAAATAACAGAAAAAGTCAATGTGCATAACTATTCACCCCCCTAAAGTCAATACTTCGTAGAGCCACCTTTTGCGACAATCACAGCTCCAAGTCGCTTTGTATAAGTCTCTATGAGCTTGCCACAGGATTTTTGCCCATTCCTCCTTGCAAAACTGCTCCAGCTCCTTCAAGTTGGATGCTTTGCACTTGTGAACAGCAATCTTTAAGTCTGACCACAGATTTTCTATTGGTTTGAGGTCTAGGCCAACTCATTTACATGTTTTCCCTTAAACCACTCAAGTGTTGCTTTAGCAGTGTGTTTGGGGTCATTGTCCTGCTGGAAGATGAACTTCTGTCCTGGCCTCAAATCACACACAGAGTGGTACAGGTTTTGCTCAAGAATATCCCTGTATTTAGCACCAGCCATCTTTCCGTCAGTTCTGACCAATTTCCCAGTCCCGGCTGCTGAAAAACATCCCACAGCATGATGCTGCCACCACCATGTTTCATTGTGGGGATGGTGTTCTTTGGGTGATGTGATGTGTTGGGTTTGTGCCAGACATAGCATTTTCTCTGATTGCCGAAAAGTTAAATTTTAGTCTTATCAGACCAGAGCACCTTCCTCCATACATTTTGGGAATCTCCCACATGCCTTTTCGCAAATTTAAAACGCGCCATTTTATTTTTTTATGAAAGTAATGCCTTTCATCTGGCCACTCTGCCATAAAGCCCAACTCTATGGAGCGTACGGCTTATTGTCGTCCTATGTACAGATACACCAGTCTCTGCTGTGGAACTCTGCAGCTCCTCCAGGGTTACCTTAGGTCTCTGTGCTACCTCTCCGATTAATCCCCTCCTTACCTGGTCCGTAAGTTTTGGTGGGTGTCCGTCTCTTGGCAGGTTTGCTATATATTCTTTCCATTTGGTTATGATAGATTTGATGGTGCTCCTGGGGATCATCAAAGATTTGGATATTTTTTTATAACCTACTGCTGACTTGTACTTTTCAAACACATTGTCCCTTACTTGTTGGAGAGTTCCTTGGTCTTCATGGCAGTGTTTGGTTAGTGGTGCCTCTTGCTTAGGTGTTGCAGCCTCTGGGGCCTTTCAAAAAAGGTGTGTATATGGCATTTCAAAAAAGGTGTGTATAATGTAATGATAGTACATGTGACATTTAGATTGCACACAGGTGGACATAATTTCACTAATTATGTGACTACTGAAGGTAATTGGTTGCACCAGAGCTTTTTATAGGCTTCATAACAAAGGGGGTGAATAAATACGCACATGCCAATTTTCTGTTTTCTATTTCTAAAAAACAGTTTTATGTATATATTTTTCTCACTTCACTTCACAAGCTTAGATTACTGTGTTCTGATCCATCACATACAATACAGATTAACAAAACAATGAAATTACTGCTGTAATGTAACAAAATAGTTAAAAAGTAAAGGGGGGGGGGGGGGTGAATACGTTTGCAAATACTGTGCTGTCCTGGAATATAAATATAAGCAATAATGTTATGCAAGCAATCCTATCAGCAACTTGTAAATCAGAGAGGAAGAGCACCACCAAACATTTTTGTTATATACACATTTATTTGTGTGATATTTGGTGGTTATCAGCAGAGACAGATAGCCTGACAAACTGTTTATAATGTAAATGACCTACATATGTGACTCTTAGTGCATAACACTTATGATTATACAAAGGATTGAAATGAGATAAAGGGATTTATTAGCTTGATCTTTATTAGTTATTTTTTAAAATATGCCAAATTAGAAAATGCCAAATAAAAACAGATAAGAAACAATTGGGTTAGGCGACCAATTATAACTGGTTGAATACCATATTTATACTAGCTGCTTATGTGTAATTAGAATTGAATGTATGAGTGTCAGTTTTGACAATACAAGTATTAGCTGCTGAAGTTCAGTTTGAAATATGCTGAAGTAGTCTTTATCTCTTTGATAAATAAATGTAAATGAAGGTAGTGTTTGTCTCTCTAGGGTGTAAAACTGTTTAAATCCCAGATTTATACTAGCTGCTTATATGTAAATAGGACTTATGGGTGTCAATTTTGATAATCCTCAGTAAAAGCAGCTAGCGTTAAATTTCACAAATATACTCAAGTTGTTTTTGTCTCTTCAAAATACATAACTGGTTAAATCCCAGTTTTATGCTAGCTGCTTATATGTAAATGAAATTTATGAGTATCAATTTTGATAATATTCAATAATAGCAGCTGAAATTACACACACACACACACAGCAGGAGTTAACCAACTCCCTGCTGGAATAAATGCTGTTTTACCTCCAGATCAGCCTCTAGGAGGCACTTTGCCATATACCCTCCCCCTCGGCTCAACGATAGGGTCTTGAGCGGCTTGTGCCGAGAGGCCGCAAATGCTGTGCCTGGCATATCTGTGACTTCTTCCTCTCAGGGATAGTGGATCCGCTTTCACCATCTCACACTCCAGATGCTCCTGGACCTTCACATCTACTATTATGGGCTTCTGTGTCTGTACCACCTCTGATAATACTCAGCAGTCTTAGCAGTCTCTTTCACCATCTCAGCTGTCTCTTTCACCATCTCAGCGGTCTCACTTCATTTTTCTGGCGTCACTTTTGCCCCCTCTGCAGTCTTACTTGCTCCCTCTGCAGTCTTACTTGCTCCCTCTGCAGTCACTTTTGGCACTCTAGCACTCTCATCTGCTTGTCTCATCCACTTCTCTGTGGCCTCTCTTAATTTTGCAGCAGCCTCTTTTAAACATGCAGCAGCCTCTTCCAGGCTATATTCTCTTGCAACTTGGGCTCTGTCCTCTGCAAATATCTCTCTCTTCTCTTGCTGGTTCAGATCAATTTCAACAGCCCATGTACGGTTCAATTTTGCTTGCTCCTCATTCATTTCTCCCTGATCTGCTATACTTTAATGCCTCCTACATTTTGTAACGTGGGCTGTCTTCTTAATCACAGACAATTCACCATCCCACCACTGCCACCACTGTGACAGGACACTACCATTCACAGGGTCAGTGCCCTGTTTTAACCAACTCTTAACCTTAATAGAGGAAGGCACAGGAGGCTTTTCCACACTTAATACACTTTATTTACACTTCGGCATTGTATAAGGATTCAGCAAAATAAATCCAGCATCCTTAACGCACACACTCCAGTAGTTCCCTCTTCTCTCAGGAATTACTTCTCGGCGGTTACTTGCCTGTAGTCTCAAGTCTCTCACTCTCACTCTCTCTCTCTCATTGGAGCAGTCTCTCTCTCCCTCTGCAGCCATTCCCCTACTGGGTAATCACCTTTCTGGGGTCTCTTTCTGGACTGAACGCTTTTGAGACGATCATGTTGGAGCATTGTCCTCTGCTCACCAACTCCAGCTTAGGCCTTTCCTCACTTGGGCCTGTGTCTCACAGGCAGCTCGAAGCCTGCAGCTCCACACACTGTCTTACAGACAGGCTTTTGACAGGGACCCCACCCATTTCTCCATGGCAGCCTTTTATAGCAGGAGTTAAATCACTCCCTGCTGGAATAAAAGCCGATTTACCTCCAGATCGGCCTCTACGGGTGCTTTGCCACAGTATGTTCCAAGAATCTTTATTTATTTAAGATGTATAACTGGTTAAATCCCAGATTTATGATAGATACTTATGCATAGTTGGAATTTATGAGTATTTAGTATTAACATATAATATTCAGATACTCTTTTAGCCCTATTAAATTCCCTTAGCGTGTAAAATCGTAGCCCGTAACCTAGCCTGCAAGACTTACGGTTATTAAATTGGCCCCATCAAGCAATCTGTGGGTTAACAGCGCAAAAACCCTACGAGACGTTAAAATCTGAACTACATTTCCGCAAAACCTTCAATCTGTCAAACCCGTAAATGTTATGTTCACAAATCGCTATTACATTGCTACTAATCCACTGGCGTTTTGGAGCCAATAGGCCTACAGGTACTAGAAAGGACCCGCAAGGGGGTTACATTCCTATCCGAAGCACTGTAAATGCAAATATCAACACAATACTATAATACTGTATTCATAATGAAAGGGACAGTGATGTTGGGTATTAATATTAATAACACAACATTCTCAAGCTCACAAATCAGCAATCACATATTATAATAGTACAACTGCGAGTCGTCGTCACGCTGTTTGCGAGCTTGCAAAGCGAGCTCGCAAGAACTGCATCCCTCGCAAAGCGAGGGATGCAATTTGCTCCGCAAATGTCAACCCTCGGGAAGCGAGGGGCCGCATTTGTGGAAGGTGGAGGCTCCAACGTCGGCTGTTTGTACGCAAATGCGGACCCTCGCGAAGCGAGGTTTTGCATTTGCGGAGGTGGAGGCTCAAAGACACCACACACGCGGTTAAAAACACACACACGCACGACTTAGAAAAAAAAAACATCCTCAGAACCAACCTTAACGTAACACGCACCCACACGCACGAAAAATACGACCATAACGTCCAAACCGCGCACACCTAAAAACAGTCAAAACACACCAAATAATCACAAAAAATACATAAACAGCTTACCCATAGCAAGGGGGGCATCCAGGACCTCTGAAAGTGAAGTTACACCTCCATTTAAGTCCAAATTCCCGAGTTCAGACACACAAAAATCCCCTAAGCGAGAGAAAAAATGGCCGCCAAAAAAACGAAAACGAGGCTCAAAGCCCAGCCATGTACAACTTACCCAAGAAAAGATCCGAGATAAGCTCGGAAACCTGCATTAACCCCACGGGATCTGAGATAAGCTCAGAGACCTGCATTAACTCCACATTAACCATCGCAGTGGGGGTCCCGATCACACGCGATCAGGGACCCCCGCTGCAATGAAAATTCAAAATTCCCGCGTTACGGGTCCTTAAAGGACCGTAAAGGTCATTAAAGGACCCGTTATAAAAGAAAACAAATATACACTATCACCCGGTCACTCATGGTGGTCAATAAAGACCCCCATAAGCACTTAATTAATCCTTTCACTCATGGGCGTCAATACAGCCCCACATAAGCACTTCATTAACCCTGTCACTCATGAGGGTAAATATAGACCCCCATAAGACATTCATTAACCCTGTCACTCATGGGGGTCAATACAGACCCCCATAAGCACTTAATTAACCCCCTCACTCATGGGGGTCAATACAGACCCCCATAAACCCCTAATTAACCCTGTCATTCATGGGGGTCAATATAGAGCCCCATAAGCCCTTCATTAACCCTGTCACTCATGGGGGTCAATACAGACCACCAAAAGGCCCTTCATTAACTGTAACACTCATGGGGGTCCATACAGACCCACATAAGCACTTCATTAAACCCCTCACTCATGGGGGTCAATATATTCCCCCATAAGCCCTTCATTAACCCTGTCACTCATGGGGGTCAATACAGACCCCCATAAACCACTAATTAACCCTGTCATTCATGGGGGTCAAAATAGACCCCCATAAGCCCTTCATTAACCCTGTCACTCATGGGGGTCAATACAGACCCACATAAGCACTTAATTAACCCCCTCACTCATGGGGGTCAATACAGACCCCCATAAACCCCTAATTAACCCTGTCACTCATGAGGGTCAATATAGACCCCCATAAGCCCTTCATTAACCCTGTCACTCATGGGGGTCAATAGAGACCCCCATAAGCCCTTCATTAACCCTGTCACTCATGGGGGTCCATACCGACCCTCATAAGCCTCTATTTAACCCCATCAATCCCATAAGGGTATATTAAGACCATTATGGGCATGTTACATCCCAACATTAACCACATAAGTGCCATGACGGTCCTTCACTATACCCCCCCCAATAAAACATTAAATATAAACTAAACAGCCTCTACACTAACCTATTAACACCTACACTACCTACCTACCCCCTAATAACACCCACCACTCTAATTACAGAAAATAAAAAAGCCTAAAGTCACAAGAAATAAAAAATCTACATTACAGAAAATTAAAAAACCGAAGTCACAAAAATTAAAAAAAGGAATATTACAGAAAATAAAAAACACATTACAACCCCCCCTCCCACTACAGAAAAAAAAAATACACACCTGAAAAGGAAATACATATAATACATACAATACATACATTATAATACATACAATATAATACAATACAATACAATACAAATACATACAATACATACAATATAATACAATACAATGAAATAAAATACAATACAATACACCCCTATCTAATATACAATACATCCTATCTATCTAATATACATCCCCCAATCTATCTAAATGAATACCATAATCTAATATACATCCTATCTATATAATATACATCACACAATCTATCTAAATAAATAACACAATCTAATATACAATACATGCTATCTATATAAAACACATATCCCTAGCTAACATACAATAAATGCTATCTATATATAAAATTATCTAATTCTAAGCTAAAATAAAATAATTAAGACCACTTACCTTTGCAGATGTCCATTCAGATCAGGCACCTAGGGAAAAAAAATAAAAAAAATAGTGCAACACATTTACAGTAAATAAATAAACATTCTAAACATTCTAAATATTATACTCACCTTTCCGGTATGTCCCGTCCTTATTCTTTTACCCTTCTCCGAAGTGGCACCTGTTAAAAAAAACATAACATTAATACACATACATAAACATAAAAACAAAATAAAATAAACGTAATCTTTATTGTACAATGACTCCGGCCTCCTCCTCCTCTTCTGCCCCGCCCTATAAAAAAAAAAAAGGACTCACATCCGCACTCACTGACATCCCCGACGCTAATGAGGCTCCCGGAGACTTTTCCAGAAGAAAATCGGCAATGGCGCCTTCTGATTGGTTGAAAACGATGTCTATCAAATTCACCCAATCAGGAGGTGCCAATGTGTGAGCCAATCAGAAAGGGATAAACCCTAAAATCCCACTCTGATTGGATAATGCACCTGTCAATCTTTATTTAAACCAATCACAAGGCGCAGATGCCTTCAGCCAATCACAATGGAATACACCCCCACAAGGTGATTGGCTGGAGGCATCTGCGCATTCTGATTGGTTGCACTGACAATAGCCAATAACAATGGAATACACCCCCACGTACTGATTGGTGAAGGCATTTGCGCCTTCTCATTGGCTATTGTCAATGTCAATCAGTATTACAGCCAATGGGAAGGCGCAGATGTCTTCACCAATCAGTACGTGGGGGTGTATCCCATTGTGATTCACTGATGGCAATCAAGCCTTCGGATTGGTTCAAATAAAGATTGACAGGTGTGTTATCCAATCAGCGTGGGATTTTAGGGTGTATCCCTTTCTCATTGGTTCACAATTGGCGTCTTCTCATTGGCTGAATTTGATAGACAGCGTTTTCAGCCAATCAGAAGCCGCCATTGCCAATTTTATTCTGTAACACTCCGTAGGAAGTTCATTAGCGTCGGGGACATGGGCAGATGTGTTTTTTTTTTTTTTTTTTTTTAAAGAGCGCGGATGCTTCCGGGGCAGAACACGAGGAGGCCGGAGACATCGTGGAGAGGTAAGTACAATGTAGATTGTGTTGATTTTACTTGGTTTCATGTTTATGTATGTGAACTAATGTAATGTTTTTTTTAATAGGGGCCACGCTGCAGAAGCAAAGATGGAGGACGTGACATGCTGGAAAGGTGAGTAGAATATTTAGAATGTTTATTTATTTTATGTAAACGTGTTGTATTAATTTTTTTAATCTTTTTTTCCCTAGGTTGGTGATCTGAAGAAACATCTCAAAGGTAAGTGGTCTTAATTATTTTATTGTAGCTTACAATTAGGTTTGCTATATAGAGATAGCATGTACTGTATATTAGATAGATAGGGGGATGTATATTAGATAGATAGTATTGTATATTAGATAGGGGATGTATATTAGATAGGGGGATGTATATTAGATAAGGGTGTATTGTATTGTATTGTATTTAATTGTATTGTATTGTATTTAATTGTATTGTATTGTATGTATTATATGTATTTCCTTTTCAGGTGTGTAATTTTTTTTGCTGTAGTGGGGGGAGGGGGGTTGTAATGTATTTTTTTATTTTCTGTAATGTTCCTTTTTTATTTTTTGTGACTTAGTTTTTTTTTTCTGTAATGTACATTTTTTATTTTTGGTGATTTTAGTTTTTTTTATTTTATGTAATGTAGATTTTTGATTTTTGATGACTTTAGTTTTTTTTCCCTGTAATTACAGTGGTGGGGAGGGGGTTATTAGGGAGTAGGTAGGTAGATAGTGTAGGTGTTAATAGGTTAGTGTAGAGGGTGTTTAGTTGATATTTAATGTTTTATTGGGGGTATAGAGCAGTGTAGTATTTATACTTAGTGTCATGATAGTCCTTGAGGACCGTCATGGCACTTATGTGGTTAATGTTGGGTTGTAACAGGCCCATAATGGTCATAATATACCCTTATGGGACTGATGGGGTTAAATAGAGGCTTATGAGGGTCTGGATAGACCACCATAAGTGACCGGGTTAAAATGGTGTAGTGCTTACACTTTGGGTCATGAGGGTCCTGGATGACCCTCATGGCACTTATAGTGTTATTACATGCGTTCATTAGTGTGTTAGCGGGGTCTATATACTTGAGGCACACAGTACACTCACATTGTGTGGCAAACAGCATTTCAACACTTTCTTTTATTAACCGTCATTTTTTGACGTGCAAGTCGCTACTATAAAATATTTTTCTTAATGTTTCATTTACTTGTTATATTGATCCCAGCAATCAATGTGTTAATACATATAATGGAACACTCATGGACTAGAATATCATAATTATGCATTATTTCTGGAATGCGGGTCCGGTCGTAACCCATAATTGAAACCCGTAAGGCTTTGAAATCCAACCTCCATTTTTCAGTGACGTAATGCTGACGATCTCTTTTACCATTGGCTTTATCTAAGCCCTGTAAATACGGGTTTCATGTTCATGGCCGCACAATCAACGTGCACAGAAATGGTTAACGGGTTTGCGTCTATGGCTCGTAGCTTGCGGCATGGTGGAATGTAGTAGCTCTGTAACTTGGCAGAATTTCAAGCCCGCTATGGGCTTCAAATTTAATGTGGCTAATGGTCTCATTAAGATATATATAAGTAGACAGTCTTTGGCCCCTATTCAATTGCACTCCCGCAGTTTACATTATACAGGTCGCAAGTCTGCAGGCTTGAAATTTTCTACAGTTACAGAGCGATTCAATTCAACAAGCCCGCAAATGGCAAATGTCTAAAAAAATTCTACAAATACTAGATAGGACTCTCAAGTGAGTTAAACACCTGTTCGCAGCACTGTAAAAGCAAATATAAACACACTACTGTACTTTAAAATACGGGGAAAGCAATAAAAGACATTAGAATTAATTGCTCATCAGTCTCAAACTCGCAAATCTGCATTAAAAAAATATTTATTTCCCCTTTTATTTCTGTGTTATATTGATCCCAGGAATCAAGGAGTTAATAAATACCAGTCCACCCACATGGACTTGACCAGTTTATTTATTGATGGTCTCATTTACTATTGGCTCTGTCTAATTTGTAACTGCTACTTATGGGTTCATGGTTTACGGTGTGAGCCTATAGCCCTGTAATTGCAAGCTTGAATCAATAATTAGATTGGCTTGACATGACCCATCGCTCATTAATCTGTGTTGACTCCTTCTTATAATCTTGGTCAAATAAACTTATTCTTGAAAATTATCCCTTACTAACCCTTCTAAAAGCTTTCCTACTACAGAAGTGAGGTTTACTGATCTATAATTCCCTGGATTTGTTGTTGCTCATAAATATAGGTATCACATCTGCCTTCTGCTGGTAGCGACCCCGTGGTAAGCGAGTCTTGAAAAATTAGATACAATGGTTTGGCTGTTACAGAACCCAGTTCCCTCAGTACCCTTGGATGTATTTTATTGGGACCTGGGGCTTTATTAACATTTAATTTTTCCAACCTCTTTTGGATTTCTTGAAACCCAAAGATTTCTCATTTAACATTAGAAATAAAAATGCACACTTAATATAAACAGGGGTTTTCTATCTCTACCTAGTGTATGTCACTGATGCATGGCTATATTGTAAGATATCATTGATTTCATTCAGTTTGAAAATTGTTGTTGTTGTTTAGCTGTTCAATCATGTCCGACTCTCTGTGACCTTATGGACCGCAGCACGCGAGCCTCATCTGTCACTCTGAGCTTTATCATGCTCATGTTCATTGCTTCATGCACCCATCTCCACCTCTGCCATCCTCTTCTTCTGGTGCCTTCAACCCCACCAAGACCCCCCAGAGCATGAGAGTCTTCTCCAGGGAACCCTGTTTTCTCATGATATGAAATATATTTCATCTTCAGCTTCATGAACATACAGTACCTTCTGGCAAAGAGTTTGTCTTGATTTCCTGTAGTACTGATTTATTGGATCGTTTTGTAGTCCAAGGGACTCTAAGCAGTCTTATCCAACGCCACAATTCAAAAGCATCAATTCTACCCTCAACCTTCTTTATGGTCCATCTCTCACATCCATATGTTACTACTGGGAATACCATACCTTTCACTATGCTGACCTTTGTTGATTATGTAATTCTTTACTTTTTACTAGCTTGTCCAAGCTTGCCATAGCTTTCCTCGCTAGAAGCAGACATATTTTAATTTCATTGCCACAGTCACCATCTGAAGAGATCTTGGATCAACAAATCTGTTGGCATATGGTAAGCAACACTTTCACAGCTTCATTACCTTACTCTTTCCTTCTTTCCTGGACTACTTTCTAAAGACTCATTAGATAGCCAGTCTGCTTTCTGAGTTTTCTTTATTTTGGTGATATTCTTTGATGCTGTTTCCTGATAATGCAAACATTGGTTCAAGGTTCTTCAAGCATTCTTTCTTCCATGTCTTGTCCCTTAAACCTATTATTTACTTCTGCTGCATATTCAAAGAGGATATTACTTATATGTTGAACTGGACAACTTCAGCATCCATGGTTGTAACAAAGGGATGTTAAATGCCTGGCTTTGAATTCAAATTGAAATCATTCTGTCATTTATTGGGTTTTAACTGAGCACTACTTTTGCCACCCTTTGACTATGAGGGCTACTCCATTTCTTTTGCAGGATTCTTAACCACAGTAGAAGATCAGGCATTTTTCTGATGCAAAATGTCCTATTGTAGTCAGTTTAAGTTCACTAATTCCCAGGATATCAATGTTTAATTTTGTCATCTCATTCCAGACCACGTACAGTTTGCCTTAAATCATAGTTTTAACATTCCAGGTTCCTATCCTGAATTGTTTTTTGCAGCAGCAGACTTTCCTTTCTCCTCTAGACACATCTGCACCTTCTGACCTGAGGCGACATATCACTGCCTCTGGTTGGTGCTGTCCATAAAATTATATTAGCAAAGTTACTGGAGTGAGTTGCATCTTCCCTCTCCATAGCTCATAATAGCTCACAGTGTCAAGGTAGTGAGTCTTAAATATGGAATTCATAAACACGATATATATATATATATATATATATATATATATACAATGCCTTGCTAAATTATTCACCCCCTTTGAATTTTTACCTATTTTGTTACATTACAGCCTTAAGTTCAATGTTTTGTTAATTTGAATTTTATGTGATGGATCAGAACACAATAGTCTAAGTTGGTGAAGTGAATTGAGGAATATATATACATAAAACTATCTTTTAGATGTAGAAAACAGAAAATAGGCATGTGCGTATGTATTCACCCCCTTTGTTATGAAGCCCATAAAAAGCTCTGGTGCAACCAATTACCTTCAGAAGTCACATAGTTAGTGAAATGATATCCACCTGTGTGCAATCTTAGTGTCACATGATTTGTCATTACATATACACACTTTGTTTGAAAGGCCCCAGAGGCTGCAACACCTAAGCAAGCACTGCCATGTAGACCAAGGAACTCTCCAAACAAGTAAGGGACAATGTTGTTGAGAAGTACAAGTCAGATTTAGGTTATAAAAAAAGAGCCAATTCTTTCATGGTCCCCCGGACGCACCATCAAATCTATCATAACCAAATGGAAAGAACATCGCACAACAGCAAACCTGCCAAGAGACAGCAGCCCACCAAAACTCACGGACCGGGCAAGGAGGGCATTAATCAGAGAGGCAGCACAGAGACCTAAGGTAACCTTAGGAGCTGCAGAGTTCAACAGCAGAGCCTGGAGTATCTGTACATAGGACGACAATATGCTCCATAGAGTTGGGCTTTATGGCAGAGTGGCTAGAAGCAATCCATTACTTTCAGCAAAAAATAAAATGGCACGTTTTGAGTTTGTGGAAAAGGCATGTGGGAGTCTCCCAAAATGTATGGAGGAAGGTGCTCTGGTCTGATGAGACTAAAATTGAACTTTTCGGCCATCAAAGAAAACCCTATGTCTGGTGCAAACCCAACACATCACATCACCCAAAGAACACCATCAGTGAAACATGGTGGTGGCAGCATCATGCTGTGGGGATGTTTTTCAGCAGCTTGGACTGGGAAACTAGTCAGAGTTGAGGGAAAGATGGATGGTGCTAAATACAGGGATATTCTTGAGCAAAACCTGTACTACTCTGTGCGTGATTTGAGGCTAGGACGGAGGTTCACCTTCCAGCAGGACAATGACCCCAAACACACTGCTAACGCAACACGTGAGTGGCTTAAGGGGAAACATGTTAATGTGTTGGAATGGCCTAGTCAAAGCCCAGACCTTAATCCAATAGAAAATCTGTGGTCAGACTTAAAGAGTACTGTTCACAAGCGCAAAACATCCAACTTGAAGGAGCTGGAGCAGTTTTAGAAGGAGGAATGTGCAAAATCTCAGTGGTAAGATATGGCAAGCTCATAGAGACTTATCCAAAGCGACTTGGAGCTGTGATTGCCGCAAAAGGTAGCTCTACAAAGTATTGACTTTAGAGGGGTGAATAGTTATGCACATTTACTTTTTCTGTTTGTGGTTTGCTTCACAATAAAAAAAATATATCTTCAAAGTTGTGGGCATTTTGTAAATTAAATTATGCAAATCCTCAAACAATCCATGTTAATTCCAGGTTGTGTGGCAACAAAACACGAAAAATGCCAAGGGACGGACGGACGGGGGGGGGGGGGGGGCTATACTTTTGCAAGGCACTGTATATATATACAGATGAATCTGCACAGAAGCTCCATCAAAAAGCAGAATGAGAACAGTTACTGTACTCCAGTTGGACACAACTTAATAACAAAACCTAAAAATAAAAACCTGAAAATAAAAATACTCAGAGGTCATTTTAAAAACACGCAAGAAAGAGAGGCCTTTGAAATGAAAATGATAACACACTATATTACAAAAAACACAGGTCTTAATGTAAATATGGCATTTTTGTCACATTATTTAGAATTCTTTTAATTTTACATCACGGATATGTTTCTAGCTTTTTTTGTTTTCTCTGCGTTTTTTTCTCTGGTTTATTTCTGAGCAATCCCTGTGTCTCCTTACAGTTTTGTGGTACCTCAAACTGTCAAGGTGTACAAAAATGTACGACACTGTTTATTTACTTTGATCTACATTAATACAGATCTGCGCACAGCCCACTGAAAAGAACATTTTTTTTTTTAAAGTAACATTTCAATGGGAATCTATCAGAGTTGCTTCAGACTTTAAAAAGAGAGGTGCGCTCTTGAAAGCTAGTCATGAAAACTATGAATATGTTTGTCCAGTAAAAAAAAATTATCACTATATACTGCAATACTCTGATTATTCATATATATATATATATATATATATATATATATATATATATATATATATATATATATATATATTGTGACAGGGCCGGCCTTAGGCTACTGGTTGCTCCTGTGATCGTCCCATTAACCACAGAGTCCGATATACTTTTAGCTTTGTTTTTAATAAAGGCTTTCAAAAATAAACAATAGCTTAACTTCAGCATAAAATAAAAATCTGTTCACACAGAGGGGTGGTACCTTTAAATTCAGACTCTCAGCTTCTCAGCTGCAATGGATCCTTTTTTAGGTCCTCCACTTTTAAAGCAAACAGTCTCTCAGTTAAGTGTTGTTGCAGTCACACAGACTGTTCCTCTTACTGGCAACTTCCTCTGCTGCTCTGTAAGCTGTATTCTCCAGGCAATCCAAGTTACTTGCCAGTGTCTCTCTGTACTTTAATCTTCATTATAAGCAGTCTTCCCTACTGTCTCACTTCAGAGCTTATTTCAGCTCAGCTCCCAGGATCCAGTCTTCCTGACTGTCTCACACAGGTTCTCACATACTGCAGCTCCACACAGACTCCTTACAGCACTCAGGCCAGAGCCTAATCAGCCACTCCTCCATGTCTGCTTTCCAGGCTTTAAAGGGAAGTTGCACCTGCAGCAATTGGAGTTCTTTAGATGTTTTACTCCATCACTCCTGTCAAGAACTCTTTACTCTACTTTACTTGGCATCATCCTCTAGGGGGCAAACTGTTACATACCCTCCCCCTCAGCTCAACAACATGTTGTTGAGCGACATGCCGAGAGGCCGGAAATTCGGTACACGGCAACCACATGGCGTAGAAGGCACTGTAGTTCCAGGTCGACACACTGCCATCTCTCGTGCAGTAACCCCTGCATCCTGTAGAGCCATTCACCACTCAAGAACTCTTTGCCATGCAAAACATTCCTCCTCTGTGCCGTCTGCATTGAGGTATGAGGCTGCGATTGAGTGGCCATTTGTAAATCCATTTTCACTCTATCCTCACATTCTACTACACAGCAGCTCCCAAGGTCTGTCACTACTGCCTGGAACACCATGGCACGCATCTCATCCTGAACAATGAAGAGGTCCCCTGTTTTGTTTGGGCCATAGGCTTTCAAGAAGCAAGGCTTGAGATTTCGATTTCCAGTGACTTCTTGCAAGGTGTCTTCTATGGGTAGCCCTTGGACTTGTTTGCCCTCCTTCACATCAGGACATAGTTGGATACTGATAATATTTCCAATCTGCACTCTCAGGTTGTTTCCTACAACTCTGTTCTTCCGGATCTTCTCATCTGAGCAGGTGTCATCTGAAAGAACAATACATAGAGCTTCTTGTCTTCTTTTCCCTTTCAGAAGAACCGCGTCTGCTTGGAACAATTGAAGCTCAGCCATCTTGACCTGAGATGCCAACACCATGCTGTTATTCTCATTGATAGCGTCCTCTACAATGAACCATTTCAACATTCTTGTGGAGAGGTCATCTGTTTTGGAATCAGGGCCTGAGGTCTTGGCCCAGCCTGGACTGGTCTCTTTTGGTGTCTCCCTATCACGTGCTGGTGTCTCTGCACTCCCCAAGAACTCAGAGTTCTCCACTTCTGCCAGTCTCAAGTCCATCTCACAAACCACTTCTGGGCAACTCCAGACACTCTGATTCTCTTTGAAGTTTTGGACTAGAGTGTTTTGTTTTACACTAAGGATCATGACTTCTTTATTCACTAGAGAACTGTGAAGCTTCGGCGCCTCATCTTGCCTATGGACATCTTTCTCGTTCTGTGCTTTTAGCTTGGATAACGTATGGGGTTTGACTTTTTCTCTCTCCAACACATCCACATTACACTGTGGTTCCTCTAATGTCTCTAGATGGGGGTCGGTGTCTGGCTCGAGTAACAACTGACTCTCTAGTACCAGTCTGTGTACCCCTTGGACAAGCTCTGTGACATTCTGAGCTGGTTGGGCTCCTTTCTTCAGTATTTTAAGTAGAGTCTCCAACTCTCTCTTATTAGGTTCCCCATCTCCATTCTTATAGTTATGAGATGGCAACTGTTCAGGCTGTTTTGCATCCAGCTTTTCCTCCCAATTAATTTTGCAGTTCCAGGTGGTCCCATTGACTTCCTGGAAATTCTCAGACTCGATCAGCTTCCGATCACCGTCTTGTTTCTGTTCTGGTATGGTTTCCTTACTAGACTCCACCAGCATATCCCTTCCCAGAATTGTGTCTACCTCTTGGATCTGCACCTCAACCGTCTCATGGTTCGACCCGGGCATCCTCGATATCATGGTGCCTCCAATTTTATAAGGTCTGCGTCTCTCTAACTCTGCCAGGACATGTTCCTCAAATTTCTGATCTTGCTGGCACATCTCTAGCGGTACAGCAACGTCAGGTTTGCACTCAACCCATAGGCTAGTACACTTGTTAGGAGCCTTTAGAATTATCGGTTTCTTAGAAAAGCTGGTAGTTTCAGCATCCTCAGCTTTCACCCATAATACATCTGTTTTTAATCGTTGCTCTTCAGCTTTTCTCTGTTTTTCTGCTTGCTTTGACTCATTCTTTACTTGCTTCAGCTGTATTTTCTCATTAGCTTGTAAATCCAGTTCATTCTGCTGACACTGGATTTCTGACTGTATATGCAAATGAAGAAGTACCTCTCTCTGTTTGCTCAGGTCCTCCCAGGATATCTTAGGCAGCTCTGCCACCCTTTCTTCATCCTTCCGTCTCTCTGGTACAAGTTCCTTCACTATGTCATGCATATGAGTTTTCTTTGGACATAGCTCTGTGTTCAACACAGCATCTTGTGTATATGGTTCCTGAAGATCAGGGTTAGTCTCTTCTGGACATGCATCACCCTGTTCCAACTGGATCTCCTTATCAGATGGAGCGTTCATCCTCTGCTCTTGGGAGTTGGGAGCATAGACCTTTTACTTGGCTGTGCCAAGTTTGTTTATTCGGCTCCCAATTGAGACGCTCCTCTGCCTTCTCTTGTGCCTCCCTATTAGAGTGATCGATCATATTCTGAGCTGCACGCATAGGGAGGAGTTCATGCTTCTCCTGTATGTCCTTTTGCGGCAGCTTCTGCATATATTCCTCTTTCAGTTTATGCACGGTAGGACTCTTCCACAGCTCCCAACTAGACACCTGGGTCTTTTTCCTATAGGACACTCGGTTGTCCTCAAGTGCGGTCTTCCTTCTCCATTCAGGAATATAGTCCGGTATCATCCTGATACCCTTCCTTTCCATAGCAACTTGCCTGCCTTCCAATGTCGGCTTTTCCAGTGCAATTGGGATCTTTGCTCTTGTCTGTAGCTGCATTTATCTCACTAGTCTCGTGCACCATCTCAGCAGTCACTTTTGCTTTCTCTGTCACTTCATTTGCGGCTCCTGCAGGATCACTTGCTTTTTCTGCCGTATCTGCGGTGCTCTCTGCCGTATCTGCTGCCGTATCTGCGGCGCACTCTGCCGTATCTGCGGTGCACTCTGCCATATCTGCGGCGCACTCTGCCGTATCTGCTACCGTATCTGCGGCGCACTCTGCCGTATCTGCGGCGCGCTCTGCTGTATCTGCGGTGGTCTCTTTTGCCGTATCTGCAGTTTGATTAGCAGCTCCTGCGGTCACTTTCGCCTGCTCTGAGGTCTCTGCAGTCTTTTTTGATGCTCTCTTGGTGGTTTGTTGCACTCTCTCTGCCGTCTCTGTGGCGCTCTTTGCCGTCTCTCTAGCCGCTCCTGCGGTCTCTCTAGCCGCTCCTGCGGTCTCTTTTTTATCATGATCTGTTTGCCTTCCCTTAACAGGGAAACTGCTTTTTAAGTTTGGGCAGATAAGCATGTCCCTTGGATAGTGATAAGTAGGTTCATGAAAAAATTCCCCGTGAGTACAAACGCTGTACCCCTTTCACTCCCATTCGGTTAAGGATCTCTTTCTTGAGGGTACAATAAGTAGTTGCCTTTTCTTCTGGCAAAAACACATATGCTTTCTGAGCTTCTCCACAAAGATAGGGACCCAGTACTGTGGCCCAGTGCTGTTTAGGCCAACCTTCTCAAGTAACAATCTTTTCAAAATTCAGGAGGTATGTTTCCACATCATCCTTACTGGTCATCTTCTTTAGGAAGCGGTTCGGATTCATAATCCCGCTTGATTTTGAATCCACAGTGTTTTTTTTCTGACCTCATTTGCTGCAGCTGAGCTTTCTGTGCTTCCAAAGATTCTCTCATGTGGACTCTGCTTGCCTCTGCCATTTCTCTGTGGCCTCTCTCAGACATGCAGCAGCATCTCTTAGTTGAGCATCATTTGTAGCATGGGCTCTGTCTTCTGCAATTTCTGGCAGTCCTTCCTGCTGGTTTTCTTGCTGACAAGCTCCGCCCACTTTTTGGTACGCAGTGGCATCTAACAGGGCTTTCAACAGTTCCTACATTATTATATTGTACTGTGGGCTGTCTTCTTAAACACAGACAATTGAGATCCAACTTCTGACACCAAGTGTGACAGGGCCGGCCTTAGGCTACTGGTTGCTCCGGTGATTGTCCCATTAAACACAGAGTCCGATATACTTTTAGCTTTGTTTTTAATAAAGGCTTTCAAAAATAAACAATAGCTTAACTTCAGCATAAAATAACATCTGTTCACACAGAGGGTGGTACCTTTAAATTCAGACTCTCAGCTTCTCAGCTGCAATGGATCCTTTTTTAGGACCTCCACTTTTAAAGCAAACAGTCTCTCAGTTAAGTGTTGTTGCAGTCACACAGACTGTTCCTCTTACTGGCAACTTCCTCTGCTGCTCTGTAAGCTGTATTCTCCAGGCAATCCAAGTTACTTGCCAGTGTCTCTCTGTACTTTAATCTTCATTATAAGCAGTCTTCCTGACTGTCTCACTTCAGAGCTTATTTCAGCTCAGCTCCCAGGATCCAGTCTTCCTGACTGTCTCACACAGGTTCTCACATACTGCAGCTCCACACAGACTCCACACAGACTCCACACAGACTCCTCACAGACTCCACACAGACTCCTCACAGACTCCACACAGACTCCACACAGACTCCACACAGACTCCACACAGACTCCACACAGCACTCAGGCCAGAGCCTAATCAGCCACTCCTCCATGTCTGCTTTCCAGGCTTTAAAGGGAAGTTGCACCTGCAGCAATTGGAGTTCTTTAGAAGTTTAACTCCATGACTCCTGTCAAGAACTCTTTACTCTACTTTACTTGGCACCATCCTCTAGGGGGCAAACGGTTACAATATATATATATATATATATATATATATATATATATATATATATATATATCACTGTGGACTACAGTGCTCCGTTTTTTCATGTATTTATTGATATATATATATATATGTGTGTATAGTATGTGTATATATTTCCTTTACTATGTTGTGTTTATTCCACCTATATATTTTTACCTGATGATGTCAGATGCTGTCTCCACTCTCTCTGTATCACTGTTTTTATTCAAACTGAGGGTTCCATCTCATGTTAGTATTGCTTGATACTTGAAGAGAGGTAGAACCTCTCGAAAGCTCGTCACTATAAATAAGGCGTTTGTCCAATACAAAAGGTATCATACTGCAATACTCATTATTAATATATATATATATATATATATATATATATATATACCTCCCACATATAATTGCTGTCAAACTACGAATCGAATTGAATCGTATTGCGAGCCTCCGAGTTCAAAGCACTTAGCCGATTAACACCAAAGGCGATCATCGCCTGATAGCATAGCAAGGCGATCTGTTGAGGGAATGAAACACACAGTACTTAGGCACAAACGAGAGCCAAAGGCACTCCTGCAAGCCTCGCGAGGCAAGCTGTTGAGGTATTGAAAAACGCAGCGCTTAGCCTCCAAGCAGTTAGGAAACGTGGTTTTGCTTATGCTGCAAGCAGTTGAGGAACGGGGAACTTAGGGAAAAAAATTGCAAGGCACGCAAATAAAAAATAAAAAAAATAAAAAAAAAACACAAACACAGCACGGGGTGACAGCCAGGACGTCTGGGAGTGAGGTTCCACAAGAATTTCAGCCAAATTTGCCAAGTTTCGGCACTCGAAAATCGGCTAAGCGAGGAACAAAAATGTCTGCCGAAAAAAAAAGAAAATGAGGCTACACGACCCCGAACCCCGCAAAACACCGCCAGACGCGTACCACTAACACAGGAAGGTACGAGGTACAAAATACACTATTAGAAAGGATGGAAACTGCTTGCTAACAGCGTAACACATATACAATCACCGCCATTTTACAACAATAACTTACAACTAATAACATTACGAACCTAAAATGGCGCTTTACACGACTAAACCAACGTTTAGGCCTTGCTCACACAGCCTATTTATAATGCACAATTGGCACATTGCTGACACTTTCTCATCAGGGCAGCAACAGTCCAACTGTAGATTGTTTGCTGCAGGAAAATCAAAAGAGATTGTTAGCTCTTTAGGATATTGATTGCTGAATATATTAATTACAAATAGGTAAAGTATATTAATTTATTAAGTAATTCATTAGTTAATTATTCATTTCATTCATAATTAATTATTAACGTACATTAATTTAATAAGTATTAATTATTAATGGAAAATAAAAATGTATACTTTCCAATGCGCTAAAAAATAATAGTTTTTACATTGCAGTTATATATATCGCACAGAAGGTGCTCAGAGGAGCAAAAGTACACAAGGAGAGACGCTCGCAATGAGCGCAGAAGGTCCTCAGATTAGCAAAAGCTTTACATTGTGTGGCAAACAGCATTACCATGGCTTTACATTTTATTGCCCCGTCATTTTTGATGGGCAAGTCGCTAGTATATTTATATATCACATATATAGTTGTCAGCAATACAAGTTGTTGCTAACGCTTGCTGGCTCACGTAGCAAGACCGCCGCAGTTGCTAGCAAGGAGCGCCTCCTCTCCTTACCCTGTGTTACTCTTCCTCTCTTTCCCCTGTGTCTCTCTTCCCCTCCTCCTGTCTTTCCCCGTGTCTCTCATCCCATGTCCCTCTTCCCCTTCTCCTGTCCTTCCCCTGTGTCTCTCTTCCCCTTTGTCTCTCTACCCCTTCTTCTCTCCCTCATTGCCTGCAACCTAAAATTACGACCTGCGGCACTTAGAAAAAAAAAATACTATTCAACCCAAAATTATGACCTGCGGGACTTAAAAACAAAAAATACACAAGGTCCTAAAACAAACACATAACCGCGCAAACACCAAAACAAAAAAGAAAACACCCACAGCACGGGGGGACACCCAGGACGTCTGGAAGTGAGGTTAAACTCTATTTTAAGCCCAATTTTCCCAGTTTCGCCACTCGAAAATGGCCTAAGCAACAAAAAAATGGCTGCCATAAAAAAAAATGAAAATGAGGCTCCACGACCCAGGAAAAACACTACTAAACACGTAAACCTTTCCCAAGAGATCTGAGATAAGCTCAATACAGACCCCCATAAGCCCTTAATTAACACTGTCTCTCATGGGGGTTAATATAGACCCTCATCAGCCCTTAATTAACCCTGTCACTCATGGGGGTCAATACAGACCCCCATAAGCACTTAACCCTGTCATTCATGGGGGTCAATGAAGAGCCCCATAACCCCTTAATTTACCCTGTCACTCATGGGGGTCAATATAGACCCCCATAAGCCCTTCATTAAGCCTGTCACTCATGGGGGTCAATACAGACCCCCATAAGCCCTTCATTAACCCTGTCAATCATGGGGGTCAATACAGACTATATAGACCCCTATAGGACACTAGTTAATCCATGTAATAACAGTATAAGTGCCATGACGGTCATCCAGTGTAAAGTGTAAGCACTACACTATTAACCCTAACTATACCCCATTAACCCAACCCTGGGACTATTTAATCCTAACAGTACACATTTAACCCTAACAGTACCTAGGTAACTCTCATTGGCCCTATTTAACCCCATCTAAGCCTATTTAACCTCATCTGTTATGTGGGTCTATACAGACCCTCATAAGCCTCTATTTAACCCCATCAGTTGCATAAGGGTATATAAAGAAGGGTATATACAACCCTAACATTAAGCCCATAAGTGCCATGAGGGTCCTCCAGAACACCCATGACACTAACTACAAACACCACACTTTACTATACCCCCCAATAAACCATTAAATCTAAACTAACCCCCCTCTACACTAACCTAATAAAACCTACACTACCTACCTGCCCCCTAATATCCCCCCACCCCACTAATTACAGAAAATAAATCTACATTACAAAAAATAAAAAGACTGTTACAAAAAAACAAACATTACAGAAAACAAAACTACATTACAACCCCCCACCACCACCACCACTATAGGAAAAAAAACTACACACCTGAAAAGGAAATACATACAATATATATACAGTACATTATATTACAATACAAATTAAATTAAATACAATACTCCCTATCAAAAATACACATACATCCCCTCTAAAATACAATTAATCACATCTAACATATATACATCCCCTCTATCTAAAATGCAATAAATACTATGTAATATACATACACCCCCTCTATATAAAATACAATAAATCCTATCTAACATACATACATTCCATCTATCTAAAATAAAATAAATCCTATCTACATACCCAAACCCTAAAACTAACCTAAAATAGAATAATTAAGACCACTTCCATTTGCAGATGTCCCTTCAGATCAGCAACCTAGGGAAAAAAATGAGTACAACACATTTACATCTAATAAATAAACATTTCAAACATTCTAAATATTCTACTTACCTTTCCAGCATGTCCCTGTCCTTCTCAATTTCTTCTCCTGGGCAGCCCCTGTTAAAAATAAACATTACATTACTACTAAATACATACACAAAATAAAATAAAATATACATAATATACATTGAACTTACCTTCCCGCGATGTCCCTGGCCTCCTCCTCCTCTGCCCCGACTGGGCCCTTAAAGAATCCGCTCTCTAAAAAAAACAAAAAAACTAACGGAGGTCCGCACTCGCAGACCTCCCGGACGCTAATGAGCCTCCTAGAGCCTTTTCTGGAAGGAAATTGGCAATGGCGCCTTCTGATTGGCTGAAAACGCTGTCAATCAAATTTCAGCCAATCAGAAAGCACCAATGTGTGAGCCAATCAGAATGGCATACACCCCCATACCCCATTTTGATTGGTTAATGCACCTGTCAATCGTTTTTAAACCAATCAGAATGTTTTATTTCCTTCAGCCAATCACAATTGGATACAACCCCATAGGGTGATTGGCTGGAGGCATCTGCACCTTCTCATTGTCTGATTGACAGTGACAACAGCCACTATACTGTATATATATATATATATATATATATATATGTATATATATATATATATATATATATATATTGCGATTCGGCCGATTGAATAGAGCTCTATATATGCACAGAGCATTTTTTTTTTTTACTTAGATGTTTACTACTACCGTACGTGATCCAAGATAAAATTTGAAATGTGCATCGGGATAGATGCTGGCAATGCATGTCGTGAGTGGATGACATCACTAAGACGCGTCACATGAAACATAGGTAGCATAGAGTTTTAGTGCACAACAAAAAGTCTAGCAAATAAGTAGGCGATTTTAGCGGAGAATAAGCCCATGAAGAGGATGAAAATTAGATATAATAGGTTGCTGAAGAGTTAATGTAGATTATACAAACAATGCTATTCATGAATTCTAAGGGAATTAAAAAATACTCAAATTAAAGTTTGGAAACAAGAAAAGGATCAAAGGCCCTACTAAGATATGCATGACTATCCAATGAACAATGTTCTCTACTTTTGATTTATATAAGTAGTTATATCTCTTCCAGCACCCTGAAAATTAAGGCATATACCTTGAGCTAGCACTGATACATCTCATAGTTCTAATCATCCTACACATGTTTTTATGTAATTTTTTAATTAATTTAAATTGATATATCCATTACTTTATAAACACTTGCTTAATTAAACAAAGACTGGTTCATACACTTTTTCATCAATGAAATTCAAGGAGTTTTTAAGGACTTTTCAAGGACTGTGTTACATTTTTCAAGGTCTCATTTTGGTAATAAAACTATCCATTGAAAATGTATGATGTACTACATACAAATAAAATCTCATGTTTATCAAATTAGGTTTATATTTAGTTCCCTCAAAACATTGTCCCACTTATGGGAATAAAATCACAATTTACAGTACAAAAAGGGATTTACTTCTTAAGTTTACTAATCATCTCTTTAATTTTAGCATCAATTTTCGCTATTTCTGAAGTTTTTTCTTTGGCAGTTCGCCTAAATCTGTTCAATTGGGTAACAAGGTTCAGATTCACTGCTTTTTCTGCCTCTTCCGATAATTTATCTGGAGATGACTGTAGCTCTTCTACAGTTTGTTGCAATCGTGCTTTCTTGGTTTTTAAAACCTTTGCTTCATTTACACTTTTTCTCAGGTAGTTCTGCATTCCTTTTCACATGTTGCTCATCAAGGTAATGGCGATACTTTTGGTGTGCTCCACTAGCAGAAATTCTTAATTCCTTTGTTAACAGAACCTTTTCTAAATCACCCGAGCATCTAATTTCCTCTGCCAGGTAACTGATGGGCCATCCATTGACAAGTTACCCACCTTGGAAAAGTTCAGTTTATTACTTTTGCTGCAAATAGCAGATAATGTAATCTCTGCAGTCGAATGTCCCATAAAAACTGAACTATAATAGTGTGTTCTTACAACGTTTTCCTTAACATCCCAAAATCGAACGTAAATATCCATCTGTTTCTTTTGAACTGCAGTGTTCAGACTTTCATGAAACAGAATGCTATAGCAATCTAGTTCATTAACACATTTAAATACAGCTGATTTAAAATATGGTGCCACGCCAAAGCATAGGAGGTACTGTACACACACTTCCTGGCACCACATGAAAATTGCTTAGCAATAGAACTATCCGGAAACATACTTGCAAACAAAGTAGAAATTTCGTTACAAGAATTTGCAGAATAATGTCTATTGACTACTTTTATAGTCCACTTGATTTCCGCATCTAATACTTCATTGTTGGACACATAATGTAGAACTGAATTCTCTGCGGCAAATGAACAGCTGGAACTTGATGGACCTACATCCATTTGTCCTGTTACTGGTGGTTTTTCACTTTCATAAAACTGTTTTAGACTGGATTCTCTTGCTTTTAAAAGTGATACATGCTTTTGCCCGTAAAAAAATGTAAAAAGTTTAAATAATGGAAACAATCTCACGTGTAATTTATATCAGATATATAAATGTTGGTTTTGCGTTTTAAGGTCACGTTTGCCTATTTGCTGCTTCGCGAAGAGAGGCGTGCACAAGCGCCGCCATCTAAGTCCACGTGGGGTCCGGCCTTCAATGACTGCCAAAAGCGCTCATTGCAGGCCGGCACGTGCGTGCCTCGCGAAGGCGCTTATTGCAGGCCGGACTGCAATAAATGTTGAAGGCGCTCCTTGCAGGCAGCTATATGCGAGCCTCGCGAACCGAAAACAATATTTCAAGGTTTACTTTTAAAAAACATCATTGTTGATGGGCCATATTTGTTTAAAAGTTGCCAATTTACTATTTCCATCTCAAACAGCCTTGCTGTATAACCTTGCTTACATACATGAAAGAAGTGCCAGAACAAATGTCTAATGACAGTGAGGCTTGTACGGTGCATATTAAGGGTAGGCAACGGCTCACAAAACATACGTGTTGCCAAAACTCTGTTCTGCTACTGTGTCCCATGTGTTGCAATTTTAGCACTTTTTTAAACTTCTTTGGCTAGTTTTTTTTTTTTATGCCTTACAAAAGGCAATAAATCAGGGCATTGGAATATTCACTGTATACGCAATACAAGCAACGTGGCCGATAAATCTGCATTTTATAAAAGTGGCATTTATTAAAAATTCTGATTCCTTCATTCTTTTACTCAATGTGCGTGGATTGATTAAAAACCAGGATTAATTAATAATAATTAAATAATTTACCTTTCATATGTGATTTTAACGCAGATTCTCCCATCTTTGAAATATCCAAATCTTTGGAGCATATCTTGCACCGAGCTTTATACTTGTCACTACAGCATAATAACCATGCACAATATAAAATTTTTGATAGCCAACACGGATTAAAAAGGCATTTACCCATTTCACAACTTCGAAAAAGGGAATTTACTAACTAAGTTTGTTTGTTACGATGAATCAAGGCTGAACTGGATGGGCTACTAGAAGCGCATGCGCGAATGAGCTGCCAATAGTGTTGCCAACTCCCAAGTCCCTAAAACAATTTGAAAAACATCACTAGTTGGTGTGTTTTTTCAATGATTATCGAAGGAGAATGTAATACTGTGGAGTCACAGGACCTTGCGTGTTTAAAGTTTGCAAGGTTACATAGTTGCATAGTTACATAGGTTGCATTCACTGTGCTTTTTTGCAACAGTGGCATCTAGAGGTAGGATGTATAGGAATGAGGTTGCAATGCAAATGTGTGCATATGTTGTGAACTCTTCCTGCCGCTGGCTTAGCCCCTAGTCTCCATGCTCCCTCTCTCCTTGTCTGTGCCCTCATGCCCCCTGTTCAGCTCTCTTGCAGGGTGTCCGGTACTGGCTGTGCTTTACCCCTAGACCCCCTCCCTTGCCCCCTCTCTCTCAGCCCCAATGATGGATACTCTTCCTCACTCCTTCTCTCAGCCCACATGTCTCTCTTCCCATGCCCCCTACTCTGAGGTCTCACCTCCCTTGCATGGTGTGCTGTGCTGGGCCCTTGACTCTCTCCCTTGCCCCCTGGTCTCTCTCTCTCGCTCTGCCCCGATGCTCACCTCCCTTGCAGGGTGTCTGGTGCTGGCTGTGCTGGGTCCGGCACACCTCTATCACCTCCCACACTCCATTGCCCTTTTCTGTTCCTCGGTCTCCCTGGTCTCCCTGTCCTCCACACTTCCAGCGGGGCAGGAGCTGTGTTGTAATGGCGGGCAGGCCGGTATCAGCGGCACAGGAGGCCAGTGGCCCCCATGACAAAGGGTGATGATTGACAGGCCACTACGATGACTACAGAGGAGCGGCTGCCACTGTGACACTGGCAGAAAGTGGCGAGCCGTTAATACGGAGCACTTTGGCAATGAGTGCCGCAGGCGCTCATTGCAGGCGAGCGGTTAAACCGTAGCAAAAAAATACGGCCGCAACTTGCGAACAGGAAAAAAAATACAAACACAATAAATACACACAGCACATACATAAAAAGCTTACCGACAGCAAGAGGGAGCATCCATGACCTCAAAAAACCAAGTTACACCTTTATTTAGCTAAAAATAAAACAGTTTAGACACTAAAAAATTCTCGAAGAGAGAGAAAAAATGGCGGCCGAAAAAAACGAAAACGAGGCTAAAGCACTATAACCACGGAAAACACGTACGGATAATCCGATAAGACGCATACCACACATTACCGGCCATTAAATCACGTACGGATGATCCGCTAAGACGCATACCACACATTACCCGCCATTTTACGATAATGCGGAAGTAAACAACTACGCTAACGGTTTCGGCTCGCGCACGCACACTATTACACTGCACACGTTCATCACGCTTACACAGCACCTCCACACCACTAATGCTGTTGCAACATCACTACAGATTGCCAGCTCTTCAACACAATGCATAGAAATTGGTAAAGTATATTCATTTATTAATTATTTATTAATTGGAGTTATATATTTCAGTAGTACACAGAAAAAAACATTAGCTACCTTACAATTCCATATGTATATTAATAACTATACAACTTTACAAACATACACATCTCATTGCCGTCATTTTTTGACGGGCAATACGCTAGTAATATATAAAAACCATATGCATGATCCTTTATTCCTTAAAAACTAAACGCAAATAGAAACAATTCATATTTCAAAAAGTTGAATCAACATTTTTTCACAAAAGTTTTACTAGATTAACCATATTAACACCTATCTCTTTTAAAAAATGTTAATAATAAAAAGGATGAGTCTAAAATTACTATGCAACATTTCAAATGTATAAACGACTTCCTATTCTAGCAAATTTTATATAACTAGTGTAATGGGCACTTGTATCCAAGTTGTACCCTATTATTTGTAACTAGAGACTTGCCCATCAAAAAATGACGGTCAATAAAGTTTTAAAGCTGGAAATGTTGTTTCTGACACAATGTGATTCTCTAACACTCTGAATCGTTTTCTTATCTACAAAGAAGTACAAAAATGTATATTACAATTTTTTTATTAATGTACTGTTAAACCATATCAAACTTTTTAATTGCATGTATTGAATAATAATATACCAATACAACACATTTCTCAGAATACGTATTTTTAACCATTACATGAATGTTTCTAATATGCAACTTATATTGTAAACAGTGGTATAACGATTTTTTTAACAATACAAACATGAAATCGTTGAACTGTTTCTAAATGAGTCTCTTCAACCATGACAGAATGCATATTTAATTATACATTGAATTTTGTTAACAAATGGTTATGCTACAAATGGCATAAATCTTTTTTAACATTCAATAAATGAATTTTGCTAACTTTTTAACATACAATGATAACAATGCAAACATTACCATAAGATAATAACATTTAACCTTAATTTATTTTAAACTATAGTGATCTTGAATATTGAATCCAGAGGAAGGCAAATATCAAAAAGTTTAATTTCAACTTTGTAAATTTGTTGAAAGTGTTGTTAAAAAATAATTTCTTCCTGACTCCATTAACTGGCAATTGGATTCGTCCCTGGATCATTAATCTATATATCATGCAACATTTTAATTTTTCCACAAATGATGATGCTGCTACTAACATTAAACCTTAATTACATAGAATGCATCAACTTTCCTTTCAAAGAGCACAGAAGACTTTTATTTGTGTCTGTGGGATGTTTTTTCCTCTAAGAAGAGGCAAAGTGACCTTCAATTTCTTCCTTCAAATGAAACCATTATTCTCTCTGATTACAAAACCTTGTAGTACACAATATTTTTAGTAAAGATACAGTCATAGTGTAGTAGATCACCCTGACTCGGGTTGTCTTTATTTGAAACTTTAATCTCATCTGGATTTGTGCGCCTTGGAAAAGCAACATAGAGTTGTCCATGTGCAAAAACAGGTTCTTGTAAAAAAAATACCCACAGACTTAAAAGTGTGTCCTTGGGATTTATTGATGGTCATGGCAAATGCCATGATAACTGGAAATTGTCTCCTTTGAAGGACAAAAGGCAAATATTGGTATAAAAACTCGTTCACCTTTATAGGTCCCACTCATAATTTCTGCATGTATAAAATGATCTTTTAAATCGTCTCCTTTGAAGGAACAAAGGCAAACCACTCTCACTTGAAGCTTAATCAATTCTAGGTATAAAAACTTGTTTACCTTTATGGGTCCCAGTCATCATTTCTGCATGTATAAAATGATCTTTTAAATCATGCACAATTAATCTGGTCCCATTACAAAATCCTTTTTTTTGGATTCATGTTTCTCAATAGCATGACAATTGCCCCTTTTTTCAATTGCAAAACATGTGGTGGCATTCCAGATGGAGTTAAAGAATTTATAAATTCTATACTAAAATTTGATTCACTGTCTTTATCAGCAGCCAGAACTGAATCTGCACTGTAAAAATTTCAAGTCATCTATATTTTTTTATGTTAATATCAATTTGTTTGCAATGTCTTAGTAATCGTCGTTATTCAGAGTGTTTAGAAAGATAGCTGATGAGTGATTCCTTGTTCTATCATTTGCTTTGGCATTTGACATAGTGCTGCTTCTTTCAGACACCTCTCCCATTCTGTATCATCTGCTATGAAGTTTTGATGTCAAAACTTTGTGCACCTGGAACATGTTAAAGAAGTCATCTTAAACTGAAACGTTCAATGTCTCTTGGACTGAAGGTATAAATTAATGCCATAATTTTATGCCTATCTCTTTTTCGTTGTCGCCAGAGACCATTTACAAATACATAGTGATATGGAATCTCAATGTATAAAAATTGTCTGGCCTGCGTATCCTTGGCAGTTTAATTTAAACCATGCAGTAAGTGTTGTATCTCTGTGTTCACTTTGAGCTAAGGCAGTTCTTTCATTGCCTGCAGTAAAGCAAACAAACTGCCTTTGTGGCAAATGTACAGCTAATCGATACACAGCATGTGACCATGCATTTCAAATTTCAGAAGCCGCCACATTGCTTCGGGAGCACTGACAAAGAGAACAACTAAATAATTAAAAAGTTGGTCATGTAAAATTGAATTTTCCTTTTCGTTTGCTGCACAACACCTTGCACAACAACAGTTGCTGCATCATATCCTTTATATATATATTTATACACATATTTGATGGATTTAATAGAAGTGCAAGCTTCCACATTTATGTGTGCATTGTACTTCATGAGCAAATGTGGATTGTATGGAACGACAAATCTATTATCAACCTTTTGTCCATGGATAATAGCTGTTTGTCCTTGTCTTCTTTTATACAAAGGGTATCCATCACAATTAGCATACGTTTGCATTTAAAATTGTTTAGGAAATTCTTTTGTACATTTTTTATTTTCCATACATGGTGAACTGGGATTCATATCTCCACATGGCCCATGAATCATTCTGTGTTTCACAATCTCAAATAGTTTTGAATATTTTTCTGGATCTGGCAATTCAGCAGTAATGACTGAATCAACTCACTCTGTGGTATTCAACTTATCTTTTTCCTGCAGGATTAAAAGTATGTGTGCATGTGGCAGTCCTCTTTTTCGAAATTCAATGGTATTAACAAAAGCCACACATTTTCCAAATAACTGTACTTTAGTTATATCAGGTATTAATGAATTGAGTTTGATTTTGAATACTCTTGCCACTAAAACTGGTTGGTCAGAAGTAGTTTGTCCCAGATTCAAGTTTTCCTTCATCTCTGGCCATTGTGGATTACATGTGAATGTAATGAATAAATCTGGTTTTCCAAATATTGCCACAATAGACATGGCATCATTATATATTTTTCGCATATTGTGAGGAGATCCTTGGAAAGTGGCAAAATGATTGCTCTTCAAGCTGGAATGTCTCTGTTGGTAGCCAATTCAGGTACATAATCCATCAATCCACAATACTGTTCTACTCAAAGCTTATTTTGTTGAAATTTTATGAAATTTAGATTATTTGCTTTGACTTGTAGATAGGAATCAATAATCCATTGTTGTTTGCGTTTGCCCAAACATAAAATTGGATGAAACGAATCTCGAATAGCAGTTTGTGCCACTTTATATTCCAGCATAGAAATATTGCATCTAACATGAACTTTACTATTCGCATAACTTTGCAATTGTAATTTTGTTTCCCATTCAGGTTCACCATTTGGAAAGAAAATGGGATATGTCATTGGATCTAAATTACAACTTAATATATTTATGTTGATAAAAGGTTGTTCTTCATTGCGTGGAGATATTCTAATATCCCACTTAAAAGGTGGTTCACCATTTTCCTTTTTACAAACCATGGCAACGTCATTTGCTGTTGGTAAATTACACCATCTTTGATCAGTGTTGCAATCTCTTTTTAACATCATATTTACTCTTGGCATTGTCAATTGATGTCTTTGAGCTTGTTCCTGTTTTTCTTTTTCAACCTGTGCTAATTGTTTGTATGCTTGAGTGTATGGGTTTGTTGGCCATAATTTTATCCAGCTGTTCAAAGACTATACGCAAAACACTGTTTATTTTCTAGAAGCGTCATTCTTTGTTCAACAGCTTCCATTTTATCTAAGACATATAGCTGTGCAAATTTCCTTTGCTCTCCTTCCTGTGGGTGTAAATGTGAAGTTCGGTAGTAAATTTATCCTTGAACTCTAAAACAGTGAGGACCATGTCCTGGGACATTTTCTGCTAATGTGGCACTCATTGAAGCAAATGAAATTGCACTGTTATAAGACCTTATGTTTTTTTTGAAACTGGTATAATTTGGAAATGTTGGATCGCTCATGATACTTTGTAAGTAATCTGGAAATGTGTGTCTTTGTGGAAGTCTTACCTTTCCTTTCTGACAACAACTAATGAAGTCTTTGTCAGTTGGTCTTTCCTTTAGAAAATGATAGGCCCCACAAAATTGACAAACAACATTGAGTAACCCACAATAATGAGTGTCTACTGTTAGTGCTCTACTAAACACATTATCCTGAGCTTCCTCAACATAGATAACACTACAACTTTCTATATCTACATTAGTGTCATGTGTCTGAACATTGGTGTCAATAGGCAATATAGTATCATTGGGCAATATCTCACAGACATGTTTTAGTTTACTTTTTCGTTTCTTTGAAGCTCCAGCACACTCACTTTGTGCTTTCTTACTCATTTTTCTTTTATTTAAAAGTCTCTGTCGGTCTTCTTCTCTTAAGCGTTGGGAAGTTTCTGGTGACTGTGCATCTCTCCACCTTTGCTTCCTTTCCCTTGCCAATCTTCTTTTGCGTTCAATGTTGTCTTCTCCATTATCCGCCATTGTAATCTGTAATTGTAAATACAGGTGTAAGATATCTTTTTTGGGGGGTTCTGTACATATTGTTTGTAGCTGGTCTCAATCTAAAGGTAAATAGCATTAATTAAAGAATGCAAAGATTTTAAAATCATTTTTATTTATTCTCTGCAATTAATGAACCAATTTTTGGAGTGTTTTATTGATACATTAAAAAGCAAAGGACTGCACATATATATATTGTAATTTTTTTTTTTTTTGACTACTGAATTATTAATTAATTACTAAATGAATATACGTTACTAAATTAATCAAAAACTGTGATCAATGTTAAACCTAAAAAGTTACTTATATTGTTGTAAAGAAGATCAAACAGAAACAGCTATTATCAAAGTATAGATGTATCCTAAAATAATGTTCAATTTTCAATTTTTCAACGATGCAATGAATGTAGGTATGATGTCTAATTGAGGTTCTTTAAAAGGTAATTAGTTAAGCATATATATATATCTTGATCTTTTTTTTTGTTACATTGTAATGACAAATAAAAATCTAAAAACCTCATTCATCCTCTTTTTTTTTCTTTTTTTGAAAAATTAAATCATTTGCAAGTTGTTCAAAGCAATCGGGCACTATATAAGCACTTAGGCTTGTTTTTTTTTATTAAAATCTTAGTTTTGGATAGATGTTCATTCACTAAAATGTTCATTTTAAATAATATGCTATGTCGTTATATCGATCCCTATTACATTTTTAAAATTGCAAATGAATGAGTCCCTAAATAAATATATTATCTAAATATACTTTCCTGAATTAATCATTAAGTGTCATCAATCCCAAACCATAAGGGCATGCTAAAATGATATACCTGTGAACTTTGTTGTTCTTTCTGTAAAAATCCTTGCGAATTCACTCTCTGTCTTCAGTCAGGTGGAGAGATGATTATTCTGTGAAGTAACATGAAAATAATTTTGAATCATTGAATTCCATTCATTCTTCATTTAATCAACTCCATATATTTAAGTGCTTGGTAAAATGTTCTTTTTTTTAAGTCTTTAAACTCATCTTGTTTTTTATATTATTATTACTTAATATTTCCCAAAACAATGCACATAAATGAGCTGTAAGACAGAAATATAAGTGCATGTTAAAAAAATGTATTACTTTAATTGCATTCACCTTTTTTTTTTTTTAAATGATGACTAATTATTAATTCATTTAAATATTATTAAATGTTAATTAATCAATAACTGTTATCCATGTTAACATCAAAAAAAATATAGCCTTTTTTGTTACATAACTCCACAATTAAATGATATACCTGTCAAGGTGATCTTTATGGTGTTCAAAGGCTGCAAACATCACTCCATGTTTTGAGTCAGCTGTAGAGGAGATGAAACTGTGAAATAAGATTGAAATCATTTGTAATATTTTGCTTCATCCCTATCAGGCAATCAGCAGCTACACAGATATATTAGCATAGATGAAAAACATAAAAGCATACTCATCAATATATTGTTAAACCAAAACATTTTGTTGGTCCTGATTATTAATTACTAGCAACTTGCCCGTCAAAAGATGACGGCAATGAGATGTGTATGTTTGTAAATTTGTTTGGTCGCTAATTTACGTATTTGACACTTGTAACCTTTTTCTTATGCCGAAAGAAGTACAATTATTATATTAAACATGTTTATTTTTTAAATATTGTATTTTTTTGTTGAGGAACTGTTGAAGTGTTTTTTTGTAAAAATGGTAACATTTGAATGTGAGAACTGTTGAACATTGGATTAATGAGTATTGTAAACTTGACATAATGGTTTTTTAACATGCAAGTTGTAGATTAAGAATTGTTAAACGAAATATATATTGAATCAAGAGGAAGGCAAACAGTAAAAACCCTCCTTGAAATGTAGCCAATTGTATCAAAGCGGGGAAAAAAATAATTACTTCCTGACCCCATAAACTGGCGATCGGATTACTCCCTGGATTAATATTTTACATAAAATGCTAGATTTACATTGTGTAACAAAACGTCCTTCTGCTGTTAACATAAACTTTGAAATATCTACAATTAACCAACTTTAGCTGTTTTTTTAAAACTTGTAATTTTGTAAACAGTAACATACTTAATTAACCTTTGAACTTGAATTTGTTTTAAATGCAAGGCAAGTGTTTTGTAAGGCTAATCATGCAGAAACTGTACTTCCATAAAATAGCAATGAGTTATTTTGTCATTTGGTGGTTTTGAATGTTTGACATTTCTTTGTTGGTGTTGTAATAGTTGAAAATGGAAGAGTGGTTCTCTAAAAAGAGAACGCGAGACATTAAAGTTCGTCCGCGATGTGTAACAACTGTTCTCTATGTGTTTTGCCATTTTATAGAGTGTATTATGGAAATAGTGTTGCTGTAAAAAGTTTGGGAGTGACATTAATAGTCATTATTGAAATTAAAGCACGGTTCTCTAAGTTTTAGCTTTGTTTTTTGTTGTAAAATTGTCGTACAGGTCATTTTTTTATTTTGGTTTCAGTTTGTGATGCATGGGTTGTGTTTCTTGCAATGAAAGTTACAGTACTTCATAGTAGACAATGTTTCTGGTAAAAATGCGTCCATCCTCTAATAAATCACCTTGACTTTCATTGTTTTCAATGTAAACTTTAATTGCCTGTGGCTATTTCTGCACCTTGAGAAGGCAACATACAATTGGCCATGTGCAAATACTGGTTGTTCTAAGAATATACCCACAGATTTGAAAGTTTGGCCTTGTGATTTATTAATGGTCATGGCAAATGCCATGATGATAGGAAAATGTCTTCTTTGAAGTACAAAAGGGAGGCTACTTTCACTTCTCGCTAAATCTATTCTTGTTATGAAACCTCTCTCTCCTTTATGGGTACCAGTTAGAATTTCAGCACCTATGAAATGGTCCTTTAATTGTTGAACAATTAATCTTGTCCCATTGCATAGGCCTTTTTATGGGTTCATATTTCGCAGTAACATGACAATTGCACCTTTCTTTAGCTGCAAAATATGTGGTGGAATTCCAGAAGGAGTTAATGAGTTTATGAATTCAGTAGAAAAGTTTGCCTGACTTTCTTTGTCATCAGCAAGTACAGAATCAGCACTGTGATAATTTTTTGGGGTGCATACATTTTTTAAAATATTTCATTATTGAGGAGCAATGCATTCTTATTTTTGCATGTTAGTATAACTTTGTTAGCAAGTTCTGCATAGTCCTCGTTATTTATAGTAGTTTCGAATACAGTCGATATAAGACCTTGTTTGCAAATTATATAATCTGGGATGTGCACAGTGTCCTCAGGTACATTTGGGATATGTTCTGTTTTTCCTTCTCCAATTGTAATAAGCCAATCATTGAAATCATTTTCTCCTTCTGATCTCATATTTTGTTTTAATTGAAGATGGGTAAAATGTTTCCATAGTGTACTTGACTTTATACTTGTTTTAATACTGTCTGTTCGATTTCCATGTAGAATGACAGGTAATGTTTGTCTAAAATCGCCACCGAACAACATGACTTTTCCACCAAATGGCAAAGTATTATCCATGATTTCACGAAGCAAATGGTCAATACATTGTAGTGCATGGCATGACATCATTGTAGCCTCATCTAATATAATTAATTGACTTTTTTTTTTAATTTTGCCATGTAATGATGTCATTCTAATATCGGACACCGATGTTTCTAAAATAGGCACTTGCAGTTTAAATCCACTATGCACAGTCCTTCCACCTTCTAACAAAAGTGCGGCAATTCCAGTGGTTGCAAATGCCAGCGCTATTTCAACTTGTGCTCATATAAAACTCATCAATAAATTATATAGTTACGTTTTTCCTGATCCACCAGGTCCATCTAGATAGAAATTACGCTCTTTGACCATGTCATCATCTAGTGCATTTTTGACAGCATTACATTCTTGCAATTGTAATGTATTTAAAGATGCAAGTTTTTCTTTTGTTCTTTCTCTTTGTAATTGAATGTCATAGTCTTCAAAGTTGATGTCGTCTATAAGCCCTGGATCTGGCAGATTAAAAATTGCACAACTTAATCCATGAGTAAAAAAGACCTCTTGGATTTCAATTAATGCTTTTAATTGTGCAATAGGCTCATTGTATAGTTGCAAAAAGTCTTCAGCATATTAGTTTTAAATTTGTCCCACAAAGATAATGCATTTGGAGCATTTGAGAAGATACAAATAAATGCAAATTGTTCCCTCATCTGCCGTGGCATTTGACATAGTGCTGCTTCCTCTAGACATCTTTGCCTTTCTGTATCATCAGCTAGGAAGTTTCTAGGGCGCTCAGCTAAATGAAATGATTCATATACTATGTCATTAACAGTTCTTAAGTGTTCAAAACGATGTGCACCAGGAACATTTAGAAGTAGTAGTCATAAGCCGAAACGTTCAAGGTCTCTTGGACTTACAGTGTAAATTCTTGGTATTATTTTATTTCCACGCCTTTTTCTTTTTCGCCATAATCCATTAACGAAAACATAATGGTATGGAATGTCAATGTATAAGAATTCTCTTGCCTGTAAGTCAGAAGAATTTAATTGGAACTATGCAGTTAGTGTAGTGTGTTAGTATAGCTTTATACAGACCCCCATTAGCACTTAATTAACCCTATAATTCATGGGGGTCAATACAGACCCCCATAAGGCCTTAATTAACCCTATAACTCATGGGGTCAATACAGACCCCCTTAAGAACTTAATTAACCCCGTCACTCATGGGGGTCAATACAGACCCCCATAAGGCCTTAATTAACCCTATAAATCATGGCGGTCAATACAGACCCCCATAAGCACTTAATTAACCCCGTCACTCATGGGGGTCAATACAGACCCCCATAAGGCCTTAATTAACCCTATAACTCATGGGGGTCAATACAGATCCCCATAAGCACTTAATTAACCCCGTCACAAATGCGGGTCAATACAGACCCCCATAAGGCCTTAATCAACCCTATAACTCATGGGGGTCAATACAGACCCCCATAAGCCTCTATTTAACCCCATCAGTCCCATAAGGGTATATTATGACCCCTATGGGGCTGTTAAAACCCTAACATTAACCACATAAGTGCCATGACGGTCCACAAGGACCATCATGACACTAACTACAAACACTGCACTATAACCCCCAATAAACCATTTAATCTAAACTAACCCCCCTCTACCCTAATCTATTAACACTTACACTACCTACCTACACTACCTACTCCCTATTAAACCCCCCACCACTCTAATTACAAAAAATAAAAAACCTACCTTACAGAAAATAAAAAAACCTAAGTCACCAAAAATAAAAAAACCTACCTTACAGAAAATAACAAAACCTAAGCCACCAAAAATAAAAAAAACTACAGTACAGAAAATAAAAAAACCTACAGTACAGTAAATAAAAAAATGTATTACAACCCCCACCCCCCACTACAAAAAAAAAAATTACACACCTGAAAAGGAAAGACATGTGTACACAATACAATACATACATACAATTACATTACATACAATACATTACATATAATACATTACACACAATACATTACATATAATACATTACATACAATACATTACATATAATACAAATCAAATACCCCCTATCTATCTAACATACAATCTATTTAAAATAAAATAAATCATAACTATATCAAATACATCCCCCTATCTATCTAATATACAATAAATCCTAACTACATACACAGACCCTAATTCTAAGCTAACATAAAATAATTAAGACCACTTACCTTTAAGATGTCCCTTCAGATCACTAACCTAGGGATAAAACAAAACAAAAAAATTAGTACAAAACATTAACATAAATAAATAAACATTATATACATTTCTACTCACATATTCTACTCACCTTTCCAGCATGTCCCATCATTGTTCAGGTCTTCCGGCGTGGCCCTGTTAAAAAAACACAATACATTAATACAATATACAAACACCAAATAAAATAAACATATAAACATATAAAAAAAATTATTTTCTTTTTTAAATACTTTATTTTTTCTCGTTTTTCTTTAACAAACATCAAAAACATAACAAAACAAAACAATCATACATTCCAGAGGTATCAGTAATTCAACAGTTTAGCAATTGCATATGTATAAATACACTGTTAAAATCTCCTCCCTCCCATATCTTCGAATACCAATTTTTATGTAATATCTTGTACTCCTAATGGGAAGGCAATTCCCTAATAGCAAGGTCACTTAACTTGATACCTCCACCAAGCATACAGAGGACCCGGCACTACTCTCAATATAGTTAACAATTTAGCACAGAAATCATGTGCTTCTGGGGAGACTCGGGTGAAGAAGGAAAATAAAAAACAAAAAAACAAAATATCTTTCCTCTTCCCTTCCCCTTGTAATTTCTTCAAAAGAGAGATCTCTCCATGTAATATCTGATTTCTCATGGTTGACCTTATAATAAGAGAGTCTTCCAAATTCTTTAAAGATGATATCAAGAGCTCCCAAAGATTGGATAGGGTTCTTCAAAATAACTATCAGATCATCTGCATATATAGCAATTTTATACTCTTTAAGACCGACTTTTACTCCCTCAATATCCTTTGCTTCCCTTATTTTCAATATATTCAAAATAGAGAATTGGAGAAAACAAAAATAATAAAGTTTTATTTACATTCTTAGGAGACAACGTAGATTAAAAACTCTTTAAAATCAAGGGAAGTAGGAAGTAATTCCTTAAAAACATTTTAATATTGAATCCCTTATTTTCCACACTTTTGATAAGTGAATTATTAATATTTGAGGGATCAATGCATGATCTTATTTCCTCTTGTCTTATCTTATTAAGTGTGTGATTTTATTAGGTTTGGCTTCCAGGTTTTTTAAAATATATATCTCTTTTTATCAGTGTTAGAGATATTGTGTTTATCTCTTGGTGTTTTGTCACCTTCAAATTCTTTTAGATATGCATTCCACTTTATATGATTCTAAAGTTGGCATATTTAACGCTCTGGGTTTTGTTATATAATCTAAGTGCCCTTTAAATCTCTATATCAATTATAAATTATACTGGTATATTTTTCCAGTTATTATAGTGACTCTCTGTGGAGACTATTTGCAATATAGGGGTTTTAGTTAGTAAGAGGGTCTTTTAACAAAATTCCCCACATTCTGTTATATCTATAGCGTTTCTTGTGACCCCTATTTCCGGGTGTCACATTAATGTCAATTCTTAAAAATTTCAGGTTTACTAAATGCGTTCGTTATTACATATATACATAGATTCCTCCTATGCAGTACCAGGCTCTCCCATGTACTGCAAATTAGGGCACAAGAAGGTGACTTTGAGCTCCCAATTTACGGAGCTTGGCTGGAAGCGCTACCTATTCTTAGTGTAAGCGTCTGACGTCAGACGCAACCCTGACGCACGTTTCGTCACTCGGGCGTGACTTTTTCAAAGTTTGAAAAAGTCACGCCCGAGTGACGAAACGTGCGTCAGGGTTGCCTCTGACGTCAGACGCTTACACTAAGAATAGGTAGCGCTTCCAGCCAAGCTCCGTAAATTGGGAGCTCAAAGTCACCTTCTTGTGCCCTAATTTGCAGTACATGGGAGAGCCTGGTACTGCATAGGAGGAATCTATGTATATATGCAATAACGAACGCATTTAGTAAACCTGACATTTTTAAGAATTGACATTAATGTGACACCCGGAAATAGGGGTCACAAGAAACGCTATAGATATAACAGAATGTGGGGAATTTTGTTAAAAGACCCTCTTACTAACTAAAACCCCTATATTGCAAATAGTTTCCACAGAGAGTCACTATAATAACTGGAAAAATATACCAGTATAATTTATAATTGATATAGAGATTTAAAGGGCACTTAGATTATATAACAAAACCCAGAGCGTTAAATATGCCAACTTTAGAATCATATAAAGTGGAATGCATATCTAAAAGAATTTGAAGGTGACAAAATACCAAGAGATAAACACAATATCTCTAACACTGATAAAAAGAGATATATATTTTAAAAAACCTGGAAGACAAACCTAATAAAATCACACACTTAATAAGATAAGACAAGAGGAAATAAGATCATGCATTGATCCCTCAAATATTAATAATTCACTTATCAAAAGTGTGGAAAATAAGGGATTCAATATTAAAATATTTTTAAGGAATTACTTCCTACTTCCCTTGATTTTAAAGAGTTTTTAATCGACGTTGTCTCCTAAGAATGTAAATAAAACTTTATTATTTTTGTTTTCTCCAATTCTCTATTTTGAATATATGTGAAACAGGTGTGAAGCACCAAGAGAAAGTACTTACACTTCCCACTACTAATATATGCCCTTATTTTCAATAGAAGAGGCTCCACATAAAGATTAAATAATATGGGAGACAAGGGACAGCCCTGCCTAGTTCCATTTTTTATGGGAAAAAAAGATGTTTCATAATTAGGCCCACTAATCTTAGCTGTAGGGTTAATATAAAGAGCCATAGTTGCTTTAGAAGCAAATTCCTCTAGTCCATAACATTCCAAGGCAATCTTAAGGAAGTCCCAGCTGACTCTGTTGAAGGCTTTCTCTGCATCTATCGACAGAGCCAAACTGGGGCTCCCATCACTCCTCCCTATAGAGAGAATATCTATCAATGTTCATATATTATCCCCTCCTTGTCGGGACTTAACAAATCCTGTCTGCTCTGAATTAATCAACTGCGGAATTAAAGGGATCAAACGATTAGTTAACACCTTAGAATATATTTTTAAATCATAATTATTAAGAGAGATAGGTCTATAGCTCTTCCTATCTTCCGGGTCTTTTCCTTCTTTTAGTATATTTATAATTTTTGCTTCAGTTAACTCCTCTCTAATAATGCCGCTGTTCTTAATCTCATTAAACATACTGGCCAATAAAGGGGCCAGCTGGTCTTTAAACGTTGTATAGAATAGTTTATCTAGGCCATCAATACCAGGGGCCTTATTGTTTTTTGTTTCATTAATAACCTTTATTATCTCTTTCTCCGTTATTGGTTCATTTAGATATAATAGTTCTTCCTCTGATATCTTAGGGAATTTAATATCCTTCAAAAAGTTTTTTATCTCACTCAAACAAGGTTTCTGAAAATCTTTCTGCTTCTCAATATTGTATAATTCTGAGTAGTATTGGAAAAATATGTTGCCAATTTTTTCTGGATGGTTATATAACTGATTATCTTCTCCCCTGAGTCCCTGGATATGGTTTTGAATTTTTTGATTCTTAACTTTATTGGCCAAATATTTCCCCATTTTTCCTCCCATGAGGTAATTGTTTTGTTGTGCTTTCCAAACCATTCTATCTTGAATTAACTGAAAGATCTTTTTAATTTGTAAATTGATATCTTTAATTTTTTCCATCTTTTGCATAGAGGGAAGATTTTTATTGCTATTCTGTAATTTATCTAACTGAATATAAAGATTTCTTAGGGTTGTTCCCCTAGCTCTCTTCATTTGCGCTTCTTTTTCTATTAGAATGCCTCTAACAAATGCTTTTAATGTACACCATATGAGTGAAGGAGATGATACTGAATCTATATTTAAGCGCATAAATTCTCTAATAGCTGTTCTTATTTCTTCTATATATATCTTATCTTTTAAAATCAGAGGTTCTATTCTCCAATTTCTTATTTTACCATAGGTTTCAACCCCTTTTAGTTCCAACATCAGTGGAAAGTGATCTGATAGTGCAGTAGATAAGATAGTTATTTTTTTTGTATCGTATACCACTGAAGGATCCCCCAAGAAATAATCTATTCTAGAGTATACATTATATTTCTTTGAGTGATATGTAAACTCTATCTTTTCTGGATTAAATGTTCTCCAAATATCAAAGAGGTCAGCTCTATCATTAGTTTTTTAATTCTTAATCTTAAATAACTCGAAGTATTATTATTTTTCTTATATTTAGATTTTGATCTATCCTGAACTGGAACCATAGCTAAATTTAAGTCTCCACATATAATAACTTTTCCTTTTTTTATATTTTTGAACTAACTTCAATATTTTTATAAGAAATCTCTCTTGATTCTTATTTGGGGCATATATATTTACAATTGTGTAGATGCTTTTATTTATTTCTCCTACCCACAATATATATCTTCCCTCTATATCAATCTTTTTAAACTCTTCCTCCACCACTAAGTTAGCTTTAAATAATATCGAGACTCCCCTCGTTTTACTAGTATAATTAGCATCTACTCTCTTCAAAAAAGATTTATTATTTAATAGATGGTTATGCTTCATTTTCAGATGTGTTTCTTGTAGGCAGATTATTTCTGCACCTGATTTATTATATTCTGAAAATGCAATTTTTCTTTTAATGGGCATATTCAATCCATTGGTGTTATGTGATATTATCCTTAATGACATAGAGCCTCATTCTATTATCGGCCGTAAATCGGCCGTAAGGCTGCGATTCCTTGTGGGGGTCCCGTTACCTCGCAATTCTATTATACGGCCCCGCAAGGATCTCCCCTTACGGCCGGCCGCATATCTTGGAACCGGCCGTAAGCTCAGAAATCTACAAAGTCAAAAATAAATTCAAGCCTGCACTGTACAGCTCTGTAAATGCTAGGGATCATATTGGGAGACATGAGGATTAAAAGTAACCCACTCTCAAGCTTGCACATCAGCCCAAACCCGAGTTTAAATTAACTGTTTAATCTCCGGCTGCGGCGTGGGCGTGTCTGAGGTGCTCCAAGCCCTATGGACTTTTTACATGTATATTTGACATATAGTAAAAAAAATATATTTTACGGATTTGAGTATAGGGGAAATTTGTGCTATTTTTTCTAACACCTAAAATCACTTTATAGTCTTCTCAAAGTGCAGGATGGCTTTATTTGAGCTATTTTATGTGCTTAATTGGTGCTAGCGGGACCTGTTTGCTGCAAGTAAGCTGCGGCTCGGTTTTAGCCTTGCAGACAGGGTTCCCGGAGCAATAGAATAGCAACCAGGCTTTTCTTACGTCCGATTTCCTTGCGGCCGTTTTAGATCAAAGGCTTTCCTCCGGCGCGATCGGCCGCAAGAGATAACAAGGCGCCGGCCGGAAGCCTGCCGAAACCCCCGGCTGGAGGGGAATAGAATAGCCGGATAGCTTGCGGCCGGTCCTTGCGGCCCGCAACGGCTGCGGACGATAATAGAATGAAGCCCATAGTTTCTTTATTGACTTAATTCCTCTTAACCTATGTTTCCCCTTCCTATCCTCACTATTTAAATTTGTGCTTCTCTGTTCCTTTAAACATATATACTGACTACAAACATACCGAATATGACCCATCCTATCTCTCATGTTGTGTCGAATTCGTACGGGCTAATTAGCCAATATTTAGAAGTGGTAGGTGAACCTTTCTAATGGAGGCAGCTACCTCCCAGTCTCTCAAAAACCTATAAGCATCTATCTATGCAGGATTATTAAAGCATTTCTGACAAAATCTTTACCTCAGAATTTGAGGGAATAAACATAAAAAATAAAAAAATGAGACACAAACCCAAAAACGAAAAAGTGAAATGTATTAACAAGCCCTTCTCATCCTATATATATATATATATATATATATATATATATATAAACGGCCTCTATTGCCCAATTTCAACTCTGTGTAAATTTCTTATAGTCAGGTGTCAACGCTTCATTTGTTGAGATTTCTTAAATCATCCTTATAACTACATTTTTATCATTAAATATGACAGTGCCAAATCCTATCTATAAACATATCTGTGAAACTTTTATCCTCTTAATTAAAGTGACCGGTGCTAACATTGGGCCTCATTCTATTATCGGCTGTAAATCGGCCGTAAGGCTGCGATTCCTTGCGGGGGTCCCGTTACCTCGCAATTCTATTATACGGCCCCGCAAGGATCTCCCCTTACGGCCGGCCGCATATCTTGGAACCGGCCATAAGCTCAGAAATCTACAATGTCAAAAATAAATTCAAGCCTGCACTGTAAAGCTCTGTAAATGCTAGGGATCATATTGGGGGACATGAGGATTAAAAGTAACCCACTCTCAAGCTTGCACATCAGCCCAAACCCGAGTTTAAATTAACTGTTTATTTTCCGGCTATTTCCTTGGGCGTGTCTGAGGTGCTCCAAGCCCTATGGACTTTTTACATGTATATTTGACATATATTAAAAAAAAATTATTTTACGGATTTGAGTATAGGGGAAATTTGTGCTATTTTTTCTAACACCTAAAATCACTTTATAGTCTTCTCAAAGTGCAGGATGGCTTTATTTGAGCTATTTTATGTGCTTAATTGGTGCTAGCGGGACCTGTTTGCTGCAAGTAAGCTGCGGCTCGGTTTTAGCCTTGCAGACAGGGTTCCCGGAGCAATAGAATAGCAACCAGACTTTTCTTACGGCCGATTTCCTTGCGGCCGTTTTAGATCAAAGGCTTTCCTCCGGCGCGATCGGCCGCAAGGGATAAAAAGGCGCCGGCCGCAAGCCTGCCGGAACCCCCGGCCGGAGGGGAATAGAATAGCCGGATAGCTTGCGGCCGGTCCTTGCGGCCCCGCAACGGCTGCGGCCGATAATAGAATGAAGCCCATTGTATCTAAGACCTTATATTATCCTCTATATATATTTCCCTTCTTTAATAGAAGGCTATTTCTCTACCACCAATAAAGAAAAAAAAAAAAAGAAAAGGACAAATCCAATATATGCACATTTCCATCCCCTCTTTCACCCCTTCCTCAGTCTTCTCCCCCCCAACCAACCCATCCCCTATCCGCCCTCCATATGTCACTACTTAATGTCCTATGGATTCTAACCCCCTTCCTATTTTTTTATTTTCTGTACTGTAGGTTTTATTATTTTCTGTACTGTTGTTTTTTTTATTTTTGGTGACTTAGGTTTTGTTATTTTCTGTAAGGTAGGTTTTTTATTTTTGGTGACTTAGTTTTTTTAATTTTCTGTAAGGTAGTTTTTTTTATTTTTTGTAATTAGAGTGGTAGGGAGGTTTATCGGGGGTAGGTAGTGTAGGTAGGTAGTGTAAGTGTTAATAGATTAGTGTAGAGGAGGGTTAGTTTAGATTAAATTGTTTATTGGGGGTTATAGTGTAGTGTTTGTAGTTAGTGTCATAATGGTCCTTGTGGACTGTAATGGCACTTATGTGGTTAATGTTAGGGTTTTAACAGACCCATAGGTGTCATAATATACCCTTATGGGACTGATGGGGTTAAATAGAGGCTTATGGAGGTCTGTATTGACCCCCATGAATTATAGGGTTAATTAAGGGCTTATAGGGGTCTGTATTGACCCCCATGAGTGACAGGGTTAATTAAGTGCTTATGGGGGTCTGTATTGACCCCCATGAATTATAGGGTTAATTAAGGCATTATGGGGGTCTGTATTGACCCCCATGAGTGACAGGGTTAATTAAGTGCTTATGGGGGTCTGTATTGACCCCATGAGTGACAGGGTTAATTAAGTGCTTATGGGGGTCTGTATTGACCCCCATGAATTATAGGGTTAATTAAGGCCTTATGGGGGTCTGTATTGACCCCCATGAGTGACAGGGTTAATTAAGTGCTTAGGGGGTCTGTATTGACCCCCATGAGTTATAGGGTTAATTAAGGCCTTATGGGGGTCTGTATTGACCCCCATGAGTGACAGGGTTAATTAAGTGCTTGTGGGGGGCTGTATTGACCCCATTAATTATAGGGTTAATTAAGGCCTTATAGGGGTCTGTATTGACCCCTATAAATTATAGGGTTAATTAAGTGCTTATGGGGGTCTGTATTGACCCCCATGAGTGACAGGGTTAATTAAGTGCTTATGGGGGTCTGTATTGACCCCCATGTGTTATAGGGTTAATTAAGTGCTTATGGGGGTCTGTATTGACCCCCATGAATTATTTGATTAATTAAGGCCTTATGGGGGTCTGTATTGACCCCCATGAGTTATAGGCTTAATTAAGGCCTTATGGGGGTCTGTATTGACCCCCATGAGTTATAGGGTTAATTAAGGCCTTATGGGGGTCTGTATTGATCCCCATGAGTGACCGGGTTAATTAAGTGCTTATGGGGGTCTGTATTGATCCCCATGAGTTATAGGGTTAATTAAGGCCTTATGGGGGTCTGTATTGACCCCCATGAGTGACAGGGTTAATTAAGTGCTTGTGGGGGTCTGTATTGACCCCCATGAGTTATAGGGTTAATTTTAGTTGCCTGTGGTTAACACATTTTAGTGTGAGTCCTTTCAGGACCTTTACGGTACTTTAAGGACCCGCAAGGCAGGAAATTTAAAAATTGAAATGCAGCAGGGTCACGATCGGTGCTGATCGGGGACCCCCGCTGCAGGGGGTTATTGTGGGGGGGCTTACGGGGGTCCCTATGGACCCCTGCAGCAAAGGCTTAATGTGGGGACACTTCGGGGGTCTTGATGGGGACCCCAGCATAAAGGGGGGTTAATTTTATGTGCTGCGGCCAGGATTAGTAATAGTGTGTTGCAGGCCCTTTAAGTAGCTGCGGCGGTGAATGTAACATTTTTAAATGCAGCGGGGACCTGATCTATGCAGATCGGGGACCCATGCTGCAAGGGGTTAATGTGGGGACACTTGGGGGGTCCCGATGCGGACCCCCAGCATAGAGGGGGTTTAATTTTAGGTGCCGCGACCGGGATTAGTAATAGTGTGCTGCGGGCCATTTAAGGAGCCACAGCGGGGAATTTAAAAGTATTAAATGCAGCGGGGGGCCTGATTGGTGCCGATCGGGGACCCCCGCTGCAAGGGGTTAATGTGTGGGGGCAGCGGGGGTCCCTTTGGACCCCTGCAGCAAGGTGTTAATGTGAGGACACTTCGGGGGTCCCAATGGGCCCCTCGCATATAGGGGGGTTAATTTTAGGTGCCGGGGGTAGTTGGAGTACCCCCCACGGCAGGGCTTATGTGGGGGACTGCCGCGGAGGTCCCGTTTAGGACCCCTGCACTACTTGTTGAGGTGCATCTCGCAGGCTGTCACTCCTCATATACATTTTCGCAGTGTTGATACGTACGGCACTGCTGCGTAGCTCACACGTTGCTCGCAGCAGGGCGAATTTAATAGCATTGTAACTTTGAGAAATTTTGCAGTACGTAGGACTTAAGTAGAAGCCTCTTATTTACGAGGCTGGAATTTAATAGGGCCCTAAATGTCTTTGTGGCAAATGTACAGCTAATTGATATACTGCATGTGATCGATCGTGCATTTCAAATTTTAGTAGACGCCACATAGCTTCTGGCACACTGACGTAGCGAGCATCTACATGAGATGCAAGTTCATCATGTAGTAACTCACTGGGTTCATTATTTTCTGCACTTTTGATAACTACAGTAGCTGCATCATAGCCTATGTAAATATATTTGTAGACATATTTAATGGATTTTATGGAAGTGCAGGCTTTAACATTAATGTGTGCATTATACTTCATGAGTAAATGTGGATTGTATGGTACAACATATCTGCTGTCGACCGTTTTGCCGCGGATAATGGCAGTTTGGCCTTCTCTTCTTCTATATAATGGATAGCCATCACAATTAGCATAAGTTTTATCTTGATAATCTTTGGGAAATTATTTTAGTACATTTCTTATTTTCCATACATGGTGACTGTGGATTAAAGTCTCCACATGGTCCGTTCATCATACGATGAGTTATAATCTCATATAGTCTACCATGTATTTCTGGATCTGGTAGTTCAGCAATAATGACAGAATCTACTTTCTCACCAGTATCTAACTTATGTTTTTCTTGAAGGATTATAAGAATATGTGCATGTGGAAGTCCTCTTTTTTTAAATTCAATGGTATAAACATAAACCAGACATTTGCCAAATAAATGAGTTATGGTTATGTCACGTATTAATTCATTTAATTTTATTTTAAATACTCTGGCTACTAAATCTTGTCTATCGGAAGCAGTTTGGCCAATGAGCAAATTATTTGCAATCTCTGGCCATTGTGGATTACATGTAAATGTAATAAATAAATCTGGTTTACCAAATTTGGTGACAATAGCCATGGCATCATTGTATCTTTCTCGCATATTGCGAGGAGATCCCTAGAAAGAAGATGGTAAAATGATGGCTTTGCCAGCTGTCATGTCTCTGCTTGTAGCAACCTCAGCGACATAATCCATCAATCCACAATACTGTTCTACATGTTGTTTATCTTGTTGATATTTACTGAAGTTTAAATTATTGGCCTCGACTTGCAAATATGAATCAATAATCCATTGTTGTGTTAGTTTTCCCCCACATAAAATCGGATTGAATCCATTTCGAATGGCTATTTGAGCCACTTTGAATTCAAGAATGGAAATATTATTTTGCACTCGTACTTTAGAATTTGGGTAACTTGGAAGTGTTAATTTGGGTTGCCAACCTGCTTCTCCGTGTGGAAAAAAGATAGGTTATGTCATTGGATCTAAATTTGTACTTAAGATACTTATGTTAATGAAAGGTTGCTCCTGATTTCTGGGATAGATTCTAATGTCTCTCTGAAATGGTGGTTTTTCCTTCATCATTTTGAAACACCATTGCAACCTCATTTGATGTTGGCAAGTTATAACGGCTTTTATCAGTATGTCTATCTTTTTTAAGCACCATATTTACCTTTGGGATTCGCAATTGATGTATTTTTGCATGAAGTTGTTGTTCCTTTTTTACTTCTGCTATTTTTTTATAAGCTGGCTTGTAGGGGTTATTGGCCATAATTGTATATAGCTCTATAAAAACACTGGGTAAGCATTTTTTATTTTCTTGAAGCTGCATACGTTGGTCGACAGCGTCGATTGTATCTAGGACATATAGTTGAGCAAATTTTCTTTGCTCTCCTTCCTCTGGATGTTAATGGGAAGTACAATGGTAAATTTGGCCTTGCACTTTGAAGCAGTAAGGGCCATGTCCTGGCACATTAGCAGCTAATGTTGCCCCCATAGATGCAAAGGATATGACACTATTGTATGATCTTATGTTTGTTTGGAAATCCTTGTAGTTGGGAAAAGCAGGCTCAGTCATAATGCTTTGTAAATATGGTGGGAATTGTTGTCTTTCTGGAAGTTTGACCTTGCCTTTTTGACAGCAACTAATAAACTGTCCATCTGTGGGTCTTTCCTGTTTGAAATGATAAGCCTCACAAAACTGCCAGAGAATATTCATCATACCACAATTGCTTGCAAGTCGTTTGCATTCTTTTTCTCTGCAAATTTCCTTCTGCTCCGGCGTCTGCTGCTTTGCCCATGTTTTTTGTCGTTCTCCATTTTGGCGTCTTTTCTTTTCCTGTGTCTTGTCAGTATCCGCCATCTTAATCTGTAAATAAAAAGAATGTATTATTATTTTGGTTACTGATTGTAATTATTTTAATAAGTAAATTGTTTTATATTTTGTTGGTATGCTGTTTTGTGTGCAACCGTGTTGTTATTATAGATTTAGGTTGTGTGTTTTGGGTTGTAGGTTATTGTAGGAGAAAGTGTGTTGATAGTGGGAAATTGTTATGTGTTACTACTATTTTTTGTCCTATTCCTTTTTTGTGGCTGTCATTTTTTAGATTTCATCTTTATAGGTTTGGCTTATGGGCATATTATGGAAAAGTTAGTAAGTCTTAGTAATATTTTTTGGATTTAGTTGTTTTATGTAGGCGATTGTTGTCAGTGTAGTATTAGGTTGGACTGTTGCGCTTGTAGGGTGTTGCCCATAAAAAAGGGTTGATTGTTCCATTTTGGAGGCTTTAATAATATTTGTTGGAGTATCCCAATTTATGATTCTGTTTAGGTTGTGGGTTTAGTGTTGTAGGTTAGTGGCGATAGAAGAGTATTTCTTCTTGAATTTGTTATGTGTTGCAACTATTTGTTGTAGTATCTTGTTTTGTGTGCACCACTTTTGTGATAAGAGATTTCAGTTACGGCTTAGTGTTATAGGTTGTTGGCGCCGAAAGAGGATTTCTTGTGAAATGTGTGACCAATATTTGTTCAAGGATCGTCCTTTATCTGTCTCATTATTGTTAGTGTTTTCTTATTATTTTCTTGTATTTTTCTTTTTGACCTTGGTATTCAGCAAACATGCTTTTATTCTTTCTATTTTTGTACTTGTTCTACTATACCTTGTTATTGGAAGTCTTAGTTGTCTATTGTTGGCACTGTATCCGGTGCTGCAAATCTTCGTGCAACAGTCTTCAAGCAGTGTCTGTTGTAAAAGATAAAGATAAATGTTATTTTCGAGAAATATTGAGTTGAACAACAGCATCTTATTTTTAGTAATCTAATGTATTTGCATTCTTGCTTTCTTTTTTGTCTGTAAAATAGTGCAGATTTGAGAGTGTGTGTGAAAGGGTTCAGCGCTGGCAATTATTTAGTTGTATCCTGTTTTGTGTAGGCCACAGTTGTAATTGGCTTATCGGTTTAGTGTTGTAGTTTTGTGCAGACAAAAGACGCTTCTTATTTTTGGAATTGTGTATGTAAATCTTTGTTATACTATACTGTTTTGTGTCCCCCACTTTTGGGATGAGTTATTTACGTTATGGGTTAGGGTTACAGTTTGTTGCAGACTAAACAGGAATGATTGTTGCATTTTTTATGAGTTACCAAGATTTGTTATACTTTCATATTTTGTGTGCACCACTTTTCTGGATGGTAGTTTTGGCTTATGCTTTAGGGTTAGCGGTTCTTTCAGCATAAAGATAAATCATTTTTCTATTTTGTATATGTTAGCAGTATTTGTTATACTATACTGTTTTGTGTCCGCCAGTTGGATTTGGTTTATTGTTTAGGCTCAGAGGTTTTTGCAGAGTCAAGATTTATTGTTTTATTTTCTATGTGTTAGCACTATTTTTGCAAGTCTGGTGTGTTGTGTTGGCTATTATTAGTATTAGCGGTTTCTTATCTGTTATTAGTTTCATTTTGAGATTGGCGCACAGCAAATAGTCCATTTTATGTTTTGATTTTTACTTCTTCTACTATACCTTGATTGAAGTCTTGGTGTATCAATGACAGAGGGTCCCCTCCTGCCAATGTTGATGAGCCAGTCTTCACGCAGTGTCTGTTTAAAAAGATAAAGGTAAATTGGTAATTATATATTTTTGGTTTTTTTTGTAAGAGTATGGTGTTTTTGTGAATGTAATGTATTTTTGTATCTTACCTCTTCTTCTTTCTTTGCGTTGTTGTAAATAGTTTTGGTTTCACACTCCACGCTGCAAATTCTTCAGTGATGCTGTTGATGCAGAGCCAGCTGGAAATGTGCATAAAAGGAAAAGATTGAGCTTCAGGCTAAATATGTATTTGTCACATTTTTTTTTTGTCAAATTATTTTATTTATTGAAATGGATGTGACTTAAATCTATTTCTGAATTTTTTTGGAGTTAAATTCAGATTGGGGACATAGACATATGTGTGTCTTTAAAATGTTACTATACATGAATCCAGTTGTTGTCATTTATTCAAGTAATTTGTTAGTCTTTTTATGTTGGCTATTTGTTAATTAATTAAATGTATTATAGCTTACCTCTGTTGTAATTTGCAAATTGTAAAGTTGTAAATTGTTAATGAATTCTCTCCTGAAGTAACAGCAGCAGTGAACTGTCCAGTCCCAGTGTTCATCACCTGAGGAGAAATGTAGAATTTTCTGGAAAGTGGGCAGTATTTATAAACTTTGAGGTGGTTGAAAGCGGTAGGACGCAATACGCTTGCGCAATTTGAGTTCCAGGCTTCAATTTGCGTTCCAGCCGCCATTTTGCAGCTAACAGTTATTTGTTTTATGTAAAATGGTGGTATTGTACGTGCCGCATACTGTGTGTTACGTTCCGCATTAAGGGCCTCATTAAATTCTCCCTCGTAGTTCTCTCGGTGCTAGCAAAAGGCAGTTTTTTGCTGTTTGCGAGTACCGAATCTCTCGCAGCCTGCTTTGCGATATTACTGCGAAAAATAGCCGAGAATAGGCTCCGAGAGAGCTACGTAGTCACACGCAGCCATAAATCTACAAACGATTCTCGCATTTTTGAATAATCCCTACGGGCACAAAAAGTGCAGGCAAGGAATCATAAAGCCTCTATGTGCTGCCTCGGAACAGCCCGAGACAGCAGTGTGAGGCTCCCCCCTGCTCCCTATACACATCCCCATGCTGCAGGGGTCTTTATCGGGACCCCTGCAGCACCCCCACATTAACTCCTTGCGGCGGGGGTCCCCGATCGGCACCGATCAGGCCCCCTGCTGCATTTAAAAGTTTTAAATTCCCCGCCGCGGCTCCTTAAAGGGCCCGCGGCACACTATTACTAATCCTGGCCGCGGCACCTAATATTAACTCCCTCTATGCTGGGGGTCCCCATCGGGACAACCGAAGTGTCCCCACATAAACCCCTTGCTGCAGGGGTCCATAGGGACCTCCCAGCCCCCCCACATTAACCCCCTGCAGCGGGGGTCCCCGATCGGCACCGATCGTGACCCTGCTGCATTTCAATTTTTAAATTTCCCGCCTCGCGGGTCCTTAAAACACCGTAAACGTCCTGAAAGGACTCACACAAAAAAATATTAACGCCAGGCAACTATAATTAACCCTATAACTCATGGGGGTCAATACAGACCCCCATAAGCACTTAATTAACACTGTCACTCATGGGAGTCAATACAGACCCCCATAAGCCAATAATTAACCCTATAATTCATGGGGGTCAATACAGACCCCCGATAAGCATATAATTAACCCTGTCACTCATGGGGGTCAATACAGACTGCCATAAGCCAATAATTAACCCTATAATTCATGGGGGTCAATACAGACCCCCCATAAGCATATAATTAACCCTGTCACTCGTGGGGGTCAATACAGACCACCATAAGCCAATAATTAACCCTGTAATTCATGGGGGTCAATACAGACCACCATAATGCAATAATTAACCCTGTCACTCATGGGGGTCAACACAGACCCCCATAAGCCAATAATTTACCCTGTCACTCATGGGGGTCAATAAAGACCCCCATAAGGCCTTAATTAACCCTGTCACTCATGGGGGTCAAAACAGACCCCTATAAGCACTTAATAAACCCTGTCACTCATGGGGGTCAATACAGACCCCCATAAGCACTTAATTAACCCTGTTACTCATGGGGATCAATACAGACCCCCATAAGCCAGTAAATAACCCTATAATTCATGGGGGTCAATACAGACCCCCATAAGGCCTTAATTAACCCTGTCACTCATGGGGGTTAATAAAGACCCCCATAAGCACTTAATTAACCCTGTCACTCATGGGGGTCAATACAAACCCCCATAAGCCAATAATTAACCCTGTCACTCATGGGGGTCAATACAGACCCCCATAAGCACTTAATTAACCCTGTCACTCATAGGGGTTAATACAGACCACCATAAGCACTTAATTAACCCTGTCACTCATGGGGGTCAATACAGACCCCCATAAGCCAATAATTAACCCTGTCACTCATGGGGGTCAATACAGACCCCCATAAGGCCTTAATTAACCCTGTCACTCATGGGGGTCAATACAGACCCCCATAAGCACTTAATTAACCCTGTCACTCATGGGGGTCAATACAGACCCGCATAAGCACTTAATTAACCCTATAATTCATGGGGGTCAATACAGACCTCCATAAGCCTCTATTTAACCCCATCAGTCCCATAAGGGTATATTATGACACCTATGGGGCTGTTAAAACCCTAACATTAACCACATAAGTGCCATGACAGTCCACAAGGACCATCATGACACTAACTACAAACACTACACTATAACCCCCAATAAACCATTTAATCTAAACTAACGCCCCTCTACACTAATCTATTAACACTTACACTACCTACCTACACTATCTACCCCCACTAAAACTCCCCACCACTCTAATTACAAAAAATAAAAAAACCTACCTTACAGAAAATAAAAAAAACTAAGTCACCAAAAATAAAAAACCTACAGTACAGAAAATAAAAAAAAACTACAGTACAGAAAAAAAAACTACAGTACAGAAATAAAAAAACCTACAGTACAGAAAAAAATACATTACAACCCCCCCCCCCCCACACACTACAGAAAAAAAAATTGCACACCTGAAAAGGAAAGACAGACATACACAATACATACATACATACAATGCATTACATATAATACATTACATATAATACATTACATACAATACAAATCAAATACCCCCTATCTATCTAACATACAATCTATTTAATATAAAATAAATCATAACTATATCAAATACATCCCCCTATCTATCTAATATACAATAAATCCTAACTAAATACACAGACCCTAATTCTAAGCTAAAAGAAAATAATTACAGTCCTAACTACATACACAGGGCCTCATTCTATTACCGGCCGTAAATCGGCCGTAAGGCTGCGATTCCTTGCAGGGGTTCAGTTAACTCGCGATTCTATTATACGGCCCCGCAAGGATCTCCCCTTAGGGCCGGCCGCATATCTTGAAACCGGCCGTAAGCTCTGAAATCTAAAAACGCAAAAATAAATTCAAGCCTGCACTGTACAGCTCTGTAAATGCTAGGGATCATATTGGGGGACATGAGGATTAAAAGTAACCCCCTCTCAAGCTTGCACATCAGCCCAAACCCGAGTTCAAATTAACTGATTATTTTCCGGCTGCGGCGTGGGCGTGTCTGAGGTGCTCCAAGCACTCTGGACTTTTTACATGGATATTTTACGTATATTAAAAAAATATTATTTTACGGATTTGAGTATAGGGTAATTATGTGCTATTTTTTCTAACACCGAATATCACTTTATAGAGTCCGCAAAGTGCAGGATGGCTTTATTTGAGCTATTTTATGTGCTTAATTGGTGCTAGCGGGACCTGTTTGCTGCAAGTAAGCTGCGGCTCGTTTTTAGCCTTGCAGACAGGGTTCCCGGAGCAATAGAATCGCAACCAGGCTTTTCTTACGGCCGATTTCCTTGCAGCCGTTTTAGATCAAAGGCTTTCCTCCGCGATCGGCCGCAAGAGATAGCAAGGCGCTGGCCGCAAGCCTGCCGGAGTCCCCGGCCGGAGGGGAATAGAATAGCCGGAAAGCTTGCGGCCGGTCCTTGCGGCCCCGCAGCGGCTGCGGCCGGTAATAGAATGAGGCCCACAGACCCTAATTCTAAGCTAAAATAAAATAATTAAGACCACTTACCTTTAAGATGTCCCTTCAGATCACTAACGTAGGGGTAAAATAAAAAAAAACAATTAGTACAAAACATTAACATAACATAAATAAACATTATATACATTCTAAATATTCAACTCACCTTTCCAGCATGTCCGGTCATTGTTCAGTTCTTCCAGCGCTGCCCTGTTAAAAAAACACAATACATTAATACAATATACAAACACCAAATAAAATAAACATATAAGCATATAAATATACATTCAACTTACCTCCCCGCGATGTCCCCGGCCTCCTCCCATTCAGCCCCGGCTGGGCCTTTTCCGGGAGGAAATTGGCAATGGAGGCTTGTGATTGGCTGAAAACGCTGTCTATCAATTTCAGCCAATCAGAAGTCGTCAATGTGTGAGCAAATCAGGATGGGATACACCCCAATATCCCACCCTGATTGACTAAAGCACGAGTCAATATTTATTGGAACCAATCACAAGGCGCAGATGCCTTCATCCAATCCCTATGGGATACACCCCCACGAAATGATTGGATGAAGACATCTGCACATCCTGATTGGCTCACACATTGACAACTTCTGATTGCCTGAAATTGATAGACAGCTTTTTCAGCCAATCACAAGCCGCCATTGCCAATTTCCTCCCGGAAAAGGCTCTGGGAGGCTCAATAGCGCGGGGAGGTCTACGAGTGACGACCTCTGTCAGTTTTTTTTTTTTTTTAGACCGCGGATGTTTCCAGGTTCCAGCCGGGGCTGAACGGGAGGAGGCCGGGGTCCCGTTTAGGTCCCCTGCACTACTTGTTGAGGTGCAGGAGCCTGCGAGATTATCTTGCAGGCTGTCACTCCTCATATACATTTTCGCCGTGCTGATACGTACGGCCCTGCTGCGTAGCTCATACGTTGCTCGCAGCAGGGCGAATTTAATAGCATTGTAACTGTGAGAAATTTTGCAGTACGTAGGATTTAAGTAGAAGCCTCTTATTTACGAGGCTGGAATTTAATAGGGCCCTAAGTGTTAGTTCCGTTTTGCCAGTAAGTGTAGTAGTTTTGCGTCCTTAGCCTCGTTTTCTTTTTTTTCGTCTGCCATTTTTTCTCTCGCTTCTGTATTTTTCGAGTTTGTAAAGTGTGTAAATGTGCTTGAAATGGAGGTGTTAGCTGGCTTGCAGACGTCTTGTGTGTCCCCCCTTGCTTTGGGCAATGTGGGTATAATTTTTTTTTGTGTTTTTGTGGTGTTTTGAGTATTTTCCAGTGTGCGCGCTTAGTCCGTTAAGTCCGTATTTTTGCGAGTCCGTAATGTTTTTACGGGTTTTGTTGCTGTTGTTATAAGGACAGAATTTGTTTGTTTGTAAAAGTCCCCCGACACGTTTTTTTGTATGTAAGTCTGTAGTTCGTGTTTGCTTTTTGTAAGCGTTGTGAGGCGCCGTACAGCCTCCACCTCCACAAATGCGGCCCCTCGCTTTGCGTCGGTCCGCATTTGCGGTCCTAAAGTTGTACGGGGTGGTAGGGCTTCGCGGGGGCCGCATCGTTAGCAACAACTTTTGCAAACCCACACTGATGACAACTATAAATGTGATTAATCAATTAATATATTAATATACGTTAATTAATCAATAACTGTCATCAATCCAGCTAAAAAGACTTAAATCCTTTTTTTTTAAAGAAAAGAACATAATTTAATGATATACCTGTAAAGGTGCTGTTTATGGTGTTGAAAGGCTGAAAACGTCACTTTCTGTGTTGATTCAGCTGCAGCGACATTGAAACTGTCAAATAAAAGGGGAAGCATGTGTAATATTTGAATTAATCCCTATGAGGCAATCAGCATCATCATAGATATGTCAGTGCATCTTAAAATATACATCTTGTTTGTGGTCCTTTTTTTTTTTTTTTTTTTAATATTACTCATTACAAATTAATAAATTAATGTACATTAATAATCAATTAATCACTGACTAAATGTATTCTAAAGATCTAAGCATTAATATATTCCTAAACTAAAGGCATTGTAAAATCTGCAATATTTTTCTTCTTCTAATTACTAATAATTAATTAATAAAATATCGAACATTAATAATTAATGAATCAATGTGTAAATGTCTATGAATTTTTTTTGCATTTATGTATTAATAAACTTTAAGGTTTTTTTTGTTCTTAATGATTACTAATTAATAATTAATAAATTAAAGTACATTATTAATTAATTATTCAATGAATTAATATATTACAAACAGCTAAGCATGAAAGTATTGCTAAACTAAATATAGCAAAAATTATTGTTTGCTCAATTTTTTTAACTAATATTTTTTTTTGATTAATAATTGATAAATTAATTATAGATTAGATTATTAATATATTGTACCTTTTTGTATTTAATATTCATCAATCAGTATCCTGAAGAGCTAACAATCTCTTTTGATTTTCCGGCAGCAGAAAATGTGCAGTCAGACTGTCATCACCTGAGGAGAAAGTGCCAGTTCTGTGGCAAGTGTGCCCTATATATTGGCCTGGTGCGCGAGACAAAACCATTGTTTTAGGTGGGAAATCCGCCATTTCACAATGTTAATGTGTAAATGTGTAAGTTAGTATTGTAAAATGGCGACCTTAGTCTACGTTTTCTGCTTTGCGCGGTTATTTCCCATCCTTCCTATTAGTATTTTTCTACCACATACGTGGCTGGCTGTGATTTGCGTGGTTCGAGGTCATGTAGCCTCGTTTTCATTTTTTTCAGTCGCCATTTTTTTTCTCGCTTAG